>JBAMCK010000330.1:0-356742 GCA_037075185.1 Drosophila pseudotalamancana | reverse complement strand
CTCACATGCGGCACTCACACAACCACAACCACAATCGGACAACACATAGAAACTCTTGCACGCAAAATAAAACAAAACGGAACGTGAAGAGAAAAAACGCCCACCGTACAACCCTTCCCCCTCCGTTTGCCGTTAGCTTGTGTTACCGTTGCCAGAAGGAACCATCACGTCACAGTCCCCAAAGCGGCTGAAGAAGAGAGCCGTTTGAGCCCTGCGCAGAAATCAAATTTTTTTTTGGCAATTTTCATACGTGCTTCGCTTACGAAGTCAACCTCAACAGTAATTCGTTTAAAACACGCATTGTTTCCGAATTTATGCAAACGAGTGCTAAGCACTGCAAACTAACTGCAATTACAAATTTGTGAGAATTGCCATAACCGAATAGGTAAACTGCAACGCGATCGATCGGCGAAACCGATGCTAAAAACAAAAACGACACAAACGGTGCTGCCCCACCCACCCTCGCGCGTTGAGTAAATGTGAATGCGTGCGCAAAAGCAAAAGCAAAAGCAAAGGCAACGGCGATCGGTGAAAATAACAAGCTGTTTATCGACAAGTGCACAGCAATCAGCCGAAAATAAAGTGAATAAATCGAAAAGCAACAAAACAAAATATAAATAAATAAAATTGTGCTAAAAAGTTTTTCGGGCATAAATCCTACGCATTGTTAACAACAACAAAAATTATCTGTGCACAGGCAGCAGCTATAATTTATTTATGTATATATAAACGTAATTTCTTGTTGCTGTTGTTTAAGCAATCGCCGTGAGTCATAATTTAACGTTTCTGTGGTTGCTGCTCACCACTTGACTTGGCTGCCTGGCATTGAGGTGCTGCTTGCTGCTTGCTGCTTCTGCTTCTTCTGCCAGTGCTGCCATCGTCGTCGCTCTCTTTGCGGGCTCTCTTGAGCGCTAAACACGCGCGCCGTTAACGAAAAAGGCAAAAAGGAAAACGATATATGTATATAAATGTATATATGTCTGTGCATATATTAGATATACATATATATAAGTGTATGTATATATGTGTGTGTGCATCTGTATTTTTAAGCAAAAAGTGAGGTGCGTGTAACAAACGAATTAAAAGAAAGAAGCAGAAAAACAACGAGACAGCAACAAACAAATAAACTAAACTAAAGGCAACTCTTAAAAGAGTCTCGTATTTATTTAGGGCATGCGAAAATCATTTAGCGGTCACAAAAAATCTACGAAAAATCAATAGTCACTTTATAAGAAGCAGAGAAATAGCATTAGCAAAACGTGTGCAAACAAGTTAAGCAACAAACTAACAAGCAACAAAAGTTCACAAACTGTTAACTGCTTACTGTTAACAAAACGAAGCATAACAAAAACAAAGCTTACGTAAAAAGGTCACGTAAACTGCAACTGAAACTGCAATCGGAATTAATCTGCCATTAGCAACATAAAAAAAAATCAACGAATTAGGCCGTAATACAATTCGAAAAGCCAAAAAAAAAAAAAACAATAAACGAAATAAAAATCGACTAACTGAAAATCTGTCAGAAACGCAATGACGAAAGACAGATTAGCCGCGTTGCACGCCGCCCAGTCGGACGATGAGGAGTCGGAGGATGTGGCCGTCAATGTGGATGGCCATGATTCGTACATGGATGATTTCTTTGCCCAGGTGGAGGAGATACGGGGCATGATTGATAAGGTGCAGGACAATGTTGAGGAGGTGAAAAAGAAACATTCGGCCATATTGTCTGCACCACAATCAGATGAGAAAACTAAACAGGAGCTGGAGGACCTCATGGCCGATATTAAAAAGAATGCCAATCGTGTCCGTGGCAAACTCAAGGGCATCGAGCAGAACATTGAGCAGGAGGAGCAACAGAATAAATCATCGGCCGATTTGCGTATACGTAAAACGCAACATTCGACATTGTCGCGAAAATTTGTCGAGGTCATGACCGAATATAATCGCACCCAGACCGATTATCGAGAGCGCTGCAAGGGGAGAATACAGCGTCAGCTTGAGATAACGGGTCGTGCGACCACGAATGAGGAGCTCGAGGATATGCTGGAGCAGGGTAATCCCGCTGTATTCACCCAGGGTATCATCATGGAAACCCAGCAGGCCAAACAAACGTTGGCCGATATCGAGGCCAGACACGCGGACATCATGAAGCTGGAGACATCGATCAAGGAGCTGCACGACATGTTCATGGATATGGCAATGCTGGTGGAGTCGCAGGGCGAGATGATCGATCGCATTGAGTACCATGTGGAGCACGCTATGGACTATGTGCAGACAGCAACTCAGGATACCAAAAAGGCGCTCAAATATCAAAGCAAAGCCCGACGAAAGAAGATCATGATACTGATATGCTTGACTGTGTTGGGTATCTTAGCGGCTGCATATGTTAGCAGTTATTTCATGTAAATTGATGCAATTACTTAAACACACATACACACAGACATATACACACATACATAACATAGACATGCACACACACACACACAACACACACATACACTCTCGATGTCTGTTTAGGATGTTGTGCAGCCCACCCCGATATGATTCAGTATGTGTTTATAATTAAAACGCATTAAATAGTTTAAGCAGGCCCTTGCCAGTGAGTTAACACACACACACTTACACACACACACACACACACTTGATACATTAGGCTCTATAATTAAAAAAAACATATAGCTAATTTATATTAGTTTAGAAAACTTGAGAGTCTAGCGGCTTGTTGTTGTTATTAAACGCTGACGGCCGCCTGGGCGCAGGATATGCTTATCCTAATGCTCAACTCCCTTTCTCCCACACACTTATACACAAAAATATAAAAATAAATATATATAGATATGTATACAACTGGCCTAGTAACATTTCAAATCGTTTAATAAGCCAGACAAAAGTTCAAGCCGATTAAAACACAAACCGAACAAATCTAACAAAAAAGCAATTAATATAGTCTAAATAACATATATATACATATATATCTGAACAAAATTGCTATTAAAAGTATTTAAATTATAAAACAAAAGTAATTGCAAAACCAACATGAAATTTTATTGATTATTGTTATAATGCGAAGCAAACTCAAAATTGCAAGAAAAAAAAAAAAGAAAACAATTTTTTAGTAGTTTTTGCTTTGCATACATTTAAAACACAACCACACATACACTCTAATGCATCTTGTTAATTATTTGTTATTTATAACAATTTATTGTTTCTGTTTCATTAAAAACTATGCATTTAAGTTTTTTTATTGTTCTAAAACTTCTTGCAAATCTCAATTGTTTATATATGTAGATTCTCTCACTCTCTCGAAAGAAAAACATAAAAAAAATCTCGATACGCAAATCTCATGCAAATGCTATGTATATTAAACTCTAGTTAACTTCTTAAATATTTATGAAACGATTAATTATGATATCTAAATTTATATATCTATATATATACATATATAATAAATATAGTGACTATTTACCAATGCTATTTACCCAATCGTGTTCATTGAATGCACATTATATAAATTATACACACATATACACATATTTATATGTTTCTATATATATGTGAGTATATGTATGTGGGATGCTGTTGTAGCATATTTTTTGAAGAATCAATATACCCCACAGAGACATTTTTGAATCGACAAACTGTAATTTTCAAGCGAATAATTTAGTTGTTGCGCAAATAAATGTTCCAACATTTATCTCAATCAAAACGGGTTTATTTGTTTTTTGTTTTGTTGTTTTTATTTTTTGAACATTTCCGTTCAAAAAAATTTTATCTGCATTGCAAAACAAATTTTGCTGGCTGCAAGCAATTTAATTTTTTCCACATAAGTTTGTATTTGTTTAAATAAATTTGATTTAGTTCGGCAAGTTCTTAGCTTTCGCAAAAATACACTCAACAAAACACATACTCAATAACATACACACACATACACCTAATAACACACTCATACATAGATACACTCTCACACACACCCACGCATTTAGCCTTTGCAATATTAACCCACTTATATATTTGTTTATTTCTTTTTTTTTTTGTTTTCTCTTAATTTTCAACCATATGACTAACAACGCCAACAACAACAATCGCCACACAATCGGATAATTTTTTTATTTAACCCAACCGCATGCCAAAACGTATTTTATTCTTATAAATTTTTTGGTTAATTCAAATTTATTACACCAAATTTATGCTCGTAGCATCAAAGCAAGCAAATAGCATGCCTAATTAAGACATTTAAATTGTATCTTCACTAATAAGCAAAAGCAAAAAAAAAACACCTGAATTCAATTAATTTAATCAAGGCATAAGTAGGAACTGCACCTAAAAAAAAAACCACAGCCGGCAAAAAAAAAAAGACAAGAAAAAAGACAACGAGCAGAGCAAAAGTTAATTTCTAGTCCACTGCGAATGCAACTGCAAGCCGTGCACCTTTTTGTTTGTTTCTTACACCTAAACGAGAGTAGATGCAACAACTGCCACCCAACAACTACTACAACTACAACAACAACAACAACAACCACCACCACCGAGTCGAAACGAAACAACTTCGTATTATGGCATTCAATCATGCTGCGTTAGCCTTTGTCTCAATCAATGTGTTCTCATGCCCACAATTAAAAAAAAAGATAAAAATAAAAAACATGTCTACATTAAACGCGACTCCGCCGTCCAGCCTCGCCAGTAAACAAAAACAAAGCAAAACAAAAACAAAAAGCAACCTAAAACGACAACGAATAAAAAAGCATAAACATAAAAAAAAGTAATATGATTTATAAAGTGTTTGCCACGGGATTCGCAGCTTCAGCGCCAACGTCTCCAACGGCTCTCCACATGCAGCTGCAAAGCGTCATTCCCCCCACAGAGGTGAGTAATTAAATATTTGTTGTCCATTTAAGCATCTGTAAACGTCTCGTAACCCCCTCGTCGTCATCCGAAATTTTACAGACATGAATGGGTGCACATTGTGGAAATATATCTGTGTTTAGAGCGCGTTGAATTGTCGCCTAGTTTGCTGCGAAATGCGCATTTCTATAGCTTTATAATTATCTATAAAAAAAAATTGGTTCTATATGTGAGTCGTCACGATTTGCCCGGAATTGAAAGTCAATTAAATTACGAGTGCAATTGGATGGAGCGCAAAATTAATTGGGTTCGTGCGAGTTAATGATTAGATTGTAAATAAATGCAATTGAGCAATTTATATGGGAAAAGTTTATAATGGGATAACTATAGATATAAATAATTTTAGAGATATAACGATATATTGATAGTTGCAAAACTTTACATCTATTGGGATCTACATACCCTCAGTCTATAATAATATATTCGTAAAGTTTATATAAGAGGAAGTATTTGATTTGGCATTTGAGATAACGATAAATTAGATTTAAAATAAGAGGCTTAAGTACGGGGTTGATAGATTGTGGTAGAAAGTAACTGTTATCTACTCCATAAGGTGTTTATGTCTTTGGTTTTTGCGAACTGTAAATTTATAACTTATGTTTGTAGAATATGTTTAGGTATATTTGACATAGTATGAAATCATATAAGAACTACAATTATTATTATTTATAATTTGTAAACTTGTGATAGATTGTTTAATCGATTTGTCATCCGTTGAACTTAAGCCCACACTCGGAACAAATGTACCCATTTATCTTTTACTTATATACGACTTTTATATATTTGGTGCTAATATCTGTTTGACGAGATGATCTCATATTATCGAGTCATTTAAACACTTTTCTCTTTAGAGTTTCGAGTATCCAAACAGACGTTCATTTTATATTTATAGATGTTGCTCAACATTTTGACAGTCATCGCCTTTCAGAGCTCGCGGAATACAGTTTTGTTGCTGTTTAAGGTTGCGTATAATTGCGTATCAAGAATCTATAAACCACATGCATCATTTACTCTATATTCCTATTCAACCCTATAAACTGACCCTAATGTGTATTTCACATGCACCACCCACATTAGCGAGTGATTCGAATTGAACCGTTGAGTCATCAACTCGGTTCAACTGCCCATCAAAAAGTGACACAACTGGCGATAAATGCAAAGGAAACTATTTACATTTTGTGTTAATTAGTTATTAAGAGCTTATTGTTGAAAGAGCAAGTAAACTGCGCAAGTTGGGTGGACTCGACTAGCGGATACCCTGAACCATTAATGCCACTAAGAAAAGTAATCCAAAAATTGTATCATATCAGGGTATACTTTATTTGACTCTATATACCATTGTAAAGGAAAAATTCAAATTCTTCTAGGTTATGAGTCTGACAAAAACAATATACCCTATTAATCTGTTTTCAAAGGGAATTCCAACTGAATGAATGAATCATGCGATAAGCAACAATAACTGATAAACGTTATGCGCTTAATGGGGTTTTTTTTTTTATATAATTGGTTGATTGAACTTGACTGGTTTTGTAGAGAGTCAAAATGGTCGAAACTATAAGAAAATTTGGATTTTTCATTTTATTAGTCATTTAATTGTATACTGTGTACATAATGCTTGTGTGAATAAGCCTACTAAGGGGCGTGGCAAGTGTTTATTGCGCAGCGTCAGATAGAAATGTTAAGATTATACTACTTATATGGAATAAATATAGATGTTTTTGGATCGGTCCAGAGTATTGCACAGTCAGTACTTATTTATTAATTTGTATGAAACGTAGGAGTTTTTGAAGCTCTTAACTTTTCCACTGCTTCATTTTATCTTTCCCACCTTTGTATTTGTAATTGTGTCTGTATTTTGTTTGTGTTTGGCTGTCTATAGGATTACTATTGTATACCCTAGCAATTGAAGCTTGTTGAAGGTTTGTTATAAAACAATATTTTACAACGATTTCTTTGTTGGGCTTTACTTCTTCTGAAAGTTGTTCATATGATGAAAAGGTATAAATATTTAAACTTGTTAAACTTCGATTTCTTTAAGAGCATAGATAGGAATTATTTTCGTTTTTCAACACTACTTTCTGTAGGCATTGTAAAGGATTTGTAAAGCTGTTCTATAAATTTAAGGGGTATCTTATGAGCACAGTTTCATTTAAGATCTAACACACAGATATTTCTTGTTCATTTTTGTTTTGCGTCTTCATTCTTGAGTTTGATGACTGCCGCAATGCAACACGAGCTCCCCCTTTATCGAAACCCTCCCCCCATTTGCTCCATAGCTACCCCTAGTACAACACCTGCCCGCATCGAGTCATGAAATCAATTTATGTATGTATTTAGCTTTTCTCTTGTTTGCTTCTTTTTTGTTGCTTTTTTTTTTTTTATTACCATTCCCTTCGGCCATCTGTCCGTTTAGTCGTACGTGTGACTGTGTGAGTGTGCGGCTGTTGGCCAAGACCATGGCTAACGATTTTTGCCAATTCACTAAACACCCAACTCTTTCTGTCTGGCTATTTCTATTTTCTACTCTGCCTCTCCCATCTGATGAGTCATGAAGTCCCCACCAACTTGGAACTTGACACTTGAAGTGCCTTTTTTCATTCCTTTTTTTCTATTGACTTCATTGAAGACTTTTTGTGGCAGAAATAACTCAGTCCCTATTTTATTTTTATACGGCGAGCCTATTAAAAAGTGGAAAAGGGTTCATTGGCTTAGACCAATACATATCGATAATATATGTATATGTAATATACATATATTTATATGTAAGCCATGGAATCGATGTAATGTGTATATCGAAGATTTCTTTTAGATAAGGTCTGTCTCAATTGTTAAAGTATTTATAGGTATAGTCTTAGATTTCGAAATTTTGACTTAGATTACGAATTTATAAATTGAACACAAAAGATTCTTAACATTAAGTGAAACATTTTTTATGTGAAACATTCCTTACATTAAAAACTTTTATTTTAATGTATCTCAACTATTTATTCATCTAGAAATATTATTAAATTAAGGGAATAAAATAGTTGACAACTTTCGTAAATTGTCTAATAAAAGTCTTACTCTTTTGACCCGGCAGAAATGTGCTTGAATGAAAAAAGGAAGTTTTTATAAAATTTTATTTTAAATTAGCATTCGAAAGTGCAAAAGTTGGCTGTTGAATTAAATGTTGCGGTAGGTTTTGTCTTCACTTAGTTTACTATGTTTATCTCGAAGGAGTCGTAACTAAATTTGATTCTATTCTATATATACACAACTCTTTAGCAAGTTTTTTATCCATGCACAAGTATCGATTTTTAGTTGTTCATACTATTTTATTTCTAACGGTAAACAATTTTGTTAATTGAAAACAAATTTTGGGGCACAAACAGCAGGCAGGTCAAGCCTCCATATTATGACCCAGGGGTCCAATCGATGTAACCAAACAATGCTCTTCATAGTGACTGCACATGGTACACATGGAGGTGTGTGCGTTAGTGAAAATGTGTGTGTGTTCGTTTGGGTGTATAAAAAGTATGCAAAGTTACCAAAACTAGTTAAAAGGGCTATACTGAAATAAATGGAGAATAATCGGGTGTTTCTGCATAAAAAGGCGTTCAATTTAAAAAAAAATCAACTGTTATTACTTACCTTTTTTTATTTATAGTGTATAACATATTTTAATTGCTTACGTGAATGCACGATAAAATGTGATTTTATTATGTTGAAATGAAAACCAATTAAAATGAATAGTTGAAGGAGATACAAAAGGTTGGATAATTCTGATCGGGCAAAAATGTAAAAAGCATTCTCTGAAAATTGCGGTACTTCTTGACCCTTTTTGTCGTTGTTGCTTGGACGTGAATGCCGTTCAGTCGACTGCTCGGCAGCAGGACCTTTGACTGTGGGCCGTAGCTAACTGTTTGTATGTATGTATATGTATGTAGTTAATGTTTCAGCAACAGCAACAGCAACAACAACAAGTAGTGAAAATAATATAAGTGCTTCGACTGTTAACGAGCAACCCATTTAAAATAGCAATGGGTTGCACAAAGGCAGTTTTTGGCTTGCTTTAAAGTTTCACTACTGTTTATTTTGTTTATTTATTTAAGGTTCCAGGTGGAGCGTGTAAGCCTTCGTTTTAATTTCATTTTTGGTTTTTCTTTTTTGCTGTGAGTCAGCGAGGCGAATGGAGCAATTTCCACAATTTGGGAGCACACAAAAGTTTTACATTTAAATTCTGTTCGCTTTGTTAACATTAACTTCAATTTCCTTTTTTTTGTAATTTTATTATTTTGTGCCACAAAACGTACAAGAGAAAGGGCCAAGAGCAGTAGGAAAAGTGAAAGCTTATGTCTACGCTTCGTTAACTCCTTTTTGAGGCTTTAAAAATTTGATATTCTAATGCATGTGCATACATTTATGTAACGCGTTAATTGTTCAAAGAACTCGTGACAAATGTCCCCGAACCTTTCATTCGATTAACAGCTTTTTGCTTGTTTGTTGTTGTTGTTGTTGTTGTTGTTCGTGCACGCCCTTGACGGACTCGTTAATTAAAACGCGAAAAGCTCCTCGAAAGCTGAAAGAGCGCAATCAACGAAAAAGCACCAACTAATTAAGTATTCGAGTGCTGCCCCAAGAAAAAGACTTAACCAAGAATTGTGGCTTGCTGTAAGGTATAGATGTAAATATAAAAGCCTGGCTAACTCTACTGCAAGGCAAAAGTGGCCAGAAGCCAGAAGTGGATAGAGAGAGAAAAATATGGAGCGAGTGTGATGGAGAGAGATTGTCTTTTGACCTGAATATACATATTTTTAGCAACTGGCTTTGTCAATAAACTATTTGCAAAGCCCTTTCATTCCTTCACACTGCCACAGCAAATACTTAAAACAAGTTTTACAGTACCTAAATAAATTTAATTATAAATTGAGAAATACAAAACTTATCATTTAATAGTAGCTTGATTCTCTCGTATTTCCTAGCATCCTGTAGAAAGTATGTACATATAAGTATGTATTATACACATAACTTTTAGTATACCATTAATGTGTCACTCCTTTGTCTGCTGCTTTGTGCTCCAATTCCATGAACTTATTTAAGCAGTGCTACTTAATATGTGTGTTCTGCACAGAAGGCTAGACGCTCCTTGTAAGGATGATGCATGCACAATAGCATCCCATAAAAGAGAACTTCAACTTTAAGCTGCAGTTGCAAGAGTGGCAGCAACTAAGCGCATTTCTAGCGGCTAATCCGTCTGCCCCATCAAACGGGCTGGTAGGGGGGGTTTTGCAGCGTACGTTATTCATGTAGACGACTACCTTCCTCTTTTTCTCTCGTCTCAGATTTAACATTGCTGTCTGTTTGATTACCGATGGTTGCTTGAGGATATTTTGACTTTTATTATTTTCCGACATGTTGTAATAAAGTTTGAAAAAAAAGATATTTGATATAAGTAAAGGAAAAATGTAGTATAAAAAGATTTCAGTGTTGAGTTTTTAAACATTCCCATAGGTTTTGGCTAGTTTATTATCCAGGTGACTAACATAAGAGATACTTATTTATATAGTACAGTACTACATAACTTGCAACAGGGTACAATTTATTTTACCTGGCTTAACTCTTTATATCTATGAGATGCTCTAAGAAACACATTTGAATACAGAAAATTGAAGACTTCTCAACTTTCTTACATCTTATGTGTTTCTATATGTCATCCAACTGTATCTATTAACCAATGCCCAATAATCAACCATTTTAAATGAGATTTGATTTATACAAATTAATATTTATTTAGCTAAGCATGCCCCAACAAATGTTCTGTGTCTTATAACTTGCTTTGGTATTCTTGTTGCATATTCATTGCTGCTTGCGGTAGCTCATGCTGCCGTTAAGTTAATTACCGACTGTGTAGTAATTTTGCTGTCCTTGGAATGCAAGTAATATACATATCAAGTGCAGAGTGTTTTAGGTTTTGATTACCAGCCAGCTAAAGCCCTTGGTATGCACTAATTAATAATTTTCCAAGGCTGTCTTCAGTTTCTAAATATCCTTATTAAGATCACAATAACAACAACAATGTAATTTCATTCAGATAATCTTACGCAACACAAAAGCCTTATTAATTAAAAAAAAATAGTGATATTTAGAGCGGAAGGCGCAACTAAAAATGTAACAGAGAATATTTGTTATTGAATTCATTTCTATTTGCCGTTTTAATATTTTTGTTATTTATTTGCATTGTGTTGTTGTTGTGTACGCGTTCCCTTGTCTTTTGCATTGTGACCCAATTTGTCCGCATTGCTTCCTGAGGGCGTGTGTACGTAGTAATGGCCGACTGTCGACTTCCTTCCGTTTTTTCCGGCTTGTGGCGGCCATTTTCTAAGTTAAATTTAACTTTAAAAATCAAAATTTGTTTACATGTGTTCACATATCTGTGTGTATGTGGGTAACTAAACGAATCTTTACTTTTGAATGTCGTCATATTTATTTTATTACTGTTAACTGCCACTGCCCAAGGTCCGCCATATTTGCCAATATCAATAGTTCAGTGAAATTTATTGACAAACACACGATGAAAGAACCGTTAACTTGTGAGGAGGACCTGTCACACATGTACGCGGTCACAATGTCAATAATAGAACTGTAAACAGCGCAACACAGTAAAGGGACGCCCCAATCTGCGTACACATACCAACAGAAGCAAACGCACACATTTACAAAATTAAGTCGACATGCGCCTTCCGATGAACCAAACCAGAATCTGCGCAAGCCCTCAGCCCCTCTCCTTTCCTCTGCTTCCCTCTGCCTCCCTCTGCCCCTCTATCCAGCCCAGCGGCCGTAATAATCCATTTCGCTTGCTATTTTAAACATGCGCAATAACAACAACACCAACGGCTGCAGAACCAAATCAAAAACTGAACACACAAACGCACACACACATACACATACACACACACACACACACACACACACACACACACACACATAGCCACGCGTTAACACGCAAAAGCCGCTCTTTTGATTTTCGCTGAGCGCATGACACCCCACACTGAGCGAGTTTTCGTCTCAATTCGCTCTCTCCCAATCTCCCAATGCCTCTCCCAATTGTTTTTGCGTTTGCTTTTGCTTAGGTCTGTCGGCTGTTTTTTTGTTGCTTGTTTTTTTTTTTTTTTTTGAATTGTCATTGTCGCTGTGTGCCGCGCACCGTGATTTCTTGCTGTTTTCTGTTGTTATTTGCCAAATAACTTTTAATAAAGAACAATACAAAAAGGCTTGCGTCATAATAATAAAAATATACATACTTTTAACAAATCGTATTTTTATTTGCTAAATTTACTATATATTTATTCTTTTGTGAAATGTATAGGCTGCAACCACTGTGCGCTGTTATTCAGTATTCTGCTTCTTCTTAAGGTTTCTTGCTTTGTGTATGTACGTTTTAATATAAATATGTATATGAACTTTTGTGTGCCACTGTGTTAATTTTCACACACTCAAAATGGAGACCAAGAACAACGTCTAAAGAGCAACAGAAGCGAAATACCGCAGAACAAACAACTTTTTGTCGTTATGTCGTGTCCCAAGTTGCCCCCAAATTGTATCCATGCCCCATGCCGCATGTTTCATGCTTCATGCTCCATCCTCCATCCTCTTGCGTGTACTCGTATCCAACAAATTTTGCTGCAAGCTCCACCCGTTGCCACTTCCTGTTGTGTCGCGTGCTAGTTTTGTGTTTGTATTTTTTGTTATACCTTTTGTTGTTACATATACACAAACCCGTCTACACATACATACAAATGTAGCTTTATATGCTACCTCCAGCCTTTTGTGTTGCCATTTTTACTGCCACTGCTGCTGCTGCTGCTGCTGCTTCGGTTGTTCTTTTCATGTGCATGTTGTAGCTACATGTGTGCGTGTGTGTGTGTGTGTGTGGGCGAGTTTAATTGCCGTGCTTAGAAGTAGGCTACAAATTTTCAGCGTCAATTTGACAGCCTAATGCCTAAGCTAAATGCTATTTATAGCGCACATTCAGTCGAGGACTAATCAGATTTAACCTGGTCAGCCATTGGCAATGGTTCGAGCAGAACTCGCTTTGTAACAGTTATCCCATTATTGTTACTAACGGCAAGCTCGAGATGGGCGTGGTCGCAGTCGACTATTTTAAGCCAACACTTGTTTTGGCAGCGAGCTGCAAGTCTTACACCCACACTAATACCAACACCTACACCACCAACAACAATAACATCAACAACAATGATAACCACAAATGGTATCCTCTTATCGCCAGAGGCATATCATTTAATTTCCACATTATTTGTCACAAAGTGAGTGGGGCTAGTGGGGCTAGTGGGTCTGACTGGGTTGATATTGGCCTAATCTGGCCGGCAGGCATGCAAACATGAAATGTGCTATTAATTAGTTTTTCCGATGCTGCCCCAAAAGGCCGCAACATCAACAAAAGAGCAAAAATACTTTTATTCTGCCCATCCACACAAGCCAATGACTTAAATGGAGAAAGAGCGAATGCATAGAGAGCGAGCGAGAGCAAGCGAGATGGAGTATATTAGATACAGACGACACACATAATATAGCAAAATTCTCAAAACATTTTCGTCTATTTTTGTTTTTGTTTTTGCCGTTTTAATATTTTGCTATCTGTGCACATGTCTAGAAATTGTTGTTTCTTTTCCATTTCGGTTTTTGTCCTTTGGGGTGCAATTAGATTTGACACTAAATAACTTTCCATGCGCGCGCTTGACAAAGCTAAAATTAATCATACGCCATGTTGGGACACGCAAAATACTTCTCCAATTACTCATTGTGGTATTTACCTAACTGTGAGTCAGCCACGCCCCAGGTGAAACATTCGTCGGACTATTTGCGGCAGATTCTAATAGCTAAAATGCTGTTTCGTTCGATCGATTGGTTGATTGATTGATTGATGGTCACAAATTTTGATCGATGGCAAAAGCATACATAAAGGCTTGGTTTCGATTGCTTTCTGTTACGGTTTGTTGAACTTCTTTTTAGGATACATTTCGTAAAGGTTAACATCAACTTGTTCGCCAAAATATATTTCAATAGAAGTTGCTCAACAAAAAGTTGTCCAATGTTGTTGCTTATCGGTTGTTTCTGCCAATTTGCATATGGTTCAAGTTCTTAATTTGAACGTCATATCTCTAGACCCGGTTTTCGTATCATTGACTTAGTTCATTCTGTGTTCAAGTTAAAAAGCAGTTATCTGTTTACCGTGAGGCAAACAAAATATATTTTCTGTTTTTTTTTCCGATAAATGTTTTTCTTTATTTTTTTAATTTGTGTTTTATATAAATATATAAATTACTAAAATTGATTTTATTGTAACTGTAAAGCCTATTCAATATTCGTCTTATAATTGTGCACTCACTGATTTAATTCAAGGGCAACTCATATCAAAGAATTGTTTAACGACTTTTGTGTGTTGCTTTGAGTTTGGCTTTTGTGCAGTTGTTGGCTTCTAGTTGTGTCTGTTTGTCACCTTGTTGACGGTGCGACCGGTTGCGATGACGACATTGAATTACTTGACAGCTGGAGTCTTTTATCAGCTTGTTTCGGCTTTCATATTTTCACTCTCCCGTTAGCTCACTCTCTCTCTCTCTCTCTCTGTCTCGCTTTATTATCTGATGCTATCGCTCTTTCTATTTGCCGTTGAGATGCCAAACGATTTTGAGCTGTCACCGACCTTCGCCAAATACAAATTGCCCCCGCAGCGACCTTTGGGGCTTTTTGCTGTCTCGCATATTTTTAAATAATTTACATCTTTATAAATGAACACATATGACGCCCGAGCCGCATAAACAGTATTCAATCTACGCTCGCAAAATATACTTTTTTTTTTCTCTCCCTCTCTCATATTTTCTTTTTTAATGGTTTTCGTTTTTGTCTTTTGGCTGTCAACAGAGATTTGGCCAGACAACTGGGGATAGTAACGAGATTACCCCAACTTCCTTTTGGCTCTGTTTTTTTTTTTATTTTGTATGTCAACTTAATGGAATTGTTAATGCCAGGTAGTGGATTTTCCTTTTCATTATTTCATTTGCACTTTATGCATAAAATACGACACGAATTCAACGTTTAGCTAAAGCTCAAAGAATTGCATTCGTAGCAAACAGCTTTGGGTCAGGAGATGATGAGACTTCTTAACGCCCCTCATTCGTGCAGTTCTCCACATTGTGGCACTGACCCATTTTACCGTTACGGTGCTGCTGTCATCATTAAAAGCTGATTCTGTGTCTCTGACTTTGTGGCACTCGACGTGCAACAGAGCAGCACAGATCCAGAGTTAAGATTGTAATTTAATATGCTTAATGTATACGAGTGTATCTATGGTACTCGATAATCTGCTTAAAACACAAGTTGGTGTTCGAGAAGGAATATATACATATATATATATATATTTATAGAAAGGAAAAAGAGGATCAAAGAACTTATAAATTAATTTTCTGCGTTACATTAATAAGTCTACAAATAATTATGAAAGTTACTCTAAATCACATTAAATATATCAAAACTCTTGCTTAACATAGTGGCTTATGTAATATAGTAATTAATATATAATACAAATTACAATTCGAAATGATTGTTTACGAATTAAATGCATTTCTATCATTGACGCTGTTGCTGAGCGCAAGAAATCCAATTAATTATGTAACGAAATAGGATACGTTGAATTCGTTGTTTATTTTTAGTCGCTCTCTTTTTGAATTTCGAACAAATTTAATTAAATTAAAGTGCATACAAATTGCGCGCTATTTCTCTTACTTCGCTTGGGCTTTAATTTAATTTACATTTGTTATAAGCCGGCACTAACTGTGTGCCCGTCAATCATCATCATCATCATGATTATTAGTATTATTGTCATTATTATCGCGCTGAGTTTGTCTTTGAGCTTGACCGCCAGTTTGCGACAATTTGCTAAAACTTTGACAAAAACAACGAAGAAATCTCTAGTCGGTTGTGCCTGACTATAAGTCACTCTGTTAAATACAATAAAATCTCTAGTTCGATATTGCGGTTTTTATAGAGCACCAATCGGTTGTTCATGCTGCTAAATAATGTATATAGATTACGGAGTCAGCCACGCCCTCTTGACATATATTTAACAAAAACATTATACCCTGTTTACCCATTTTCAATGGGTTCTGGGCACAACAAAAATATGAAATACAAGAGCAGCTGCGCTCCAGGAGGAGACCTTTACCATGCCAAAGGGGCTAATCTAAGGTTGGGCCCGCTGATATTTTCTTATCATTGTTTGCTTTGCTTTGCTCTCAGGCCTCGGTTCTCGGTTCCCTGTCCTCGGTCCTTCGGTTATTCCTTTCGGCTGACAATCTGACAAGCCTCAAGTACGTGGCGTTTGTAATTTGCTTTTTGGCCATTTGTCGTGCTCGTCCTGGCCGCGTCCTGCTGCTGACAACGCCACTTTCTGTATTGGGGCTATAAAACGGTTCTTATTTTTATTTTGTTTTCTTCTTTTTCTTTTTGTCCACAACTGCTGCTACCCAAAGGCGGTTTATGTTATGGCAAGCACACGCACCACTCATATTACCCACAGCACTAAAACTCAGGAACACGCGAGAGCCACACAAAAACAGCCGCACGATACCTTCAGAATAATCGGTTTGGTTTTGCCTGCATATAGTATGTGTATGACATGTGCACATAAATACACACGTATTTGTATATATAAAAATACTTTATCATTCAAAGAAAAACTCCATTGAAACGTTTTCCAAAAGTATTTATTTAATGTATTCTTTATGTCAGATTCAACCGACTTACAAAACAATATCTGACTTATTTAAATTCAATTATTTTAATAGTATATGCCGTTTCAAAACAGTATTAAATAAATAGAAAACAAACTAATTGTTATAGAAATTTATTTCCTGCAGTATTTAATTTACCAAGTTACTTAAATTCATCTCAAGACTGAGAAATTGAATCCAAATTGTCTCAATCATAAATTCTGATATATACGAAAACTTTATTACTGCCTCGAATATATACCCTCGCAAAAGAGGGTCTTTATGTGTGGGGTAAAATATACTTAAACTCAACTCCTTGCTGCTTAGCTTCTCGCTGTGTTTGACATGTGCGTGTCATAAAACCTGTCGCCCAATAGACGAGGACGACGACGACGACGACGACGACCTTGTCCTGGGAAACAACGCTCGACGAGTTTTAGGGATTGCGTTTGCGATTTCTACGAGCAGCAGAATTTTGACTTTCTGGTTACTCTTTATGGAGATTGTATCGGCCTTCAAGGCAAAACTCAATTTGCATTACATTTCCTTCGCGCTCGCATAATATTTTATGTAAACAAATAGATATTACGTTTATGAGGCGGCGCAAGAGTTGCTGAAATAAGAATGGAATAAGGGTGGAATAGGTAGGGTAGTTAGATTGCGATTCAATGTAAAATGTTGTGTATGCCGTAATTTCATAAACAGACAATCGCTGGGGAAAATATTCAATGTACAATGTATATATACAAATATAACTAGTTGTGATTTAAATTTTTCCCAAATATTTCTTATTAAAAAGATGGATTGCCTAAATAGATAAATCGTATCCTAACTTAAGAATTTTAAATGAGTTTTTAAACTGAAAAGAAAGCTAGATTTTTCTTATAAATAAAGCCATTCATTGAAGTATAATATATTTGTATGCTCGTGCATTGTAGATGCTTCGATTTAGCAATTGCTATTTACGTCTTGTTCGAACCGAATTCTTGATTAGCTGCTGTCATTTCTCATATGCGAAACGACCCGATATCTCAGTCCTTATTTTCAGTCCTGCTTTTCATTGGGGTATTTGTTTTGTTTTGCAAAAGCTGCAAAAAATACAACAAAAAGGACGCAAAATAAATAAAACAATAACACGAAATGCTTCATGGCTGATTGACCCATCGTAAATCTCACAGCGGGGCCCACATGGCGTATACATTTTTTTCTTTCTCGTTTACGCTTCGGCTGCCAGCCACAAAAAAAGGCAGAAACCGTGTAGCATACTTTTCTGGGCGCGGGACGAGAGGCATCTATTAAAAACGGCGCCTGACCTTTAACTTGGATATTTTCGTATACACATCTATATATACTTTTACATACTTATGTATGTATATACATGCATACTTATGTATATATGTGTGTATTTGTAGGTACAGTTAGTGTGTATGTAAAGGAGCTCGTTACGGCCTCTGCCTTGTAGGCTCGAGGCACTTGTAACTTTGCACATAAATTAACTGTCAAAAGGACAGCCTCTTCCTGGCTGCCAGGCATTTCTTACTTGTAAATTTATCTTGTAATTACATAGCGCACCTTGTTTTTAGTGTGTCTTTGTTTTGTTTTTTTTTTTTTTTTTTTGTTGTTGCACCTTTACTTAACATTAATTACAACAAACGTAATTAATCAACAAATTTTGGTGTCAAAAAAGAAATGTTTTGGGTGACGTTAATTCTTTTTTTTAACCCATTACTGGGATCTGTTTTAATCATAGAACAAAGTTAATTTTTTGTTTTTATAAAAATATGTTCAATATATTGAGATTAAGGCAATCAATAAGGTTTTCAATTGAAATATGATCTGACATTTGATTTTGATTACGAATTAATTTAATTTTATGCAATTAAAATCAAATGTCAGATCAACTTTCGTTGTTGGTTTTTAATTTCAATAAAACTTTGAGCTGAATCCCTTTAAAATTCGTTTAAGATATTTTTTTTTTTGCACAAGCTTATCCAAATATTTTTCGTTTAGCCTTAAGTAAAATATATCTCAGTCTCTTTTACATTGGAATTTTTCTGAGGCAACAATTACAGAACCGACGCATAAATTCGTAAAATGCCAGAGAACCAAATATAATATCATAAAAGCATGCATGTGTTTATATCTATATATACATACATTAATACATATGTATGTATGCAAATGATGCGCCTGATAGTTAAAGGTGACTTCTGGCAAAAGTGGAGCCTTATTCTGCCCCTTGACCCACATACTTAACAGCGAGTCCTTCTGCTGGTACAATATATAGGATACGCACAGCATGTATGGTGTTATTTTCGCTGTGTTGTAAATAAAATAAATAATTATTTATATGCGCATTCAAATTAATCATGTCAGAAAGCATAAATGACAAACCATTAATTCTGATGTATCGGCGAAGTTTTTTCGTAGCACAATAATTAATTAAATTTCTTTGCTTTGGCCAACTCTTGTTCTCTTTATTGAATACAATAATTATTTTTTTTAGTTTATACCTTTAAATATTTGAACTGAGCAGAATTTCGCATTTAAAATCTTTGGCTTGACTTCACAGTTATATTAACCATAATACATCACTAAAGAAAATCCAATCCCCACAAAATGGAGATGTAATAATAATGGCAAAATATTCAAAGTTTTAATTTATTCGCAAACGAAAGAAATTAAAATTTAAAATAACAGACGATTTAATATATATTATATATTCATAATTAATATGCAGTGCAACTTTCCATGTACAACTGTACGTCTCTTTGAAAAAGAGACAGACAGATATATCCTTTTTGTAAAGCTTTTTCAGCTTATAACGAATAAGCATTCGATCAATACAATTAAGCATAATCCGCTTTATATTAATGCGTTTCAATAAACCAAATGTTTTTTTATATTCAACATGCTCCATTATATAGATTCTGGTTAAATGGTCATAAATTGTGAAATATTTTGTTCTTTTTGCGGCTTTGTAACTCGCAACACTTAATGTGGGGCCAATTTATTGGCAATTTCGCCACTTCTATGAAATATATGTTGCATCATTATGTTTTGTTACCAATTGCCTCTGCCACGCCCATACTCAGACACTCAGAGGTTGCCCGCATATAAGGCGATGAACTCGCAGAAAAGTTTTTCCGATTTATTTTGGTTTTCCTTTTCAACGCTTCGCTTTGCAAATTTCGAATTTGTCATATCAGCAGTTGCCGTTACTTTGGCCTAACTTTGATTTATGTCGGGTGTATATTTTTTCACTATATAAAGCACATACTCATTCACATTTTCCTACTATATAAAGCACAATCTCATTCACATATTAAGTGTTGCTGTGAGTTTCGTTCAAGTAAATGAAAACTTTTTGCAAGTTGTTTTTTGTTGCCCTAATCTTTAGAATTGTTTAGTGCTGTTACCTGTCAAACTGATAAGTTAAGCTAGCTGATAAAATCTAAGCATAGTGTAAAGTGTGTTGCAATGACTCACACAAAATGTTGCTTTCAAAGTTATTTAAACAAAGGCATTTGCTAATGTGATTCGAAAAGTTGTCATTTATCAGTGTAAATTGGTTTTATGTTTTAGATTTCATTTGATAAAGCTTTTTGAATATTTAGGTAATTAATATATACGTAATCTCAATCTATAATACAATGCCGAATTATAAAGCTCTTAAAATATAATATAGGAAGATTATATCATATACTAAGTTTTTGTAACTTGAATATTATGCAATAGTAATTTATTTGCTTTTGCTCAACGATCATACGATTCATTAGTAATGTTATTTACTGACAAATATTCACTGTTGCTTTGCCTCGACTTTAGCTATATTATACGTTATCCCCCTTAAGGCCATAAACCACTCGGCTCTCAGTTTCTAGCCACATTGATTTGCATAGTCGCCCACTTTTCCTCGGGCACTTATTTATTTTGTTAGTGATGTCTAAGTGTAGGTATAAATGCATAAATGCTGCAGTGGCAGGCAATGGGTAACGTTTGCAATAGAAACAACAGAAACCACAGAAACAAAGAACAGAACTAAAGCTCTTTCACTTTTCGACTAAAAGGAAAAATGTTATTTTTCATCTCACAAGAAAGTTGTTTTGATGTTGCCTAAAGCACAACGCAGGCAAGAATTTTGTAAACAGGTGCAACCGAATAATTTTGGTCAATTTGCCACATTTTCTGTAGTCGAATATATAGTATTTCAATATTATTTTTCAGTCTCTAACTTCAAATTGGAATAATTTGCCTTAATATGAATAAATTTACGCTTTGAAAACAGAGTAAAATAACAACCTCAATAACCGTAGTTGAAAAATGGGCATAAACCATAAAATTATTTATAAAAGTAATGAATATTCGCAATGTGTGTGCCCAATTCTTTTTAATGAAACCTTTAAACCAATTTTTTCAATGTAATGTAGTCGTAGTAGGCGTGGGCATTGCAAACCCTTTAATCGATATTTAGACTTTCTTTTTTAATTATAGCTTATATATGAAATGTAACCATGGATTTATATTTTCTCCTAGTTGTGGATAAAACCCACAAGCCGGGCATGGAATTCGATTTTTTTTGTGGATTTCCCAACTTTCGAGCTCGCCGGAATTTTCGGTCGTTTGTCAGTAATTAATTTTACTTGGCAAAGCTGCAAAAGTTGTCCATCGAGGCCGACAACTGGTGTTCATTAATTTTCGCCAGCTGTGCGACTTTGCAGAAAGTCGTTCGAGACAGCTTTGAAAATCAATTAATAATCACCATGTTTTTCCTATACGTGTCTGCGTATATTTGTTTGTGATGTGCAACATGTGACAAAATGGCGCGTGCCTCAATCCTCAGCGTCTATTCCGACATACTCAGAAAGGAAGAGAGAAGGGTAAATAGAGTGAATGAGAGAGAGGTGGAGAGGAGGGGCTTTTGGCAGGTCGTCGACATAACTTCCTGCCTGCCTGCTCGTTTCCTATTCCGCACGATTCAAGCGCTTAAATGCTTTTGTGAATTTCGTGCCTAACTGGCCAATTTTCACTGGCATAGCAAAGCACATATTGGAGTCCAGTCTCGACTGAACATAGAAGATGTTGGCTTTATGCACAGTTAGTGTATGCAACTGTAATTCGAATTTGTATTCAACGTTGACTGTAGAGTTTACCAAATGTACCTTTGTCTATAAATTAAAATGGACGTCAGCATTATTGACCAATGGAAATAGAACTGATGTCCAGATTGTCAATGAAATCTAAATCCTTATCATAATCTCCGAGACTCACAATAATTTAAACAAACTATTGGGTAACTATTGCGCGGGGCATTTAACTGAAATTTAGAATGAAAATAATAACTAACGACAAACCAAATTCTTAAAATCTTACTTCTTTAATTTATCGAGTTTAAGATTTATTAAAAAAATTATTGTGAATTCTCTTTTGGTTTATTATCAGTTGAAAACAATTGTTATTTTGTTCAGTGAAAGTTGCTTCGGATGTGTTATAGAATTTATTCGCCTGTGAACATCCTGACTTGCAAGTCGACATCCTTTTTCGTTAAAAAGTTCGTTTTGTTACTTCTTGCTAGATTGAAAGCCATTTGCTGTGATATTACTGTAAATGCAGCTGCATTTACGGAATGTAATGCAACCTAGATAAATAATGCAAGATGTGGGTGTAAGCCAGAAAGAGAACAATAATGAGAGAGTGTGTAGGAGAATAGAGGGGTTGCATAGGAGGAGGAGGAGGAGGAGATGTTTTGCTGACATCGATACACCCACTCAAAATCAATAAATGCATTTTCTTAGGAGCTTCTTCTTCTTTGCTGGCTACTATTTCAATTGGCTTCGTCCCGCGCAGCTGATTTGCTTCCTGTGTCCTGCTTCACCAAAGAGAAACACAGTGCAGTTGTGTGGTCACAATGCCGACCTTGTCCTTGCACTTGTCTCAATGCGGTGCGCTCGTCCTTGAGCTCTAGTTACATTTGCACAGTTTCTCATTCAATTCACACGCCCCAGTCCTGCAGCGAGGACATTCCTTGAAATATGCTTAATTGTAACTTGGAGACGACAGCAAGTGGCTTCATTAGTGGCTCAGCGAAGCAAACAGTAAGAAACTTCTGCTCTAATGCTTTTATTGTTGTCATTCCCCAACCCCAACTCTTCATTTCGTTAGCAATTTGGCACTCAGGCCCCAAGGCCAAGCTACTTAAATTATATCGAAATTCATTTAGTAAATTGCGACGCTAATTTCGCTAATTATTTACAAGTATTTATGAGCATTTGCAAATTTCCGTTAAAAGTGAGCAACACATGTGCCCCATATTATTCACTCCTGTACTCATGGGCTGCCTTCAGCCCTATGTATGTCTGAAATACCCTGTGTCTACACTTTGAAGGGATCGTTTCAGTGTTCAGGTTCTCCAGCAATAATTCTAAAATGAGTGAAAAAAATCAGTCGATGTCTTAGATCATGCATGCCTATATAGATATGAGATTTATGATATGAAAGAATATCGAAACGTGCGCGAATTTATAGATTTTGCATATTTTCAATTAAAAAAAAATTTGAAATATGTTCTTAAATTTAATCTTCAAAGAAAATACATTTTAAAAGCTAAGACAAATCGAATATTTGGATCAATGTATAATAAAAGTTCTTAAGAAGAGCTAACATGTAATTTTAAGCAGGGTATCGTAAGTTCAAGTATTCTTTTCTTTTTAGAAAACCGCTTGTAGTGAAAATTAACCTTACACTTATAGACACATAAAGGCAGCAGCTGGCGCTCATAAGTAGGCAACGATAGGGGAATCACAACGTCATTATCACCATCATCATCATCATCATTGCCGTGGGTACATTCAATATGTATTGCTGTTTAAGCTGCGCGAAAGTTTTCAATTTGTGCCTTGGCTTCATTTCTTCAATTTTTCGTGCTCGTCATCTTCTTCTCTTATGCATCTTTTTTTGTACCAACAGTCTCAAAATGGCTGCCATTTACTTTCCGTTTCCGTTACATGCTGCTCACGACTTTTGTTACTGATAAGACGCTACCCTCTCCAAATCATAGTAGTGGCAACAGCAGCTCTACTATGGGACCCGGATCCGGGCCGGAGTCGTCATGTAATTTGATTTGCCTTCGTGCCTAGCGCAAATATAGGTTAATGCGATTTTTATGTCATTTATATTGTTGATTTTTGCCAGACTATGAATATGTAAGTGTTGCTGTATAAGTGTGTGTCTGTGCGTGAGTGTGTGTGGGCATATAAGGCTTATATGCGGCTCACGCAAATAACAATTTACTGCTCGGAAAATTTCGTCTCATTTCTGGGATCAGGCATCGATTGTTATGGTCCTGAGGCTTCTGCTAAGAACTTGAGGCCTCAATTATGTCGAATGTCAGTCAGATTTTGAGGCGTGGTCTGCATTATAACCCATTAGACATAAGCCAGCAGCTCATTGTCTTTGCTCTCTATATATATACTATATGCATTCAAATTGATTTCAATTATACTTCTGCATAAATGAAATGTTGCAAATATGCATTTGCATCAATGCAATCTGCGTGGCAAAATGATTTCGCTCAAGGTTGCAACCACATTAATAACAATTGTTTGTTGCCGCTGAACCTGGTTGATACACCTGTCAGGGATTCAAGTTTAGCCGTGTGCAATTGATGCGCGGTCACGGCATTTATTTTATTCATTAAATCTTTTTTTTTTTGTTTTTGAATATTATCATAAACTGTTAAATTATAGCGATTACAAGTAAAATGATATGTAAATGATCCAATAAAACAGAACGAATGCTTAAAATTATTAAATATAATTTCGTTAACTGCTTAAATATCATTAAAAATGCAAATTAAATGCACAATCATAATTGAACATTTTTTCAATGGACAATTTATGAAACAATTGAAACTGCTTCCTTAATATTTGCCCTACACATGCATACACATACACACGCACTTTTGCAATAAAAAATGTAATTTCCATTGGCTTTAATGTGTATTGGATTAACATAATGCAAATTTAAATGTATTGAATGTGGCGTGTAAATATCTGCATATGCGAAAAAGAGCTTGAAAGAACAATTGTTCAATTATTTTAAAATATATATTGAATTTAAATAAGCTGCTAATAAAGGCCTTAAATCGGGTCATACTTTTAGTGAAAGTTAAACAAATAATTGGAAATGAAATATATTATAACATTCATATCTATCAATAGCTGCCTAGTATGTTTTTATTTATTTTAGAAATAGAATTTTTTTATACAAGACGTAAAACATGCTACGAAATGCATAAATTCTTTCCGACTATCAAAATTTATATCTTTCAAAAGGCTTTAATTAATCAATAAATAGCAGTAGTTACGACACATAATTTATAGTTCATATGCAGAACACATGCACGTTTCACATGCAGCCACATATACATGTTCAGCTAGGCATACCATAGCAAACACACCCACACACACATACACACACATACACACACATTCGCACGCACGCCCATTTACACTAATTGCAAAAATGTGTAAATGTATATATTTAACATATAAATGAGCCCTCGAATGTTACTGTACGGCGCTAGATATATAAATATATACATATACTTCTATATATATATATATATGTGTATAGCTATAGAATCTGCAGATAATGATATATACTTACGAATATCCATTTTCACTGTGGTGCAAAGTGGTCCATTTGTTATCGGCTAAGTGCTTAAGCCTTAACACATTGTTCTTGTTTCGGCAAAGCTCAATCTTAAGGCAGATAATCTTACAATTCCGATTGGCGCTATTCGTAATGCATTCATCAAATATGGTATTCGTAATACACACTTTTTAGTCTTCTATATTTATGCCCAGACATGAAGATTATGTTAACTGAATATTAAGCATACTTATTTTCTGTATATCTGAATGAGTATTGTACATAAATGTCCAATCCCTGGCCATTATGCTTGCTCCACTGTGCGAGCTGCTGCATTGCGTTTGTTTATCGATTAAGTGGGCGCAGCTGCACATTGTGTGGGCGGACTTCTCCTTAATTTGTGTACATGTTTTGGGCCGTTTAATTGTTTGGCCGACAATCGATTTTAATTATGCAAAAGTCTGACGTCAAACTGCGATTTGCATAATATTTAAATACGCGCTGCGCTCTTTAATGATAAAATATAGAAATTAAAAGTGTTTGCTCATAAATACATATCAGACAGCTTCTATTTTATGATTACATTGTAATAGATGCTTTTTAGCTGTTTTTAAAGTCGAATCACAAAACCAAATTCACTGATTCATTTAAACCATATATATATATATATATATATATATAAATAATTACAAATGTGTACACGAACATTTGTTGAGCTTTTATTACTCACCCTTTTGATATTTTAATTGTCGCCTTCCGGTGAATCAATATTCTGAAAATTTCAACCGTCAATTGACTGTGTAAATTGCATATGTATATTTTTTAACTAAGCGCCGTTTTTGTATTGCTGTCAATTGAATTTTCGTAAGAATTGTGTATTTTCCTAGTATACACATTTAAATAATTTTAAAATATTTAATTCTGAGACATGCATCATAATTCTTTTGTTATTAACTTTCATCAAACAAATAAAATTAAATTAAATTGAAATTTAACTTATTCAGAGTTATGTATGTACCTCGTACTCTTAAGAACTATTATATGGTGGTTATATAAAAATAGGAGAAACTAAATTATTTTCACTGTTGTTGTTTTATTGATTTTTTATGGTTCATATAAAACTTTTATCGCAGCTGGTTTGGTATTAGACTTCATTTATTATTTAATTTATATAATGTTTTAAATGCTTATTCAACAAAATAACTTTTGGTTTGTAATCAGTGAATATATTTAGACTGTTCAAAGGTCAATTGAGCAAAAAGTTGAAGCTGAAAGCTAGGTTAAATTTAGCTCAATCGTTCTATTATAGTTCATAAAGTCTCCGTCATGTGTATATGTGTACATATGTCTTGGAATCTTTTTGAATTTGACAGTTCAGTGACATGCATACATCTCTTTATACTTTCTAGCCCCAATGACGATGATGACGATTGTGACCTTGTTTTTGTTTTTGCACTCAAGTTAAATGACAATTGCTTAAAATGCAAACTACGGCACACACATTGGCGCAGTCAATAGAATTGTATTCTCACTATTTGCATCTTTCCAGTTATTTATGATTCTTGTGCTCCTCGTCATCAATGCAAATAAGTTTAATTACATTTCGTCATATGGGAAAAACTGTTTATATTTGCTCAACGTGTTGTGCATTGTTTTTCCATTTGTTTTTTGTTTTTGTTTTTGAAAAAGGACAATGGACAATTTCAACATTTTTCACTTGGGTCGACAGCCTCGGGGTTTCAAATGGTTTTGCCACCTCTTTTCCAGTGCGGAAAAACGTGTTACTCGTTGCATTTCAATTTGCCGCAGACTGAAACCAATTTTGCATTTTCGCTTGCTCCATTTTTTGGGGGGTTTCCTTTTTTTCTTGTTTGGCCTTTGGCTTTTTTTTTTTTTGGTTTTTGCTTTGCGTCGGTTTCGTTGCGGGCCACGCCCATTTTTTTTTTGAGTTAGTCGATCGACTGCACTGCCAAAGAACACGTAACTAGATAGCCAAAGGGATATAGAACCAAAAAAAAGGTATTCAGGTGTTCCTTGTTATGGAATTGTTGCATTCATCCATTAAATACTTACTGCATTTTTAGCTTAATATATATATCTACGTATATTGTATATTCGACTTTAAGAACTTATTGCAGAAGCTCTGCATTTCACAGCAATCTTTTGTCTCATTTAAGTAAGTAGTTACTTATGCAACACATATATATGTGTGTATATGTATTTGCTGTACAAACGCTGTTAGCTGTACGTGACGCCGTTTGCATGCCGAAACAGTCGACAGCTTGGCCAAAAGGCAGCAGCAACAGTGCCTGCGAAAAGTTTCAGCTAAGTACGTGCAGCATCAAGTGTAGAGGCACACATAGTTATGTACACAACTCATACATAAGTGAGGATGTGTATGTGCTCTTGTATATACATATACATATATCTGTTCACTATACGGCTGAAGTAAAACTTTGTTGTAGGGGATTCAAAACTGGGCCAAAGTTCATCAAGTTTCTAATGAATAGTTTTTTATAGGAATTTTTGCAATTAACTTGATTTCAAATAGTAAAAAAAAATTCATGGAATTTAACATTTTAATGAAAAACATAAAAGATCTATATGTATATATAAGGAGGAAAAATTGTACTACATTTATAAACAATTGTATATGTGTGTATATATGTGCAGAAAAGTATAATATAATGCTCCTCTTCCTTTTTTCCACATTTTTCCCTTGAACAAAATTTGTTTGTAGATTCCATAGCAACAATTCGTCAGACTTCACTAAACACATCGCAGCGCATTTCCATGTTCTCCAGATAATAATTAGGTTGGTCCAATTAGAGCTCCTCTGACATAGTTTACCCGCGGCTACAAACGCCAATTTCAGGACACAGTAAACCATCCTTCCGACAGCCTCTGCTGCTGTTTCGCCTGCGGAGTGGAAAACTGTGCTCGTATTTCTCAAAGGAGTTGTTGGTCAAATGTGTGAGCCTCAAAGGATTTAATTCAAATTGCAATTTGCAATTGCAATAATCTTTGCGATATTTCCCAATTGAAGTTGTGTGGCCACATTTAACCACACTTTAATCAATCTGGGATAAACACATTCTATTTGCAACTTTGAGCCATTTTCCATTTAAGTAACAAGTGCAAACTCACCTGCCGAGGTGAGAAAGTTATTTGTGGCTGATTGAAGATTAATTAGTTTTCTAAATTCCCATTGTGCATGTCTGGCTATAAAATGAATAGTTAAAAACAGTTGAGCTTTTCACAAAGCTCATTTGCAGACCCCTTGTCGTATACTTAACATTTGGATCGTATACTGAATATCTTTTTGGTTTGCGTTTGCTTCAACATTTAAATTTAATGATTTACGATACTAAAACCTTGGCTCCAGCGAGCCTCTCCATTGTTTCCACACTGCAAATGGCGTCACGTTCTCCTTTCCTTTGTCTAAGAGCCGTTTTATCAGCAGCGTATAATGAAAGTTGCCAGTTGCCAGTTGCCAGCATTTGAACTTGACTTGCTCTCGAAAAAAGCGAAAAAGAAGAAGAAAACGTTGCGTGCTTCGATAATTTTCGCATTATATCCTGTTCAAGGCAGGTAAAAGAGGGTATATCAGCATTATAATATTCAAAACAGCTTTTATACCACTTAAGTCAATAATGATTGGTTTGGACAATAGTATTATATATATTCAATATATATTAAAATTATTAATCACAATATTTTACCGTTATAGAGACAACTAACTACTCAAAGATGTTCAATTTATAAAATGAATATAATTATTTACTAATTGTGGTGTCAATAGTTGATATTTATTTATAATAATATCTTGTTGAGTTCAAATTAAATGCTGAGTAACTCGTATTTGGGTAAACTCAATCTAGAATTTTCTTTTGTTGTCCTTAATGTTTGTTTTATAGCTATTAGCTCATAGATTGCCTTTCCTTCCTGGGCCCGTTATGAGCTTTTCTTTTGCTTTTATTTTTATCGGAAACTTGCATTTCACACGCACATGACAACCGCTCCACAAAGAAAAAGAAAACGAAACAAAAAGACGTGCGTGTGTGTGTGTATGTGTGTGGATGGGTGTGGATAAGTGTATGCAAAGACGTGCTAAATTTTGAAATGAAATTTAAAAATAAAGCTCAATGGCAAGGACAAAAGCAGGTACAGCCAGCAGCTAAAAAATTAGCTGCGAGCTTTTGTTGTTGTTTTTGTTTTCGACTTTTTTACTTACTCGCTGCCTATTGAAATTCAAAGAGTATGCAGAACAATTTTGTTTTCTTTCGCTTTTTTTATAATTTATGCAACATTTTTGCATAAACTTCGCTTGCCACACATTGTCGCACGCCTCGCCCTTCAGTCGGCAAGGCTTAAAAGCCAATTTAAGAGAGCGTAGACGAAATTGATTTAATACAGAAGCACACTCTCTTGCCGGCTGAGCAGGCGGCTTAAAGCAAATCGCTTAAGTTGGCAACTTTTAATGAAAGTGCACACAGTAAGTAAGAAAGAGATATAGAGAGAATGAGGGATGAGGGATGAGGGATAGAGACGATTCCTTCAACAGCCACTCAAAATCCTAACTGTAGCCCAGTTAAGACGTTGCCAGTTTAATCCCGGAGTTGAGAGTGCTCCAGAGACTAAGACCCAATGTATTTATGGTCTGCCTTCCATTTTACATGGACCGTCGCCCACTTTTGCCCCTCCTGACACTCGCAGTCCGTTTGCTAGTGTCTATTTTTTGAGCCCCACTGTGTGCCCCCCAGAGGGTGGAGCTGCTGGAGTTTGTATCGGTATGAGACCGTTGGCGACCTCGACTCATAAATTGAGCGCTGTGGCAGCATAACAATAAGTCACAGATATACATAGCACACACAAGCAGTCTCTCTAATATTTGTGTATCGAGTAGAAGAAATACCCTGTTAAAGAATTACTTTAGTCTTGAGTGTCTGTGACTTAGAAGGTTAATATTAATACAATCTTAAACTATGTTTAAAGCATTGCCTACTATGTGAAGCTGTCTGTTAATATTACTCCAGCATGTACTTTTACATACATAAACTAAAACTTACAATGTTTATTTAACAGGGTATTACAAGCACAGCACTTGTATACCCAATGTTGTGCATTGTGCGCGTGTGTGTGACGGTGCGTATGTCTGTGTGTGAGGGTGTGTTTGGGAATAGAAAATGGGACGTTTGGAGACGGTGGCACATGGTCCGAGAAGCAGACGTCATTTGTGCAAACATAAAAGCATTGTAAACAAACAGAGGCCAAGCTTAATATCCACACACACCCTCGAAGTGGTGTGTGTGTCAGTGTGTGGGTGTGTCAGTGTGTGGGTGTGTGTGTGTGTGTGTTTGTGTGTTTGTGTGTTCGTGCGCTTAGCTAAAATTCAAGCAAAAAGTTAAACCGTTAAAATTGGTATTCGTGTGCGTTGGAGAAATGGAAATTGCCTGAAGCCAGAGGGGATCGACGTTAGGGAAAGTGTGAAGAACTCGTGTGCGCCTCACAGAAACTATTGTTATCCTGTTTAGTAGTTTCTGTTTTGCTGTTGCTGCCGCAGCTGTTGTTGTTGTTCTTATCAGCGCACTACTTTTCCATTTAGTTTGAGTGTCACTTTGCTAGTTTCTAAGTTTCTAACAAGCCCCTCAACTTCCGCATCCCAATCAACGATGTCTTTGTACTTGGCAACATTTTCAAGTTGAATCCTAATCCCAGTTCTTAAGGAATTCATATGGCTCATGATAATTACATAAGCTGTATTCGAGCTACTCTGCTTTGTATTACGGTGTATGTCAGTCATCCTTCGGCCGGATTGCGATTGTAAATCACGCAACTTGCAGCTGTTGAGATTAATTGCACTTGGACAGCGGCTGACAACGATAAATTCCTTGGAATTTGTTCCGATAATTCGAATAACATTGACAATTCATACATAACTTTACATATGCACAAATATACATGCATGCACACTCATATGCAACTGTGCCAATGGATATAGGTATGTGATATTCCCTTTTGTCTGCTGGCCTGCGGGCTGCCGGCAATTTGCATATGTTAATACCAGCAGAACACATACAGGCACATACGTGGGTTAACGTATATTTGCATAGGTGTGTGCGGGGGTCTGCACTTTGATGAAATTCGTTGCGGTCTTTGTTGTCCATCAGACGCAATTTGCAATCGAGCGATGTCCTTGATTTCCGCACGCGCCACTTATATATCTCCCTATTTACCATCTTTGTGTGCGTTCAGTGGGTGGCGGGTGAATATTTGAGTGCGGTCGTTATAGTCGACACTCTAATTGAGTTATATCGGCAGCAGCATTGCTTAATGCATTTGCCATTGACCATGGATACTGGGATGCGCACCCAGGACATGGTTTGAGTGGAAGCTTTCGTCGCATAAATTAAGATGCAAAACAAAGCACACGCACACACACACACACACACACACACACACACACACACACACATGAAGGGTTCTGAACCGCAAATCCTCAACACGCGCCGAGCAGCCGGCCAGCAGATGTCTAGGAGTGTGAGAGATTTAGCAAGAATTGTGTTGAGCTTTGGGTGGACTGCCTTATTTACCTGTTTTACTGCAGCACAACGCCTTCTTGGAACTCACATCAGATCAATCAAGAGGTAACTGTTGGTATTTGCAGTCCTTTCAATGGTTCTGGATTTCCTTTTGTATCCTTTTGTATCCCTGTTTCTATATTGGGAATTAGCTTTGGTGTTTGTTCGCAGTCACAAGAAATTAAACCATTAAAGCAAAACGAGCTGCTTCTAAGCCTAGAAAACGGCCGAGTGACTCTTGTTGGCCAAAACCAAAGTCATAAATATTAAATTTAGTCAACAGCTTTCCCTAGAGTGCCATTCACTCGCTCCTGTAACCGACTGGCATTGCCAATCTCCGCGGCGAGTCAACTAATTTACATATTTTGCGCGCCCACTCTTCAGCGGCCCCTCTCTTTGCATCCTGGTCTTTTGACATGGCGATGAGCCCCGACAGATGGTCCTAAGTTCAAGCCGGAAAAATCCAAATCTGCCCCTCAATTAAACTGTCATGTCAAGTTCTGAGTCCAAGTACGTCAATGCGTCCATTGATGGCTGCCTTCACTATTCACATTGCCTTGGCAGTCAATCTTTGATGCAGATTGTATCTTCGACATTTTGAGAACGCGAAAGCATCCAATAATGGCGTAAGGATAGGGATGTACGGGATATTAAACTACGAAATTATCGACGTAAAAAGGTTCTTAATATCAATAAAAAAATAGAAGAATTTATTAAAAACAATAATTATTGCACTCTGTGCATGATATGCTGGAATAAATCTTCAAGTTACGAAAATAGGCTATTTTGGGGAACATTAAGTAATATTAAGAAAATTGAGCATTCTATTTTATAAAAATGACTTGTCTACTCTTCTTCTGATATTCTAAAATAACTGTTCAAAATGTCAACTCTGTAGCTTTTTTAGTTTTCGAGATCGACGTGTTTATACAACCAGTAGGTATGGGATAAAGGCTATTTATCAGCTTCAAACTGTTCTAACTCGGTTAAAAATAGTCCGATTCTTATAAGTTATACATTTTTGGACTCAGCAAGCTCGGTAGAATGAAATGGAATCATCAAACATTGATTCTAGAACCAAGCCCATTTTCGCAAAATGTGTAAGGGGTACCCCTTGTCACTTTTTCCAAAAATCGTCAAAATTAAAATTTGTCATAACGTAGATATGTTGAATGCAAATCGAAAATACCGATTTATACGAGCTACAAAATACCTAACTTTTGAAAATCGAATTCAATTTTCCCAAGTTACAGCCAAACAAGTTACGAAAATATGCTTTTTAAAGACATTTTTATTGATATTGAGAAAATGGAGCAATCTTTTTAATAACAATGACTTGTCCACTCTGCGTCTGATACTCTAAAATAACTGTTCAAAATTTCAACGCTGTAGCTTTTTTAGTTTTCGAGATCGACGTGTTTATACAACCAGTAGGTATGGAATAAACGCTATTTATCAGCTGCAAACTGTTCTAACTCGGTTAAAAATAGTCCGATTTTTATAAGTTATACCTTTTTGGGATCAGCAAGCTCGGTAGAATGAAATGGAATCATCAAACATTGATTCTAGAACCAAGCCCATTTTCGCAAAATGTGTAAGTCACTTGTCACTTTTTCCAAAAATCGTCAAAATTAAAATTTGTCATAACGTAGATATGTTGAATGCAAATTGAAAATACTGATTTATACGAGCTAAAAAATGCCTAACTTTTTAAAAACAAATTCAATTTGCCCAAGTTACAGACAACAATGCTACGAAAATATGCTTATTAAGGATATTTTTATTGATATTAAGAGAATGGAGCATTCTATTTAATAACAATGATTTGTCCACTCTGCGTCTGATATTCTTAAATAGATTGAAGTGTTAATACCACCGAAAAGGATTTAGTTATCAACTTTCAATTGTTAGAGTTCGGTTTTGTATAGTCTTATTACAGTTGCTATTAAATGCCCGTGATCCATCAACTTTATTTGGTTTAATGTCGAAAGATTTATTTAAATTTAGCTTTGATGCTATTTTTATACATCTGTCTATGAGCTGGCAACAAAAATAGCTGAGTTTGATTTGCCATCTGACTAATTGGGGGCGTATTTCGAGATTAAATCCAAAGACTGCATAAAGTACAGCGTAGGTTGGCATTAAGTATTTATAATACCAAATGGAATATTTATATAGAATAAAATACTGTAAATACTAAATACCAATTTGTAGAGCGTGCTTTTCGGGGCGTGGTTATTCCACGTGATACAACTATATATTTATTTAGCTTACAGTTGTAGAGATTTTATTTAGTTACCTAAACTAAAACAATGTACCTACCTGTTATTGGTTTTAGCTAGTTAGCTGGATAATCTATAACAAGTATCCAAATTCCATGGCTAAGGCTTTGAAAACATCCTCAAAGCGAATTTAAAATCCACTTTATATGTGGTTAATCCTGATGGCTTAGTTACGGCAAGAGCATCCTTTAACTAAACTAAATTGTTGTAAACTAAATTGGATTTTCGAATTTCGAATTTAATATTGTTTTAGGAGCATGTTATTGCATCGAATGTTCTATTTGCGAGCGTTTGGTTAGTGAATCGTATTAAATTTCCTATTATGTCATTTTCTTTGATGTGCAAGGATGCAATGCAATGCAATGCAATGTAATTTAACCTCCACTACACACGTCTGTGTGTGTGACTCTCTCACCGTGGGTGTTTAGTGGCCTGTCTGTCTGCAGTTGGTGGGCGAGCCCACACTTCTTGGAATGCCAACTAAATACCAAATTGATATTGTCAACGACGTCCGACGTCCGACGTCCTCGTCTGATGACGCAAATAACTCGCATAGCAACAGCTGATGTCATCTTAATGTTGTCTTGGCTCCGTTGCCAAATTAAATAAATGGAAAACTTGCCAAAGCTATTCATGAAAATTCAAACACGCACAAAAACAAGTTTTCGTATACATATGTATTATAAATATATATATATACATAGTGTCTGGGCATGAGCCACCATAAGCAATAAAGTCTTCTTGAGCAGCACACAAATAACGGCAACTTTGAGGAAAACCATACAAAATTAAAATATAAGCATTCCAAATTGCAATTCCACACAAATGACTCGAATAAGACTTTAAATATTTCAGTTGACTGTTTGCAATTTTAATTTAAAATGAATTTTACTTTGAAAATTTCTGAAAATTTCAATCTATGGAATGAGAATTGAAATATGAAACGTTTAATTTAATTTTGTGCTAATTAATAGGATTTGTAATAATAGTTAAATTTAGTAATTCCTTTGTCTGGTTTATGTGGGGAATGCAACCACTGGCTTTGCTGACCGGCATCTCGTCTATGGCAATCCCATTGGTTGTGCTTACACACACACCCACTCACAAACATACGCACACTCACACAAACACACACACACAGGCAAGAAACGCTCGCACAGCCGTATCTAGTGAATGTCTGCCACACACACATACATAAGTGTAGCGAAATGCAGACGTAAGAGAAACATAGAGAGAGAGAGAGAGAATGCGAGTGTGTGAGAGGGACAGCCATAGTGTGATATCCTGTTGCTTGACCTATTTGAGGCCCACACGTTGTCACAGCCATGGCCACATTGATAATTCCGTTTCCGCTGAGCGTTTGTCGCATTGCCAACTTTTAGGCGCTCAGTGTGAAGTACGTGTTAGCTACGCTTTATGAATTGCAGTGTGGAAGAAGTGCAGGGGCGAGCGTTACGAGACATTTGCCAGAGGCAAAACAGGCAAAACTTTTGCTACCAATTGTAAATTCAACTCATTCGTTTTATCCATGTTTCGCTTGCAGATGAAAACCAAATGAGGGACATCGGTCACGTAATGCCACCAGGTACCACGATGCAGGAGCCGCAGCCCCAGCAACTGGATCCGAATTCAACGAGTGCCTGCTCAACAATTAAGCGCGTGCGGTACGCGTAACTGGGATAATGAATGTAGCCACGCCCCCAACCTACTCGTTCGCCTTCCAACCAGCACTGCCTGCAATCAGCTTCGGTAACACGCCTATAGCTGGAAAATGAAATTTATCTTGTTGTAAATGGAAGCTCAGGAGTTCGCTAAATGTTCTCGGCCAACGGACGCTGACGGCAGTTGGCTAACAGTGGGTGCAGAGAGGGGAACGTGGGAGGGGGCGGCAATACGAGTAATTTAATTTTCGGGGGAGATCTAAGACCGAGACTCCTCTCTAAATAGACCTCGCACGTGTTTCCATTTGAAATGTTGTTGTTGCTTGCCCTCAGGAACTAATTATTTGCGCTCAATCTAATTATCGTGTACTGTTCATTCTTCTGCTTCTTTTGCTACGTGTAAATAGTCATTATAATTATTATGTAAATTCTGTCTAACAATAACAACAACAAGAATAAGAACAGAAAGCAACAGCAGCTGCAGAAAACAACAAAAAAAACTCTTAGCAACAAAATTATTCGTTTTTTGAAAATTTAATAAGCAAACATATTTATTACGAAATTTAGTATTTGTGCATTAACTACATTTATAAACAATAAAGTGCATACAAAAAAATAATAAACAAAAGCAAATTAAAACTATTAATTAGTAATTATTATAATGTGATGTTATACATATATATAAAAAAAAAAAACAAATCCCAATATACATATTTATATGTATATACATATATATATATATGTATATAAATATAAAAAGATAGTAAAACGCAACTTTAAATAAAATGTTAACCGCAAACCGATAAAAACGAAAAACAAAAACAATTTTATTAAGTAGATTTTTGAATTACAATTTAATAATACGTACATACAAAAAAGCAAAAAACAAAAATTAATTCGAAAAAAAAAAAACAATTTACACAAATAGAAAATGAAGAACGTTTTTCTACATAGCGAATCGAATTGATTATAAACAATATATATATATATATAAAGTCGAGGAAACCCGTAACTAGAATTGTAAATTTTTCAAATTTAGCTTGCGACTAAAAAAATGTAAATGTTGTGCGAAATAGACAATTAGTTATAAATACAATTGAAATAGAACTAATTGAAATTTAAATAAATAAATATTAACAAATTATTATGCGTGAACAAAATTTCAAGTCAAATTTGTCTTTAGAAATATTTGCAATTGTCTTTCATTTAGTTATTGTGTGTGTATATTTATGTATATTTATATAAGCGTGCAAATACAATTTCATACTCTAAGATTGGTTTTCAAATCCGATCTGTATTTATATATATATATTTATATTGATTGTCAACTATATGCTATAACAGACTTCTTCTTCATAATCGATTTCCCAATGCACGTTTTTCTTCTCAGCCCAAAACAACAACAAATTTTGTACATTATAACTAAATATTGACAACCCTCTAATATATATACATTTATATTTATATATATTATAATTACTGTTAATAGTTTACATTTAAACATATATTTTAGTTTTCTACGTAAATCGCATTTCTTCCGCTATCACAAAAAAATATTGAAACGGAAAGAAAGAACCGGCTAAAAATTCAGTTAACAAAAAAGTGATTTAAATTTGCCTAAGCTTTTGTTTTGTTCTTCAGCCACGCTCAAAATTTTGGCCATAAAAATGTAAACTGGATAGAAAAATTTGTTTGATTTGTATTTATATTGTTAATCTTAAATAGTTGCTTAGCATAAGTTTCAATTGGCAATAAAAATAAAAATAAATTTTACAATTATTTAAATGTACCCAAATATATTATTTAGTTAATATTTCTGTTTTGTTTTATTTACACTCGTTTCATTTGTTTTCTTTTTTTGGACCAAATCGAAAAATATTAAACATAAAAAATGGTTTAAAAAAAACTATTAACTAGAAGAAAAAACAATTTAACCGCAGAAGTTCAATTAATACAAATTAGAATTTTAATATAAATAAATAGTTACATAATTTCGATATTTATATGCATAAATATTTAAATTAAATTTAAACGTAAAATCTAGAAAATATTAAAACAAAAACACTTTAAACAATTATATGTATTAAAATGCATAGAAAGTGAGTTTCATAAAAAGCGAATAACAAACAAAAATGATTTGTTTCAGACTCGTAAAATTGTGTACTTTAAAATTGAATAAAATTCAAGGAAAATTCTCTAAAGAGAATACAATAGATGAAAATCTGCTTTCATGACGAAACGCAAATAAGTTGCAACACTTGCAACATCTCGGCTTTCGCGCAGGTTTTTTGTTGCAACTCACCGCAAGTCTGTAACAAGTGTTATTTCGATTTTGATAGTGATCATGAATAATGTGTTCGCCCAACATATATATATATATATATATGTATATATCATATATATATATATATATATATATGATGCGATTACGCATTGGGAACAGTTACTCCAACAATAATTCCAGGCATATCGAAGCATTTCAAGCACTCAGACAGCAATCAGTAAAAAGGCAAAATTAATAAATATAAAGATAAAGATATTGAATAAAGATATTAGGAAAGAATGGGAGAAAATGGGATAAACTTTGCACTTGAACAGTTTTTCGGTCAACACCAGGTGGGAGAATTGTGGCAGCCACGCCCACAAGAGGAGTACAGATATACGCACACGGCACATATACGATATAACAAATATATATATATATATATATATATATATATATATATATAAACATATAAACATATATATATATATATATATATATGTATGCATGTATATTCAAAAGCAATAATACCGAGAAACACGATGAACAAAAAAAAATTAACATGAACGTAAATGAATATTTATATATATTTTAATTAAAGTTGCATATACATATATATATATAATATATTATATACGTATAAATATATATTTAGTCCAAATAAATAAATTAGCGAATCGAGCGTTGATGTAATTGCTATGCAAGTGTTTAATATTTACAAAATATTAAAATAAAAACAAAACAAAAAACTATAAAAAAAACAATGTGCAATTGAAATGCGTTTAAAACAAAAGCCAACACACGCCTGCAGATATATATAAATATAGAGACATTCATACATACAAACACATTACATACATACATATAACCATATATTGGTATATATATATATAGTTGGTTATGTATGTATATATTAATTTGAGAAGCGAAAGAAAATCATGTAGTCTGCACACACAGTAAAACTTGCAACAAAGTAAACAATTTAAATATATAACAATCACACACACACACCTACACACACATACACAAACACACCTAAAACATTAAATCAAAACTTAAAAAGAAACTTTAAACTGTACTTATTATAAATTATTATAAAAAGAAGGAAAAACAAAAAAACGGTTCAACTCAAATTTTTGAGCAAATACTCGATAATTGTTAAAAAATGTTTAAATACTAAAATACATAACACAAAATATATATATGAGTATATATATATAATGTCTAAAGAACCGTTTATAAATTCATATTAACAACATACTTACATCTATATTTTTCCCTCGTTAGACATTTAGTTAATTATTGAAAGTAACAAATAAACAACATTACTATTAAGTGTTAGTCTTATATACATACATAATTATATAAAAAATTAAAATCACAAAAAAAATGAGAAAAAACAAAAACAAATTTCAAGTGCGATAACCAAACCCAAAAAAAAAAAAAAAAAAACAAACAAAATCCCTAACCAAAAGCGAAAAAACAGCCCGAACATACAAATTTTGAAATTAAGATAATTGTTTCGGCTTTTGTTTTAGAATACAGTTTGTTTTGTTGTTAAGTTTTTCATTTTCAATTGGTCAGACATCAGAATCATTGATTTACTTAAATTGATTGAAAAATAAAAATTATTAAACAAAAACGAAAAGAAACGACAAAAGTTTTTGAATATTCTCTTCATATGTATATGGCTTTCAGGCATTCAATATAAATATTTAACTCTTAACTCTCAAATATAACATTTCGAATAATACCATTTACCTATGCAGGAGGATAGCTTATCAGTATGGAATCGGACTGCCACTGATATGACCAGTACAACACGTATCCGTGATACGTTACGCAGGATATTAAATATACCTCTAACAACTGCAATGGAGTATAAGATACACTGTGATAGCCTTAAATACGTTTCAATGTAAGTATATATATATATGTGCAATCGGATTTCAATTGCGATTCTTCAGATTCTCCATTGCAAGCTACATTGAAATAACATCCGCCTAGGCCCCACAGTCGTTTTCGTATCCATCATAATCCATTGCAGAATAGGAATATGAGAAATTTCAGATCCTGGCAACGTTGATGATCATACCAATGACAATGATGATGATGCTGACAGTGCTGATAATGATAATGATGATGACGATGATGATGCATTAGCAGCTAGCGGGCAGGGGCACTCAAGTTTTGGCATCTTGTTAATTTTATGAGCTAATCATTTGAAAATATTCTTCTCTTATTTTGCAGTAATAAAGGCGCATTGAAAAGCTGAAATTCAGTGAATAACTACAAACACAAAACAAAAACAATAAATAAACAAACAGATGATTTAGCCACTGGCAAATGGAGCAGCAATAGCAAAACACAACAACAGCAACAACAACCACACTAGCAAACACACACACACACACATAAACACACACACAACAATCAACAAGCACAAATAGAGAGCAGCCGATGATGAAAATGAGAACCCTGACGATGATGATATTGAAGATGATGATGTGAAGTACCATTAAGACTAACCCCCACTTCCAATTTCCACTCAAGCCCTACCAAAAAAAAAACAAAAAAAAAAAAACAAAAACAAAAAAAAACACAATAGGAAGACAGTTTAATATATTTAAGCGTTAATAATACAAAGTCTGTTGTATATATGAAACGCCATGAATATTTTAGTTTGTATGTATAAAGTTTACATTAGCCATTCCCAATTAAAATCCAATCCTAAGTCTAAAACAATCATTGGCTAACTCCGTTTCATATGTTTGTATGCTATGTAATATAAAATTACTTTTGACCCCCCAATCTTTCCCCGATCCTCCCAAAAACAAATAAAAAAAAAACAATTGTGGTAGTACGAATCGTTACGGATTGTTAAGAACCGTAGCAGCCTTTTCAGAACTTAGCTTTTTGACAAGAAGATGAAGAATATGATGATAATGATAATGATAATGATAATATAACCAGATACAACAGCCAGCGCCAGCTAGGAGTTACTATATTTATCTGTTTGAAATGATTATTTTAAAATTATGAAAACTGAATAATCGAATTGTTTGTTTTTGTTCATCAAGAAATACACGTTTTTTACATGAAGAAAAAAGGAAAAAGTAAATATTGAAACAAAAAAAAACCCAGTTGTTTTACATATATGTTTATACTCACCCAATATATATATCACACACACCCATACAATTTTCTACACACAAGTTACAGTACAGTACAACCAACCCAAAAAGAAGTCAAATAAAGGATACTATTAAAGTTGCAGAAATTATTTTCAAAACAAAGTGCATTTTCGAAATCTAATGTGGAGGACTTGGTAAAGAGGGATTCATTCCATTACGTGGACATAGAGACTCTCATACGTCCAGGCGGCAGCTGGAACTCTAGTAGATACCACTCGCATCCGAGCCTGGGAGCATGTTCAATGGCTGCTCAGCCACAACATGACATTCTGAAAGTCAATTTTATTCGGGACAGATATAGAAAACGCCCCCATTGCTGCTGTTGCGAGTTGATTTTGCGAGTCACAGAAAATTATATTTCATTATTCGCCACAGATTGGATGTCCCTCTGTTGCTCATATTCGGTACATAGGGAAAACAGGCTAAGCAGCAGCTTCTAAAACTTTTTCGAATAATATTAGTTTTGAGCAAAAGGCATTCTTTCGCTTACTTGTTAAATTTAGCTTTATCAACTACTTAGCTATTAACGGCATTCAGGTAATCAGGCTTGGTTCGTTGCTCATCTTCTGTATATTTTTCGAATCAATTTGTCTAATGTTTGTCCGTTTCTATTGTTGCTTGTAGTTGAATATTCCATAGTCGTTATGGCTTGATGATTTATCGATTATATTTGATAAAAATACTTAAAAGGATTATTAAAGAAATTTGGTATTATAGAAAGGATGCCATCAATAGTGCTTGTCGATTTATCGAATGTTTGTGCTAAATATACCAAAAAAGTGGGAGGAATTTGGTATTTTGAAAGGGTGGCAGCGCTGCGTATTTTGAAAATCTGAATATTTATCTAAGAACTGATTGTGTTGCAATTGATTTGTCTTTAAAGACTCTTAAGAAAAAATTATGGCCAACTTATCGCTTGCTTTCAATGAAAATACTGAATTTTGTGCATGTATATGGTATTTTTAAGGTGGCCATGGTCTCTACTGCGGCTACTTAGCACCAAAAACTAACAATAGTTTTTATAAGCTGACATTCGATAATCTATTAAAATATCTATTGTTAGAATGATATGTCTATTGGTAGTGATTGGAAATGACATTATTGAACAAAAATTATAAATATCGATACTCTTCGGCTTATCGATTGTTATCGCAGTAAATCATTAAATGGTGCTATGGTATTTTTAAAGGTGGCTCCGTTACGCGCGCAATCAAATATTTGAATGCTTGTATATTTATAATCTATAAAAATGAATCAGCAATCAACACTGCCTTTAATAAACATTAATTTAATTTTATTTTTTTAACTAAAGATTTGAAAAATTTTACCTAAAGGCCAATAAGACTTGTTATTAAAAAAAATGTTACTATAGCGTACGTAGAATAAACCCCTAGGTATACTCTTCCTTATCCTATCTATAGCACTCTTTTATTTAACCCATCGTGTTATTTATGACCATGGCGTATTAAATACTTCACTCATGTCCATGTAGACCATATGTCGAACCCATTCTGTACTACCCATTAGTAAACGCTTAACTCTTAAGAGGACGTTCATTAATGAGTCGTTCGACAGATTCCATCCTGTTAGCCGGCCGGCTGCACTTAATCCTTTTGACTGGCTTGCGGTGGCTTATTAGCGAGCAATGCCGTTGCTGCCTTCGCCTGCTCCTGGCGAAACGCGTCCACCTTGTCGAAGTAATCCCCTGCCTGCTGCCGGCGATAAAGTTTGGCCAAATCGCGGCAGCTTTTGCCGAGGCCATCGCGAGCCGCCAGGTCGGCGCCGTTGGTTACCAAAAGCTTGATAAGCTCCAGGCTTGCATCCATGACCACTGCGGAACACATATGAAAATTTAGTTACACTAATGAAGAGAGCTCTAGCCGGGAGTAGCCGACCAGCACATACCCTACAAATATAGTGGCAAGAAGGTCTTGATATATTTTTTTACTTAAGAGAAACAGATATATGAGAATGCTTACATCAAGTATAAATTCAATAAAACAATTGCTAATAACTAAGCCCTATTTAACCATCCTCAGCTGAAGGCTCGCTCACCTGCGCGCATCAACAGTGTCCAGTCGCAGGCATCCCTTGCCTCTAGATTTGCGCCCGATTCCAGGGCGAACTTCACCATTTCCAGCTGATTGGCATCCACGGAACAGTGGGCAGGCGTCATCCCATTGCAATCGATCGCCTCCAGCTTTGCCTTCTTGTTCAGCAGAATGCGAGCGGAGGGCAGATGACCGTGGTAAAAGGCCAGCTGCAATGCCCAACGGATCAATTAGTGAAACAAACCCAAACCCAAACCCAAACCCATTCCCAATCCCAATCAAATTGCTGTTTTCACTCACATGCAGTGGAGTGCGTCCGTTGAGAGGATTGCCCAGATGGACGCTGCTCCCAGCCGAGAGCAACACATCAATGATGCACATCTCGCCCTGAATGATGGCATTGGCCAGCGGCAGGTATCCATTTGGGCCCGGATAGTCAACCAGGCTGGGTCGACGGCGCAGCATGCGCTTCACCAGAAACTGTTGAGACTTCCGAATGGCCCGATGCAAACAATTTGTGGAGGGCAGCGCCGCCTCTGTGGTTGCCTAAAAGGAAGTCAATACGTCAATTGATTAATAAGTATAGTTGTTTTTTCTTGGTTAGGATTATAAATCGCCATCTACATATAAACTGTCTTATGTCCCACATATCCTACTTATATTCCATGTACAAGCTAGCATGTTATGCCTGCATCAAGACTATCAAAGGAGTACAGGGTATAAGCCGCTTACGCACAGCTGTGTGTATTTGTATCTAGGTATGTGTGCACGTATGCATGCGAATATGTATTTATGTAAAATAACGTACATATGTTGTTCATGTTCATGTATGTTTTCTTTTGTGGAGCACAACTAAGAGTTTATTTTTCGCTGCGTACCAAAAAAAATATATTAAATGTGTTTTTTAACAAATCGATTTGCGATTCGCACAAGAACAAATGAGTTCAAAAAGTTTATGTAATTATTTTCGCATATGAATATTTTTTTGGTTGAAAGTATGTGTATGTATAAATATGCACATGTATGAATGTTTCGAATTATGTACGAATGCATGCTTTAAGATACTTTTGACTTCATGTTCGTGTGAAAGCAAGTTTTCTTTATGTATGCATGTGTACATGTATGTAAGAGTATGCTTGAATATGTATGTGTATAGTAGTAAATGAATAATAATAAGTAATTTCAGCCACTGCCCTTCTCTGTGATTCTGAGAATAATCTAATAATCTATTACTTTGCTCCATCTTTGTCATTGCTCATCCTTCTCTGTACATTTTTACTTGCTTTGCTTTCTTTGTTCTCCTACTGATGTGCTTCTATCAAAGACATACTTAAAGATGACTATAAAAAATAGAAGTACGTGAGTATGCGAATTCCGAGCAATTCAAACAAGAATATGAGAGTGGAGTAAGGCCTAGACAAGAATAATAAAATGCGCTCTTAAAGCCGAAGACTGGTTCCAACATTTTGATTTCAATTAAAGTGAAGTAGAATATTTTCATTAACTATGACATTCGTAATTCCCTAGACTTCATCCAATCCTATTCTTGAGATTGTTGATGGCCACCATTAGAGCAAAGAGCGGTTTACAATGATATCCGGAGAGATGGCCACCGTCTCATAGTGGGTGCCATCGAGGGCGGGCCGGAGTGCTCGGATACGCAGTCGATAGCCGAAGTTCTCCTCCAGCTGGTGGATGGTCTGGGGACTGGAACTGGTCCAGAGCACCTGCTGCCAGCCGTGCCGCCTGTGGTATTTCTCGATGCTGTAAACGGACACGGGCTTATGGCTGGGCGTCCAGTCGATGGAAACGCTGTTCACCGTCTGCTTAAGGATGCGCGCTTCGAAGTTTGGCCACTCGGGCGGGAGGGCATCCATTGGATGCGAGGACATCGATGTCGATTGGTTTCCAATTTTATTGTCCATCCGCTCCTGCTGGCTCGACTCCTGATTGTTGTTTATATTTTCGGACATCCTGCAAGCCGTATACACACATTTGGCCAATTTGCCAGCTTTATTGGTTTTGGCCACATGCCGACTGAGCCGGATCAGCTTTGATTCCTATTCCCAATCCCATTTCCCAGGCAACGCCAACAAAAACAACTACAACTACAACAACAACAACAAGGGCAATTGGCTTTGTCGATTTCATTTTCCCGCTCCTCCGCAAAGCCCGTCCCCCTTTATACACTATCAGAGGGGTTCTTAAGTTAGGTCTATCAATGGATATTGCATAACATTTCATTATTTTCTGTATCAATAGACAGCTGTAGCCTATTAAATCCGTTACGTTTCTCTGACTGATTTACCTAAAGCCCAGCTTAGAACAGGTTTAAAAAAAAAAAGAAAAAAATTCCTGTTCCAGCCAAAAAAAAAACCAACCCTTTATTTACTTTTAAAGCAGTGCTGATTCTAACATGGAAAAGTATCGCTTATTAAAAAAAAAAACAAACAGTCAGAAAATATGAAATATTAGCAGTTAGAAAATTTGCAGAACATATGCATATGTATGTATATTTAAGTGTACATCTTTTTTTATATTTATATATATTTCAATCAAACAATTTTTTTCATTATTGAAATTGAATTCTTTTAGTATGGCTTCTGTGATATGCTCCATGAAAGGGTATTTTATTTCGTACAGTCGAAAAGCAAAAATTTTTGTGTCGTTTATTTTTGCTGTTAAATCAATAAATTGTTGCAACATTGCTGCCTGTTGGCTGTTGGCTGTTGGATGTTGATTGCTTGTTCTGGCGCCCGTTTCGCTGTCCGCTGCAGCAGGACTCTATTGTATATCCGTGTTGGCCGTTGCCAGGGGCGTGGAGGTGGGGCAGAGGGAGAGCGAGCGAGTGAGAGTGGGAGATAGAGGCATGTGTGGCAGTCAGCCCAGATGTACGTAGTTTTTTGATCTACTCAAACTGTAACTGAAACTGAAACTTTGCTGTGTATTATATCAATGTATTGCTATCTGTATGTGTGTACTAGTGTGTGTGTGTGTGTGCGAGTGTGTGCGAGTGTGTGTGGCAGCTTACTTACTTAACGACCCTTTGACACACTCTGCAAGTTTTGGTGTGTGCTGAAGGGGCGGGGCAGAGCTTTGCAACAGGACGTGGGGCCTGCTCCTGATCCTGGTCCTGGTCCTGGTCCTGGTCGTGGAACTGGAACTGGTCTCGTTTATCTGTCGCGCGCATTGTGCCAACTCATCGACCACTACAACATTACAGACTCAAAGTGCAGGAGAAACGGGGAGGCAGAGATATCGTACTTATAGCTGGGATGACAAGCCAAACACAAAAGTTATCGCTCACAGCCTGCCACACACACACACACACACACATGCACACACACATGCACACGAACACACAGACAGTGGCATAGCGAGCCATGCAAAAAAATTATCATTTGTCAAAATCACAACATGAAACCGTTTTAAATTAAGCCACTCTGCCGTGTACATCAAGCCTCAAACCTCACGCCCCATTCCCATCACCATCCCCACTCCCAGTCCCAGTCCCAGCCCCATCTGCACCCCCATCCCCCTTCCACCCACTCAGAAAAATGACATTGTCTGCGGCTGAAGTGAAGTTTAGTTGTCATCTTTGGCGGCAGCGGCTGCTCTTGAATTCACATTGATTGACGACGACCGCCAAGTGGAGGCGGGCCCTCAGGACAAGAAAAGGGGGCGTGGGCCGTGGTCCGTGGGCGGGCTTGGGTGCGGGCAGCTTGTATTAAATATCATGGCTGTCAGACGGCAGCTGAGGAGCTGGTAGTGAGGGTAAATTAACTTTATCATTCGGCCTGCCATTGTAAAATAAATCAATTTGTAAGCCAAGTGCGATTGCTCCATTGCTTTTCCATTCGAATCGAATTTCAATGCAAACAATTTTCGAGATTTCGAGAAACAATGTGGAAGGCAATACAATAACAATAATAATAATCGTGTTGCACTGGTTTCCAAAGAGGAACGAGCAAAAGTCTTGGGTCAACATTTGATTACTTCTCTGAAAAAGACAGTCCCATTTTGTTACCCAACACTGACTGGACTGAAGTTTTTACTCTACACTTGAAAAATGTCTTTGATCTATATACAAATAGCATAAAAAGAAAAGAAATAATGAAAATAATCATCATTATGTAAGGAACTCAAAAGCAAATAAAAATAAGTGCAGGAACGTTAAGATTGCCATTAAATTAGCTCACTGAAAAAGAAAGTCCCATTTTTAATATTGTACAAAGCTACTTAGAGCATTGCACAACACTTACAAAAGTTGGGAATTGATGTGGTACGGCTGGTCTTAGCCAAATGCCTTGTTTTTCAGTTAATGATAATATTAATGATGATTAATAATACCAATAATAATACATTTTTCTTATCAATCAGTCAATCATTTTGAGTACTTTTCATAGAGTAGCAATAATATATATATACAATAATATATATAGACATACAAATGTCTGGGGAGCGGAGACTCTACTGGGAGTATGCCGCATCAGCAGTATCAATAGCAGTAGCTGAAGCAGTAACAGTAACAGCATCAGCATCCGCATCAGCATCAGCATCAATAGGAACAGCAGTTAGAGTCCTTCTCCCAGCAGTCATTAAAGCATCCAACAAAGCCGAAAACTGTTGGCACGCGCCAAATGTGGCCAATTTGGCTGGCGCTGTAGCTGGCGTCACGGAAGAGGCGGTAAAAGGCGATGCCAAAAACAATCATAACAAAACCAATAGACGCGAACATTAGGGGGCAAAGGGAAAGGGGGCAAGAGGGGCAAAAGAATAAGAAAGGAAGCTTGCAAGACAGGTGGCATAAAACGTAATGGGTTTGATTTTAATCTAAATAATGGGCTGTGGGCCGCGTGCTGACGTACATGGCTTAATTAAATAATTTATATAAATTACCTATACGCCTCTTACACGCACACACACACACACACACACATAAACATGCACAAATGTAGGCACAAAGCGCGCGCGCGTTCTCGCCAAATGCTGTGTGTGTGTGTATGTGCATGTGTGAGTTGTGTAAGAGGCAGGTGTTGCCACCTCGCCCGTAAAAAGTTCAGTTACATTTTTTTTGGGTGGTAAACAAGACAGTCGGGCTTTAGTCTGTTTTATCAGCGCTTTGTGTACGCTCGACAACTTCCGGTGCTTGTGCTAAAAATTTACAAGCGGAACATTTCTATAAAAAATCTGAAGATAATCAACAGCAACAACAACAACAACAACAGGAGGAGGAACAGCACATGTACGCACACGCCTGTCGCCGGTTGCCATATCCGCGCATTTGTTAATCAGCCAACAATTTGCATGTGTAAGCTGCTGGCATATACATTTCACAGTTAACAGTTAACAGCTAACATTTATCTTATTGTTGCATTGCTGCACTATCAGCCTCTTTTTTGGCTAACCAATTTGCAGTCAGCAAGCTTTTTCGGCCAAGAGCTTTCGTTTGGGGTCAACTGTCAAATCTGACAGCCATCCAGTGGGCGCCCAAAAATTGAGAGCCACTCGATTGCCGCTCTCGCTCTGGCATCTGTTCAGCTGCCATCCAGCTCTGTTTCCCTCCCGCTCTCTCTCTCGCTCGCTCACTCGCTCACTCGCTCACTCACTCATTCAGGCTCTCGCTAGTTTCTGCTCTTTGCATGTTTGTGTTGTAAACTGAGTGCAGCGGATAACAGTTATTTGGTATATTCATTGTAGTTGGATTTGAAAAAGTGGTTTTTGTGTATGCCAGTGGCAAAACGGATTTGTTGTTGTTGTGCCGCGAGTCCAGCAAAGTGTGAAAGAAAACAGTAAATTACAAACATCCAGTTCTTGTTGTTGTTGTTCTGTAGTGCGTTCAACGGTGCCTTCAACGGTTGTAGGTAAGCGAATCCCGCTGCGGCCCATCAATAATACAAGTGCACAAATTTTTCAACATTTCTCTTTTGCTCTTAACAAAAACAAAGTAACAAATAACAAAAGGCGAGCATAAAAACAAAGTCACCTACGCATTACCCAGGGGGAAACGCAATTCGCTTGCGGCCAGAACGTGACATTCATCTCAAGCAGAACTAGCCCAGGTAGCGCCAAGGAGTGGGGGACAGTGGGGTATAACGGTAATAAGCAATTTGTGGCTTGCAAAAGAGGCGACTTAGTAGAGAAGCTAAAGAAAATATAATTGATTGCTATATAAAGTAGAGCCAAAAGGAACTATAATTGATAAAGTGAAGAACAATAAAGTGGAAAGCGTTTTTGTTGGATTTATATCAGACTAATTAGAATTCTTGCGACAGACAGGCTGACGACTACCCCTAAAGGCAATTGATGCACTGACCACAGAGCAGCGGACGTGGCAAAGAACTTTGCAATTTCCTACTTTCAAGCTGTGCGCTTCCGCTGAACCACAAAAGTTAGCTATATGTGAGTGTGTGGGTAAGCGGGTGTGTGCGTGTGTCTGCGTATGTCTGCATGTGTCTGCATGTATGTGTGTGGGAACTAATGGCAAATGACAGGCGAACAAAGGCGGCAGGCATAACTCTTTGGCAGCTGTGCCATATGCTGGGCTTATCAGTTCCATTTGGGTACATCACTTCTATTATTTTTATTTTTATTTTTATTTTTTTTTTCGGGCGGCTATCTCAACAACAACAAATCAATAACGCATAATGTGGCCATATGTAGTGCTTAGAGTAAGACTCAAAATTTGTGTCGGACGTCTCTCATTTGTGGGGCGCAGGCGCCGGGTGCAGATAAGTAGGCAACGCTTTTTATTTCAAAGTCAAAAAGTCAAAAGAGAGAGAGAGAGAGAGAGAGCGCGCACGCAAGTGTAAGCGGTTCGCCTGAAAAAATTATGTAATAGAAATAGAAGTAGACAAAACGCGACGGCAAATAAATATATTATTAGTTAAAAAGCTAAAAGCTGTTATGTACTCACACTCACACACACACACACGCACACGCACTCACATACACACACTCATATATGTATATACACGCAGCCAGAGGTTCTTTGAGCCTACTCGAAGAGCGCGTTGCACTAATGAGCCGAGGCCCTCGCCCATGTATTAGAACGGCACAGCTAGTCGGCATTCACTCAAAACTTTGAGCGGGGAAATTTCGCAAAAGCTTTGGCAAGCATTTTGCCATTGAGTGGAATTCTGTGAGCGCTTTTGCTTTGGTTATTGTTGTAATTTTAGGCGCCGTCATGGCTGCGACGCCGACGTTGGCGCCGCAGCTGCCTACAGCTGGTGTCTGGCTGGCTCTGCTCGGCTCGCTGCGCGCCTCAACGGCCCGAGTTTTCCATGTAGGCGACTCGGCCGTGCGACACAGAAGAGTGCGAACATAGCATGAAGTAAGAAGCGCCCGTATTAAATACCATAGCGAAAGTAAAGTGCATAAAAAAGTATTAAATAAAACAAACAAAAAAATAAATCGAGAAAAATACCAGCACATACGCATAGGCGTGTATATATATATATATATATATATATATATATATGTGCGTGTATATGTGTATATGTGTGTGTGTGTACATTATATGCATGCTTAATATATATACATATATAGCATAATCAACTACGTATATAAGGAAAACACATTGAAACACACACATACAGGAGCAGAAGCGCACACACATGCTCAGCTTGAACAAATCGAACAACAATAAAAGAAAACTAATTCAATTATAAACAATTAAATTGCTGCACGCTGAGCTGCATTGGCAAAAGCAAGTTAAGCGCCGCGACGCCGTCGGAGGCGAAGGCGAAGGCGAAGGCGGCAGCGTCAGCGGCGGCAGAGGCAGCAGCGCAGGCGAAGACGAATTTATGTAATCGGCGGCCCAAAAGTGTCAAAGTTCTTAAAAATTTGATTAAAACGGAGTTGGCCACAGCGTGTGTTACGTAAAGATATTCTACATGTGTGCGAGTGTGTGTGTGTGTGTGTGGGTGTGTGTGTATATTTGGCTCACCTATATGCCCCACACACATGCCTCAGCCTCGTAATGGGCACTTACGTGCACGCTCGCATAAAAGAAACCCTAATAAAGAAATATCGATAAAGAAAAACAAAACACGAACACACACACACATGTACACAAAAAATAAAAAAAGAACATTTTGCTTGATGGCACCGAACATTCAATACTCTTTAAAACACGCTTAGGACAGAACGTTTAATTTGTATTGAGTGTAAAAAACTTTTTTCAATTTTGAGAACTTGTTCTTAACTATGTGTATATTAAAAATATAGTAAAGCACTCGAATCCTTATCTCTTCGACTACTTTTATATCTTCTGTTATATTATATAATATGATTAATATGATTTACATCAGTTCTCAGGATGAGAATCATTTTTAACTGCTAGTTTTAGTCAACTTAACAGTTAAAGGGTTCTCATCGGTGCATTAGAATGGAGTTTCGAATGTGATAAACTATGCATAATGAAAAATAATGAAATATACTCTCAAAGAAATATTAAACAGTTTTGCACGTTAAAGTAGATCCTAAAACAAATTGCTTAAGAACTTTATTAACGTGTAAAAAAAAAATATTTACTTACGTAGAATATACATATATTGAAGACTTCGGATGATTTTGAATGAAGTCTAACGCTTTAGATTCCACATTCCACAGTCAAGCATGGCTATAATGAATCCATCTAGAATTCATAAACTCTATCAAAATATCCGCTATGCCTCGCAAACTTCCTCACAAAACTTAACTACCATTTGCAATTGTATAAATAACAGTAAAGAAAACAAAATAACAAGCACACACACACAACCAAATTCTTTGTCTGTGTGCGTGTGTGTGTGCTACTGTTTAAATTAGCTGCAATGTCAATAGGTTCTTGTGTTCTGTAGGGTTCACTGCTCAATAGAGCTGACCCCCAAAGCAAACTCATTAAAATCGATGCGTTATCTCTTTCCAATCCACTTTGCATACCTCTCCCGCTCTCTTTCTATTTAAACAGTAAACTTAAACAGTTTTTTTTGTTGCTTTTATCTATGTTTACTTTGCAGCAAAACTCTTTCTGTCTGATGCTCTTCTTAGTGGATTTCTTTAAAAACAACAACACAAACAACTTTCTAAGACTTTGCTTCTTCTCCTACAACAACAACAACAACAACAACTACAACTACAACAACAACAACAACAACTAGACCAACAACTAGAACAAGAACACACACGCACAGCAACACACAGCAAATCTCAGCGGAATATTTGCGGAGCAGAAGGTAAGTTAATGCTCAGCTGCCCAGCTGAAAAGTAGCTAAAAGTATCTTAAAAGTATTTCAAAAGTATCTCAAAGCGTTCAAAAGTATGCAAGAAGTATGCTTCAAGCGCACAACTCTCTAAAACTCTGCATAAACTTTGCGCATTTTCACGCGTGAAGTGGCCAGACACCTGAGGAGGAGCACACCTGATTAACCCCTCCCAGTTCAGCTAAAAGTCACCAAATGAAAAGTTTTGATTGGTGCCCACTGTAAATGTGGGCCCACTGCGAAAAAGAGTTTCCACTTACAAGTTGACTTTTGCTACGCAACACTGCGTATACTTAATATAATCTCCTCCATAAGAGTACCTCTGGGAGTCCTGATTCAGCTTTGATTTCTGTTCACTGCAAGAGTGAAAATAGTTGGAAAAAGAATTTTCACATGGCCCCGGGTTTTAAGTAGAGCGCGAATATAATTAATTTTCCTCAAAGGACCTTTCAAGGATTCCTAGTTTCACCTAATGAAAAGCTTTCATTTTACATTTCTCGCATCGATTTGTGCTCGGTTTGAAAAAGGTTTTCCACTTGGCCAAGCTTACTGTGAGTATACTTAATATCCCCTATCCCTCCCCCGCCTTTGGCAACCCTTAACACAGCCCTGCAAAATGCCACCATGTTTTACCCGTTGACAAGTTCGATTTGTGCCCACTGTAAAAGTGGATTGAGTTGAATAAAAATAAAAAAAAGGGTTTCCGCTTGCCACTGGGCTCTGGTCAGGCTAACGGTGCGTATACTTGATATCGCTGCGGTCCCTCCTTCTAGGGGGCTCCACTTACTGCGGCGTCATAGAAACGAGCACAACTCAACCTGGCTTATTTGCGTGTTTATTGGCTTTAGCTTTTCATATCAGAAAAACAACTTCAAACGTAATTGGATAGCCAAGCAAAAGAAATGCGAATTGGCTTTTGTTGGGGCACACCTGAAACAGCAGCAGGTGCTGCCACAGCCCCATCAAATTCTAAACACGAAGCCCATAAATTTTCGACTTTTATTTACATATATTATAGAAGGAGCAGCCCAAAGCCTTGACTAGGCTCTAAAAACCCTTCTGTTTCGACTAACTTGCCTTTCGCTTCAAAAATTAAAGTGAATTTTGTTAAGTTCGTTAACTGACAAGCAGCTGTGCTCCGACCGAGCATGACCGACTACCAACTGCCCTAGTTTAAAAATTCTAGTTAAGAATATTTAAATAGTGCTTGAATGCCGTAAATAAGCAAAAGGTTCAAATCCCAGCGCTATAATGAAAATACAAAATAAAATGGGTTTGTTCTTAAACAACTTTAGTAGTTTAGTTGAAGAAGCAATAAATTAAGGGTTCGAATCCCAAGGCAAGCTGGCAGTATGAAGATGAAACAATAAAAAAAATACGTAATCCAAAGAGTTGTCTTTTGCGTATGATAATAAAAGCAGCTTTAGCTATCCCTCAATTAGGAAAAGCTCTAAAGATTAAATATCCTAGTTGGTGAAAACTTAACAGCTAGGCAGAGGTTCTAATCCCATGTGAGTGTGAGAGTATAAGAGACTTATTTCTGAATTTAATAAAAATCTGATAGTTAGGATATAAGATGTGAAGAATAGTAGAAATCGTGCCTCATCGACATTCGCTTGCATATTGCTGAGCACCCCTTCCAGTCACCAGTTTTAAGCGCAGGGTATGCTTAAAGTGAATTTCGTAAACGGAAAATTTGTTTTTCTTTTCCTTTTTTCTGCTTTTACTGAGGGGTTTTGCCTGTTGGAGCCAAATGAGAAATTCTGCTGACGCGTAGCCGCAGGGCGTCTGAAAAGCTACAAATTCAGCTTAATTCATTAGCCTGGCGCAGGAAATAAGCAGAGCGAGATATAGGCGAGGAGGGTGAGGAATAGAGAAGGAGCGAGTGTCCTGAGTCCTGTACATCCTGCCGATCTGTCAGGCTGTCTGTCAAACTGTCCGTCCGTCTGTCGGAAAGTCCTGCTGCCTGCCAGGCGTATGCTTTTTATGTCAAACTAATTTGGTTGCTCGTTTGGCTGGTGTTGTTTTAATTTGTAACAGGCCCCGCCCACTGCCACGCCCCAGCTTAAGTTCGTTAGCCCAATTTGAGCAAATATTAATACATGGCCATAAAGCCGCCGGTACTAGATGAAAATGCAAATGGAAATGGAAATAAGCCGACGCGAAAATTTTACAAAATTGAAAATTTTCTCCCTATGCCCGCCCACGAAATAAAAGGGAGCATATTCGTTGCTCTGTTGCCTTTCACAGTTAGTTGTACGCTTACAACTACCGAGTTGTGACAGACAACATTAACTACGTTTGTGGCGAAAGCGAGCATCAGGCAGTCGGTTACAGCCAACTGCTCAACTGAAACTTGCTCGCTTATATATTTTTTATGTGGCGCTCACATTCATTAGGACATTATTGTGCGGGGCCTCAGACAATATTAGATTATGTGTAGTACCGCTGGCAGGCTGGCAGGCTGGCAGCATGGCAGGGCGCTTAATTCCACAAATATGCCCAACACACTGACACACACACACGTTCACGTACACTAACGCAGAGGCTGTAAAGTGGAAACTGTCAAGAAGTTCGCTCGGACAGTCGGCAGCATTTAAGCTAATCGGCTTAAAGTATCAGGACATAGGCACAGGTGACAGGGCCAAGTTGGCAGGATCTGATGTGGGAGTGGGGATTTGTGGAAGTGGAGATGTAGAGTGGGGGTGGGGATGCATTGTCCTAAGCATTGCCCCCTTTGGAACACAATTTAATTTGCTTCGGCATCTTTCTTATTCTCTTTGGCTTTTCTTTGCAGTTGCGGAGTTGGGCGCAGCGACAGCCGCGAGTGCATTTTCCAGCAGAAGAAGCAGCAACAGCAACAGCAGCAGCCACGCCCACAGATCCAACCATATAAAAACAGCAGCCAGCAACAGCAACAGCAACAAATAAAACAAAAATGGCGGCGTTCATTGCGAAACAGATGGTTGGAAACCAATTAAGTGCCGTTAAAGGTAAGTAAAAAAACTCTAAAACAAAAGTGCCACAAGCTAGTTTTAATGGGAAAAGTTGTGAAAAAAATCTAGATTTTAATTTAGGAAAAACACGCGCAAAAGAAACCTTTTATGTGTATCTGTTTTTATGCGAGCAACGCAATGAAAAATAACATTAAAAATGGTTTCATAAATGGAAGTATTATGAGAGAAAAAACAAAGAATTTTCTTGTAATAATAATCTCCATAAATATTGTATTAAAACAAAAAAAAAAACTTAGCTAAAGTAAGCAGCTACAATTTTACTTTAGATATAAACTGATAATTGTTTTTATAAACTATAAAAACTATCTTCTATTATCTGTTTTTTATATTGTTATTCATCTTTCAATGAGAAACGAAAATAACAATGGATTGTTAAAGCATCTATAAGTAAAATCCTCTTAGATACCAAAATCCTAGAATCAATATTCATAAATGCTTGAATGATAGAAATGAAATTTTAAAAAACAAACTTCAATCGATAAATTATTAATTTTGGTCAAGAATCAGTTCAGAGTTCAGCCAAAAATACACTATTCATAGAATATGGCAAATTGTTGGCCTTTTGTCCGAATTTGAACCGAATTCCAGCTAAAATAAAAGCTAGATTTGGGAAAATAAACGAGCTAAATATGCACCCCATCCCTTTGCTTGCAACCGTATCTTGTGTGATTATACATATGTATATATATATATACATACATACACTGCTAGAAACTGTGTGTTCACTCGCACACACACACACACACACACACACTCACACACACATACATGAATAAATTTGTATGTATTTTTGGCACACGCGATCGATAAACATACATAATTCATTTTCAAGCTGGTGCACAGCACAGCAGTCGGAGGTAAATACAAGTAGCTGCCATACATGAAAGTGGCTAACGCTTTTAGCTGGCACGCCCCCTATTGCAGCGCCCACCTCTGGCAGTAGTTGCTGCTCAAGTTGTTGTTGTTGTTGTTGTTGTTATTGTTTAATCGCTGGTTGTGCAATCGCTTGGAAAATCATTGAATGCTTTCAAAAACGCGGCGCTAGAATATTTTATTTAAAACGCTTATCAACTGGGTGCATGCGGCATGTGGCAAGCATTTACATAGCCACTATGTATACATATACTATGTATATCTGTGAGTATCTAGGCGTGTGTATCAGTGTGTACATAAGCGTATCTTTAGTTGTGTGGCACAGACTCTCGCAATTTGCAAAAGCAGCCCCACCCCATCCCCACCCCACACTCCCACTCCCAACTCTAACTGCCTGCCACATGCCTCCAATGGAGTCCTCTTATCAAGCTCAGAAATTCTGCACGAATGCGTCGCCAAGTGGTTCTAACAAATTGATACAGTTAATTGCGTAGATTGATGCTAAATTTACAGCACTCAAGCAACGACTTGGCCATAATACCAAAAAGAAGGACAGAATGGAAGGGAGGGGGGGGGGGAGGTAGAGAGGGTTGGGAAAGTGAGAAAGAGAAATGGAGAAAGGGAGTTGGTTTCTAGATTGAGAAGAAGAGGGACAACGCGCAGCTCAATCATCAGCCAGCCCAGTCGGCCACCCACCTGACACAGCCGCTTGCCACAAGCCACTTGCTACTTGCCACTTGCCACTTGCCACATGCCACTTGTCGAGCTGTCGACTGCGGTTCTGCCAGTTGGCATTGATAGACTGGCCAAAAAAACATGAAAAAGCTATTAGCATGACCATAAAAATTGAGAAATCAAATCGAAATACTCTATATATATACACATATATTTAATGCCCCACGTATGTCAATTACCCTACCACAATACTGCAGATACTTTACTCCCACCCCACCCCACATTCGCCTTGGCCAGGCACTCAACGTTGCACATAAAAATGCGACAAATGTTAGAAAATTATATAAAAAGTGTGTTAAAGTGCGCTCAACAATGCTGACAGACTACAAGATACCCATTTTCAAAGCAGCGAAATAAGATTTCGATTTACAAAAATTAGATTTACAACCAAACTTAAAATTCGATGGAGCTTTGTTTGTATTGTAATCGAATTGAAATCCATAGAAACAAGCTGCTAGCCTTATCAACTTTATAAGCTTAAAATGCAGTACGAGGTATACTCTCTATACACATACCCTGTGCTCAACACATTTTCAATTGGGCATAATAAAAATAAAGAGCAAGTCGTAAAATATTTTTGCAGGTCAATAGCTAAAAACTTGATGTTCGAATTCAATGGAACATTGTTTAAGAACTTAACTTTACAGTTGCAAATCTGTAAAACATTTTCAGCCCGGTTAGCCAAGGGAAACGGAAGGGGAAGGTAGAAGAGGGTGGCTGTGTGTGTTGCGTGTATGTGTGTGTAGAGGGTGAGCAGCTAATGCGTTTCCATTGTCGACTCCGCAGCTTCGAATCGTTGAATTTATTTGAGCTGCTGTCGTGTTAGTTTTATTACTATTGCCTGTCTTACGCCTGGATAATATATATGGATTTATACGGATCGGTGTGAGAGCGAGACAGAGCTATAGTAATAAATGTTCGCAACGTGCAGACAGTGTATAAGCCCATGAAATATAGACTTCAATTAACTTTAAGCATTTATCAAGAATAACTATTAATAAATTCTAAAACTTGATTTAAACATAATTTCTCTTATTTACAGGTAAGCGTTTTGTTTGTGCAACTGAATCGTGTGTCCATTAAGTGCGTAAGTTGCAAAATTAAAAAAAAAATAAAAGATGTTAAACTAACCATATTTATGATTAAGTAAATACCATATTGAACATTCTTTATAAATGCGGCACACATTCCGTTTATGATTTCGAGCTTGTCTTTCAGTTTTGAATGGAGAAAGAGAATATTTTTATTGATTGGCCTTAAAGCATGATTGAAAATAAAAAGAATTGCAAATTTTTAGAAATTTATTTGAGATTGCCTCCTAGACTCGTTCAAAATTGAAATTGAAATTGAAAACCAAATAATACATTTATATTACGTAACTCTTAAGACTAGCGTTGCACTTGAGAAACACTTTGTTTTTTGTTTGGATCTACCTAATATACTAACCCAAACACATCCATCAGAGATCATTTATGGCTCGCTGCTCCCATTAGCTAGTCTTCCATCCCTTTGATAACTACGTATTATATAATATAAAATTTTATTGTACTCTATTTAAGCTTAAGTGCACACACAAATCATAAAAAAAAGCGCTTCAACCAACTTGAATATAAAAAAGAAAGAAAAAACCGAATGTACATATTTGTACGCTCCTCCCTCTGAACCTATTCACAGCCGAACTTTACCTCATTGTAAAACACACACTAAACACAAGAGCTTGACAAACACCAGTAACAGCAAAATACAAAATACAAAATACAAAACTCAAAAACACACACACATACACAAACACCTTTAAAATGATACCCAAGTGCACAGCAATCCTTAGAAATTTTCATGCACTTCACACAAAAAAAACCTACAACAATGCCCCAAACGCCCTAAAGACCACGCCCTTCACGCCCAGCAACAATGAACACAGCTGTTAACGCCTTTTTATAAGAAATATAAAGAAGGCAAAAGAAGAAAAAACACACAATTCAATTTCTTCTATTACAATCTCTTTCTGCCTACCCTCGATAAGGTTCTTTCTTTCATTTTTTTGTTGTACACATTATTTTGTTGGTAAACGCTTCTTCTTATTATGTTTTCACTGAATGCCACGCCTCGTCATGCCGTGCCACGCCCTCAGCGTAAGAATGGGCCGGAAATTTGATACTTACCGTATCGAGTATTTGCCGTGGTTCACTTTCTTTCCAACTTTCCAACACTGACAACCTAAACACGCTTTAAACACAATACCTAATACACATTTCGCAACGCATTTGTCAACTCTAAGAAAGTTAAGCAGATTTTTACACTAACACACATTTTTCCAACATCCGTAATTTTCCAACACTGAATGACTCAAGCAGTCTTTTACCTTTCCCATCCCTTCAACAGCATTAACTCTAACTAGCATATATCGATACATATATTTAATATACATAATATTTCTATCGATAGTTGTATTCAGCGACTATTTTTGCAAACTAATCAGCACTGAAACATGCTTTAACATTTACACTTAACAAGCCTTTTCCAACACAGACAACTCAAAACTTACTCTCTATCAGCTATAAAACGTTTTTCAACTTATTCAACTTATTCTTTCTCTCTCTCACGCTCTCCTCTCTCTCTGTCTCTCTCTCTATATATATGATATAAATTTATCCAAGATAACCACAATAATCGCATACTCTCACGAATCGCCTAATGCATATATCATAAAAAGCGTAGCTAACTACTAACTATATCTATCTCTATGTAATACAACAAAAAAGAAATATGAAAATAAAGAAAGGCGTATTAATGGAAACTTTACCTTTACTCTCCCCGACTACACACGCTAAACAGATGCTGCAGGCGGTAATTTCTCAAGAAATAATACCATACTCCATATATATATATATATATACTACAAAAAATATATAATATATAATCTCGTTTCATTGCATTTCCTAATTAAACTTTTTGTATGAACCACACGCATTTTTGATTCGATTCTTGCGAAATTCCAAATTAGATCCCACATACTATCAGCATTCGTAATCGTGTACAAGTCGTACTCAATAAAAGATATATATCTTATGATTGGGCTCTTTTGCCTTTTAGTTTTTACTTAAATACGAAACGAATTCATAATTATTTCATATTTAATCTAGTTATTTTACTTGCTGCACCTCCTTGATCCTCTTTCTATCTCTTTATCTCTCTCTATATAAGAAAAAAAAATCGATTTAAAGTTGGCACATAAAATAAGAAAAAGAGCTTTCAGTTCGGTTAATTATGCATAACTAAAGTTTTTATCTACGCAGCTTTCATTTGAAAACAGTTAAAGCGCTAAAAAAAATATATATATATATTTGAACAAATATTAAGAAATTGTCCGCGTATAAAATATTTTATTTGAAACTCAATTTTTATTTCATTCACTTTAAAATATGCCCAAAAAATTCGAAATTTGTTTATAATTTTATCGAAATATACCCAGCATCTGTACTATATACCAACTATATATGATTAACAAATTTGAAAAACTATAATAAAGTTTGCATAATTAGAATTGCATTTTTTCAATTTTTGTTTTTGTTTTTTTTTTTTTTTTTGGTTTGGTTTGGTTTTTTCTAATAGGATACAAAAATTATATATTTTTAACTATCTGAGTATTGAGTTTGCATTTAAATATTTTTCGTATTTTGAGAGTTATCGATTTAATGGTCTTTGGTTACAAACTGCTTCTATATCTCTATTTCTACTTCTACTTCTTCTCTAACTACTACTAACTTCTATTATTACAACTATACCAACAACAACAACAACAACAACTACAACAATTAAAAAACAACAACAATTTTCGTACTCTACTCTGTACTTACAACCATATATGGAACCATACTAACTACAATAAAAACAACTTACATCTTCTACTACCTTCTACTACTACTACTACTACTACTACTACTACTATATAACTACTCTAAACTACAACTACAACAACAAACCAACAACAACAACAATTTCTACAACTATTATACAACGTATTTACAATGAGGTAAAGTATAAGTAAATATTATTGCTATGTATATAACACAACAACTATCTGCACTATCTATATCTATATGTACATCTATATCTCTATCTAAACCTATATCTATTTCAAAATGTATATTTCTGTAAACCCTTCAACTGAACCCTTGGCCTCACACTTCAGTTAGCTAAACCTGTCAATAACACAAGTGCTGAATGTCCTCAATAAAAAGCGTGTAAAAAAAAAAACAAATAACTGTCCTCTAGTCGAAAATGACCGAACAACAGATACTCTATAGATTCACTTTACTTAATCAAAAGGTATTTTTAATATCTATGAACTTTCTGAAAGCCCACATACAAAATTTTGGAGTGTTCAAATGTTTCAATATGTTTATAGAAGATAGTAATCGTTAGTAATTCTCTCTCTTGACTAATTGGACTAATTGAATTGCCTTCTGATCAAGAATGAATGTAGATATTCTCCATGACATTGGAAATGCGTCCTTTTGCCTGTCACATACCTTTAAACAAAACGGCTACCTTTTTAACCCATTTTGCCTGGGTGCAGGGTATAAAGGGCGCGTATTCCTCCTTTATCGTCGTACCCCTCGAAAAAACGATTCTCTTCATCTCCCGACATTCGCTCGAGTCCGCATTTTCTATTTTCAATTCGTATTTTGATGAGCAAACATTTTGACACATGCGACACATGCCACAGACATTCAAGACAGCTATAGCTATGGATACAAATGCAGATACAAATACAAATACAAATACAAATACAAATGCAAATACAGATACATTTACAGTTACAGATACTAATAGAAATACAGATAGGGATTGCTACAGCTGTCCGCAACATTTGCAATCGATGTACTTAGACCCCAAATGCAAATGTCGCTTACTTTTCTCAATTTGTCAAACAGCATTTGCGACAAGCACAAAAGGAAAATTGGGTAAAGCGTAAATACAATTTTCATTTTCATTATTTATATGGAACAGCAGTTATTTACACTCCAATTGGCAACAATTTAAAGGCGTTAAATGATGTTAAAGTTTATGCCATGGTTTATGATGGATCAGATCGGATACTAAGCTACTTTGCAACTTGGTACGATTGCAGATCCTTATCATTCATTATCCATCATAAACTCTTTATAATTGAAGTGGTTCATTAATTTTTATGACAGATGTGAATCGAATAAATATTCGATTGGAATATAGTTAGAAACATGTTGCTTACTTCGATATTGTTTATATAACAGCCCGGGAATATTATTATATCAACATTATGATAAATTCTTAACTTTCCGCTACTATTTGGCACTTAAAATAGAGCAGCAGATTTTGGAAGTATTATAAGAAGTGAAGATTATTGCCTTGTCAATCTAATGGACTCCTTACTTTCATATACTATGGGAAAATGAAAATTGAATTAAATATTAGAAGTTTATTAGAATTTCAAACAATTGAATAAAATCTTAACCTCAGGAATTTCATTCTAATGCTGAGCTCCTCCTCCTTTTCTCTACTATTGAACTTAAAATTAAAGAACATACTTTAAGGCCTCCAAGGACCTGCGAACTTTGATTTGCGAAAGCTTTGTTATCGAACGGAATGCTGAGAGACCGAGCGGTACGTGCCGACACGTTCTGGCAGGCGCGCGGCATAACTAATCCTGTGGTCGCAAAGGACCTCAAAACTAAGCGCCAAATGACGCATTAAAGGGGGATGGAGAGCAGCCAGAATATGGGGGATGGAGAAGAGAGAAGGGTGCTAGGAGCGGGGTAAAGTTGGCAGTTCTCACATAAATGCCGCATATTAAAAATTCTTTAAATATTTGCACTCCGGAGCGAACCGACAAAATATTTGCATGCAGTTTATCAGCTGTCAGAGCGAGGAGCGGCAGAATATTTGTCAAATTTTCAGCATTTGCTAACATGGAAGGCACATTCCTCACATCGAGAAGGCTGTGTGTGTGTGTACGAGTGTGTGTGTACGAGTGTGGGTGTAAGAGTATGAGTGCTGTTGGCTAACAACTAATTGCTGGCGCTCGAGAACAGAGAAAAGAATTGAGTGCACAGCCAGCGAAATGGCAATGAGATTTACTTGCGTCATTATGAAGAGCCATAAGCCAAGTTAGTGGTTGCCAAACGGGGCTGGGTGGCTGGGTGGGGGCATGAGAAATGTACGAGGCATACTTTGCCACAAGTACAGGACAATATTACAACACTTGCACACGCCCACTTTTCGACTTACTTATGCACACGCATGCGGCCACAGCTACACGGCTCAAAGAAACAGCAACAGCTCAAAGAGATACAGTTACACAATCTAAAGATACACTCAAAGAAAACAATGGGCCTGCAATGGTATACGCAAATGTATTTAAGCGGAATAAATGTTTTACTTACCGTTTAGATCATTTCTCTTATTGAAATTTTCAACGAAAATTTGGAGCTGAATTTAAAAGATCTTTCTTTATACCTAGTCAATATCTCTATTTTAGAATCAAGTGTTTTACAATCAAGTAATTAAGGTAATTTTCTTACTTTAATTTTACAAACCCATGGATATGAATGATAAAATATAAATAGTTCAATTTTCAGTACTTGTTTAATACGTTAATTCTTCAAATTAGTATTTTATTCATACTCAACATAAATGTGCTTCAGATTATAAGATAATGTTTCATTAAAACCGAAAATTGGATACAGAAGCACACTTAAAATGAACAAATTTTCCGCAAAGGTTTTCCCCTTTGTGCTTACGGCTTGAGCAAGTCGTTAGCAGTGCACTTTTTCGCTTAGTGTGCGGCCACAGTTAAAAGATACAGCTACACGAGTTAAAGATACACGACGAAATTGTACAACTCAAGGGTGTGAGCGAGTGTGTGTGCAGTGCCATAAGTAAATATCCAGGACTCTTTGAGGCTGTTAAAATGTAATTACGCCGGGAATATGGTAGTTGCTATTAGCGACTATGACAATGAAATCATTTTCTGTTAGGGGAGAAGCGTGCCAGCAGGAGCAGGAGCAGAAGTAGGAGTTGGGGCGGGGTCCGGGATCCGGGATCCGGGATGAAGCCGGAGGCTAGGCAACGTTTCAGCTGCTTAAGCCAACGTCTACTTAGAAAAGTCGCAGGATTGCGCGACCGAACGCCCACTTCCTGTCATTTGTAGATGCCGCCGATGTCTCCAGCTCTCTGACCCAGATGCGGATGCAGAGCCGGATAGAAGCGTAGGCGGTTAGAGGGGTGAGTGTGAGGCGTGCGTTGGGGGCGGGGTGTGTGGGCAACAAAGCTCGGCGGTCTTGAACCGGATTAAGCAAGAAAATAATTTGACGTTCGTGCCTTTTCAGCAACTCCTTGCAATAAAAAAAGAGCAGAAAAAATTACGCACACATACAGAAAGCGGAAGAGGAAGGGGATGGGGATGGGGACAGGGAAAGAGAAAGAGAAAGAGGTGTGTATGTGTGTCTGTGAGGCACTCACACAAATGGCTCGCGCTTACTTTGGCTTCTTCTTAGCACTTGCTTATCATTTGTGTGTGTGTGTTGGTGTGCGTGCGTGTGTATGTGTGTGTTGGCCATACAAATGGAAATGGAACTCTAATGTAGTATTCCCTCAGCGTGCGCGTATTAAGTCGCATAAATGTCACCAGCTCGCAGCCATCCTCATCCTCATCCTCATCCACTCATCCACTCATCCATACATAGATGCCACAGCCAAGCCTAAGACAATTCCAATAGGGAACAACCCAGTCCCTATCTACCCCATACCCTTACCCACCCCCACCCCCACCCTCTTCCGCGTCATCCGCTCGACGCCTGACGTGTTGGTATTCAAAATAGCATTCGAAGCAATAAAACGCAGCGTGCGTCTTACTTATCCGGTCTTTGGATCGTATATCAGACTTATGACTCGGGCTAGAGCACTTAAGCGGCGTCCAAAAAGGGATGTTATATGCGTATTTATATAGAACCGTACATATGTATATTCACAAATATATATATATATATATATATATATGTATATAAATAGATGGAACCCGGCCGCAGGGCAAGGTATTAAGTACCCTCATTATGGCCAAGACACGCAGCGCAAGAGTAAAGCTTTTAACAAAAAAAAATACAAAAATAAAAAAAAGGAAAGAAAAAAATGGCAAAAAGAAATCGTTCCCGAGAATAACCAATTTGTATACCCAGAGTTAGATTCAAAGTGATTTCTTTTCCCATTAATGGGGAGGAGCTGTCAGGAAAATGTTGCACGCAAATTGAAGACTTCCGAGGGGTCATTCTTAAAGGTTCTTCGATGGCCAATGGGTTGTCTATTGGAAAATAAATGAAATATGCAAATAGCCAACAACAACAAATATTTCTACTATGCGTAGAAAAGGAGCTGAGGAAAATTAAGAACAGCTTGCTGACCAGAGGCGTGGATGGAAAAGGGGGAGTGGCATGCAGCTGCATGAACAAGCGGTGTTAATTATTCTGTCATGATAATTATATTACAATAGGCTTGATTAGTTTTTAATTGAGTTGCGAGGAGTTCTGTTGCATGCAACGAACAACTCCAAACTTTAAGGAGAACGTATACGCAATACACTCAACGAAAATGAGTGGAAGTTTTGTCTGCTCAAATTGAAAATAAACTTCATTTATCCAAATTGAGAACTAGTTTTTTAGTGATACCAATAATTCAAATTTATTATTAAAGTTTTGATTATGTATGTATATATATTTTCTTGGATCTTTCGCTATAAATATTTACTATTTTTATTTAGTATTTAGTAGAATTTAGTACTCAGGTTTTCTCAGCGAAGTAATATAATTAAGAAAGGAAAAACTCTATTCATTTCCACTTTGCACCCAGTACATAACATATATATGTAGGTATATGCATATATATACTATAAGCTAGAAGTATTTATGTATAGAAGGAGCTGCTTTTAGAAGTCAGTTGCAGCCACAAATAAAGCAAAGGCAGAAAGTGGCAGCAGGACCTGCTCGAGAGTAACGGAAAGCGCCAAATGGCATAAAAGGAAGTTCATAAAGTTCATAAAGCAAATTACAAAAGTCTCATAAAAGCGCAACAAACGGAGAGCGGTTGCTGCTGGGGTAGGGGTTGGGGTTGGTGTTGGGGTTGGGGTTGGGGTTGGGGTCGGGGTTCGGGTGCGGGCTGGGTCTAGCTGCTGTTGGGTGGTTCGAGGTTTTTTGGATCCTTGGATGAAAACAATTTGACACCATTTTGTTCGAGGGGGTAAATCAATTTTTATTATAAAATACATTGAACTGATTTAAGAAAACAATAAATGCTCGTCTACACAAATCAAGGCGAATGCCCTAAAATAAAAAGAAGAAAAAGTTAATTCACGCAGCTATTCGGCAAATTGATGACTATAAATTCAATTTAATGTACGTTGCCTTTAACACAGCAGCGGGAGAGAGATATGCAGCGATATGCGACGGCAGCATCGGCATCGGCATCGGCATCGGCATTGGCAGCGACAGCAGCAGCGGCATCGCAGTCGACGCAGCAGCAGGAAAATGTGGTCAGTAGCCAGTAGCCAGCCCCCGCAAGCGACGCACCACCCCGCTGGCAGCTATGTGAAAAAAACGCTCAAGAGCAACGCGTGGGAATTTCCTAGTGCGTTTGCGCTGTCACATTGGAGGCTGTGCAGCAGCGCTGTCGACGTCGGCAACTCTGCCCGAGTGCGACAACAATAATTAGAGCGAGACTGTGGCGACTGTGGCGACGGCTGCTGCTGTTATCAGACGCAAAAGTCACAACCAAACCCGAAGCTGGACTTGCGCAGGCGCTCGACAGCGCACAGCGCACAGTTAACAGTTAACAGAGTCAACCCCAAGCAGTTGGGTCAAACACGACGTGGTCCAGCGACGGCAGCAGCGACTGCTACTGCGACAGCAACTGCGACTGTGACTGTGACTGCGACTGCGACCGCGACTGCAGCAGCGACTGCAGCAGCGACATCCGCGTTTGGGCATAAAAAGCCCAGCGACTCTTGGATTGACTCCTACTCCAGGTTTGCGCTTCTGCGACTGAAGTTCACTCACGTAGCGAACGCAGTTGACGTAACCGAGTGCGTTGCCGCCTAAAAGTCGGCAACAGTCAAGTTCAGTTTTTGTGCGTTCAGTTCGTGTGCACTCGTGGCCGGGATCGCACTTCGTGTTTTACCGCTGCACGAGCGAATCGATTTGATAGCCATGGAAACGGACGCAGTCACAGCGAACGATTGCCAGAGAGCCGACTGCCCACGAATTCAAGCACGATGCCAAAACCGAAGACAAAGACGAAGACGAAGACAAAGACGAAGGCGAAAGCGCAGCGTCAGTGTGTCACAGTTGCACCAGCCGACGGGGCACTCAGTGTGGTGCGGCGATGCGGTGACGCTGTAACTGGCCAGTCGTAACCGCAACGGCAGCGGCATCAGTGGCTGCATTTAACGTAGTCGCGTGTTTTATACAAAAAGCCACCAGCACGGAGAGATAGCATTGGCCTAAAAGCGTCACGAAATCATGAATTTCATTGGTATGCAAACAAAATCAGTTAACCCTAAAATAGAAGAGATATTGGTGTTGTGTGCACTTTAATTTCATTTTAAACTCTTTCGCTCTCTCTATCTATCTATCTCTGTATCTCTCTCTCGCTCACTCTCTCTCTCTCTCTCTCTGTGTGTGTGTTTCGCTTTTTATACTAATACGACTGTAACTGTAACTGTAACTGTAACAACTCTGATAAATGTAAGTCACAAAACTAACTTTTTCACATTTACAACATTTACACATACATTCAATATAAATGCAAGCATATGTTGAGCAAAAAAGAAAAGGAAGAAGCAAACCAAGCAAAAATCAATTTATCTAATCCCGTTTTCCTCCATGTGCTTGCAAAGCGCGTGAAATTTATTGATTTCTTGTCACAGCTAAAGAAAAAGTTCAAGGTTGAAACGCTCATAACTTTTCTATGTTTCGGTTCATTTAATATGCATTAAAGCTGAATCAGTTGCAAGTTTTTCGCCCAATTAATTGTGTGTCACGCATTTGCGACGGGTTGGCAGCGCTGCTGCTGCACATAGAGCGCATCCCCGTGGCGACAGTTAAAGGCCTCACTGAATTCGGGCGAGTTACGCAAGAGCGTGTGCTGCAGCTGCCGCCTGCGCTCCTGCTGCTGCCCTGTGCCAAGTCCCTCTCGGCACTCGACCAGCAGGCTGGCTATGAAGTAGAGTCGCTGCAGCGTTAACTGCAGTCGGCCTGCGGCGCGAACAGCGCTAACCCGGCCCACAGACATCTCTTTGTATAAGCCGCCCACCAGGCGCTGTGCGAACATCGCCAGCAGCAGCTCGTTTCCATTTGTATTTGCTTTGGTGCAGTTCTGGAACTGGGCGAATTGACGCTCCGAGTCGATGCTGCGCCAGGCGCCGGGCGTTCGACTGCTGCTGCCGGCTGCCACCAGGTGGCGCGCAAACCGCTCGCCCAGCAGCACAAAGCTCAGCGGGGCGGTCAGATTGCGCTGCTGCTGCTGCTGTTGCTTGGGAAGAAGTCCGTTGGCCATCTCAAAGCCTTGCGCATACAAGCGCAGCTGCACTGCGTCTGCACTTGGCGGCTGGCGCTTGTTCTGAAGACGTCGCAGTTTCTCCATATTCCGATAGAAGCTGCGCCGGCTTAGCTGCAGCTCCTTGTATTCAGCGTCAAGACGTAGATCTCCGTTGAGCAGCACATGCATCACCTGGCTGAGAAAATGCTGCGACGAATGCTCGGAGATCTCGTCCAACCAGACGCTGCCTCCCAGCTGCTCCTTGTAGGCTCTGCCTATTTCCGCATACATCTTCGTCAGCTGCACGCGATCCACGCCCAAACGCTGCAGCAGATGTGCATAAACATCCGCGGCGTAGATCTCGACCAGCTGCTGGCATTCGGCGGCCGAAATGTCTGCAACGAAAAAACAGTTAGAATTGACTCTTAACCAACAGCTATTCTATGAGCAGTCTGAAAACAGCCTAAAAGGAAAGGTGAACAACATTAAATTTCTGGCATATACTTAACCGCCTTTTAAAGCTTAACTCTGTTCGGTCAGCATTGCGTATAAGCAATCGTATTGAAAATATTAAGCATACGCACCCATTAGATAATCCATCCAGATCCAGTTGAGTAATCGATGCATGCTGGTATTCTGGAGCAGCTGTATGTAGTCCACAAGTCGTGGCAGCTGCTTCACCACAATCGCATCGGTCGGCCTCAGCGTCTTGCCTCCGAGCAGCTTCCGGAAGTATGAATCCCAATCGAGGCGGGCCATCGAGATGTTGGCGAAGGAGCTGCGCTTGAAGTTCGCATAGCTGAACTGCACCTGATCGTCGATGCGCTCCGTCTTGATGATGTCACGGCGATTGCGCTCCAGGCTAAGCACCTCCAGCGAGGCGACATGGGCACGACTCTGCTCCACGCCAAAGCTCTGGAGGAGTTCGCCAATGCGCTGCTCGAACTTGCGTAACGTGTGCCGCCTGGTCACATCCGGTTTCAGTGTGATGAATCGCTTGTTAGACTGTATGCTGATCTCGCTCTCGAAGAAGTACGGGGCGCCCATCTCATGGAACTGGCCCAGCAATCCCAGCCAGCTTAATCCACTCTGGTTGCCATTGTTGGCTTCCAGTGCGGGCCAGCCGCCGCTGCTCTTGTACAGCTGCGTTGATTTAAGCGAGTCTAAGTTTCGGCTGCTCTCGCAGGACTTGTAAAAATTGATCATCTGCTGCTCCATGGGCAGCAGCTGCTCGGGATTAGCCGTGAGCAGCAGCTGCTGGAAGCGCTGCTCATCCTGCTGCCGCCGCAGCGTTTGGTTTGCTTTGGCGCTGCGTCCGCACACATAGCCATAAAAGTCCTGGCAGGGCGAACGGCTCAAGTCCAGCAGCTGTTCCAATTCCTGGCCAAAGCGTACCACATCCTCATCCACGCTGGCGGCGCCGCAATATGTGGCAAGCAATACCAACAGGAGTTGCACAATCTTTTGCTGCCCCATCTGGCTTTCGTGAGCTCTCAATTTGAAATACTTTGGCCAAACGTAAACTTGGCTCGCGCTGTAACTGACCTTAGACACTTGAAGGTCAGCTGGTTGAAAGGTCGCTGCGAATGCAAATCAGCGGAAATTGTGCCCCGTTCCACTTCCGCAACACTTTTGTGGCACGTTGCGTCGCTTTCAATGCTGCCAGACAACTAATCGTGTTTTCTATAGCAGCCAGATAAGCCTCAGCCCAGACCAACCCCAATCCCAAGCTCCACAACCCAGACTACACTCAGCGAATACTTTAAATTATATTGCATTAAATATTTATTTACAACTTTGTTCGCAGATAGTAGAAAACTTATTTTAGAAATTTACGTGATCAAAATTACATTTCCGAAAAGTAGATCTTAAGATTTGAACTTTAATGCTACATCGGTATTTTTCTCGCAGTGTAGGGACTATCTCTCAATCTGAGTCAAATGTCAAGCTAAAATTGGTCATGACCGATTTTGATTGGACGAGAGACGAACAGCAGCTTATAAGCGTAGTCAAATAGTTTTTACTGTACAGTAAATAAACGCAATGAACTATATAATAAAAAATGATATTGCACTACGCTGATACTGACTTCGATCGATCTTTGTATAGGCGCTGTAGGAGGCGATGGCGGCGATGATGGTGACGACAAGGAAAAGGCAGAGGAGGAGGAGAGGGAGCGTCAGGAGGCCATACGTGAGGCCGAGGACCGACGCAAGGAGAAGCACAGGAAAATGGAGGAAGAGCGCGAGAAAATGAGACAGGACATTCGCGATAAGGTAAGGCATAAGCATATGTATATGTTATTCTATATAGTTAAGCAAGTGCGATTAAGTCAAGTGCGGCGCGAACTTCCTGCTGCAGTTCAAATTGACTCTAGTAGGGAGTCCTTTTTACGAGCGACTCCCTAACGGAGTCAGATTGAATTACAAAGGACCAGACAACGAGGATGTGGCACCATAAATGTGTTAAGTGACAAAGTGTTGAATAAGAAGTGAATAAGTGGATGCGATTTACTATTTACAGTGAAAGCTCGCTTGAGCAAACAGCCAGCCAAGCACTTCCTTTATCCTAGTTAAGTCTCATGGAAATAAAATATTTTCAAGCGATAGCAAAGTGTGTAACCATTCATTGACGTCTTTAAATGAATACTTTGACATCAAAATTTGAAGATTTTTCTTGTTTTAACTTTTTTGAATTTGACAATAATTAGTAAAAGTTATACTTATTTGAAGATAATTACACAAATTGTTTCACATTTGAAAGTCCAACTAAACTGTGAAGAATATTATGTATCGTAAATATACTTAATCCCTAACCAACAGAATGAAATAAATTACAATCTCTGGTACGAACCGGTTCGGTCCACATCCACCCTGCAACCTTTGTATATATGTGAGAAATGCGAGAAAAAATGGCTTTAAAAGTTGGCTGCTGCAGAGCTTTCACTGTACACAGACACATACACACACACACGCTTACACATACACATATGTATATATAAACAACCTATATTGCAGTACAACATCAAGAAAAAGGAAGAGATTGTGGAGGCTGCGCCACAGGAGGAGCCCAATCCGCTGATGCGGAAAAAGAAGACGCCCGAGGAGCTGGCCGCCGAGGCCGAGCAGGAAGAGCTCGACGATTTTACAAGTAAGTCGCAGATTGTTCCCTCCCTCCCCAACCTCTCAACCGAAGCACCCCCATAAAATGCCTTTATGTATGTGTGTGTATGTAGTACTCGTACTCATATCTATCTATGTATCTATGTATATGTATTTAACAAATATCTACAACTGGTCTTTAATCTATAAATATGCTGTATGCTAAACAGAAACACTACAAGTCGCGGCTAACTATCTCTCTTAATCTCTCTATCTCTCTCTCTCTCTATCTAAGCACTTTTACGTATATTAATTGTATATTTACATTTTTTATTTTATGTGTATATTCAACAATGTTTTTCAAGCGGCTGTCAACAAATACACAACGAAAATACAATTTTTAAATCAAAACAAAGAACACACATTTAAAACTAGTTCCATGTGTGTAAGTGTGTGTGTATTTGTACTGTTATCTGCTCGAAACAATATAGAAGTGCCTAACAAACTGTCCAACTAAAGCTATCTATCTCTCTCTATCTCTACTGCTACTACTAATAATACTTCTACTTCCAATACTGCTATAAATATATATGTGTATCTATTTGTATGTTATGTTTCCTGTGCGTAAGATCGTATCGTATGTTCTACATTTATAAGCTAAAAACTCTGCTGAACTAACCTCTAAATCTATCAACTAATCGAACTTTAAAGCAACGTTTGAAACAATCTATCAAGTGTGCACTCCATTCTCTCTCATTTAACTCTAATTTTTTAATTTAATTTTTATATATTTTGTTCAATTTGAACTTGTTTTCAATGGTATAACTATAAGAAATATGTGTTGTATTCAAAAACTGGGTTGAAAATAAAATTAATTAATTAATTGATGTTAGTTGACAATCAAAAGATTTCGTCTTACACTTAGGTTTAATATTAGACTAAGGTAAGTGCTCTAAAATTTCGTATAATCATTTCTCTTTGTGGTAAACTAATTGCAAAACTTCTTGCATACGTAATTCATCTATTCCACCTATCTCGCTCTCTATCTAACTCTCACACACTCTCTTTCTCTCTCTGTCTCTCTACTTCTGTCTTAAACTATCTAAAACTATCGAACTCAAATGACTTTTTAGTCAGATTGAATACAATACTCAAATAATTCCGATACACAACAATTAAAAAACAACACACAAGTCCAGAATTTTGAGGTTATGCCCGTTACTTAGCTGGGGATCCTGAAGAGGTTAGGTAGTTGTTATTCAATTATACTTACATTATATTTCTCGTTTACAACAAATTTACTTTTCTTTTCAACAACATCAAGAAACTCACCAAATGCACTAACTAACTAATAAATAGAACTTTGTATGATTTTCTTTCAAACTAAAACTAAAACTAAAACCAAAACCAACAAAAACTCTATTTACATATAAAAACTTAACACGCATAACAAAGTCAACTATAAAACTCGATGAAAACTTTCTGCTAATTGTGTTTTATGCTAAACTAAAGTAATAAAAACAAAAAATAAAACAACCAAAACGTACTTATAAACTTTTTCCCTCTTGTAATTGTTTATTCTCTTTCTCCTTTACTCATTATGTAGTATATGTATTTTACATAATGCTTACGTGCTATGTAAAATATATATAATGCATATGCTGTCTATGTATGTGTATTTCTCCTACCTCACACACCTCACTCCAACTATCGCTATCACACTCTCGCCTCCACACACAACTAACTGTGACCCTTCTTTCTCTTTCTTACTCTCTCTTGCTGTCTGTCTACATTTGTCTATCTGTTAACTACATGAGTACTTACTGTAACACTCACATATTACATGAGTACTCTTATACGAAGAACATTACAGACTTTGATTACATTTCGTTTGATATTTTAATTGGATTTATGATTTGGCAAGCAGAATAATTATATTTAAATCAATAATTCCCGCCCCCTTTATCTACACTTGCTGCATTGCATTTTGAGTGATGTCTCTTTAGCATAAAATTAAAAAATTGACTACTCTTAAATTCTTTTTAATTTAGAACAATTATACCTATATATTTGGCTACCGTACAGTTAACAGTTGCACTCAAATACGTTTTGTTACGCAACATTGCGCTATGTTAGTTAACATGAGCATCCATTCAAAATACATATACATATACCAGTTGAACATACATATAACATTTGTAGTCTACTCTACAAAATATGCTTATTTATTGCTGTTTCCATACTCAATTTCTTTTTACAGAACTGAAAAATCAAATAGAAACGCAAGTAAATGAGCTAAAAACTCAAATAGAGGGAAAATGTGTCATGCAGTGATATGTCAGTCATCATAAAAGATAAATATATATTATAATATAAACAAACAAGAAAGTAATTCAAATAACAATTGAAACATAAAACGAAACATTTATAAAATGCTATTGATTTCAAATACTCAACTTGAACTTGTTGATATAAAGTTTACAAATAATAATATAAATATTATGTTCGAAACGTTCTGCATAATATTGGAATAATCTACTTATTTACCATATACATACAATATTTATACCCAAACTCACAAACCGGCAGCAATAAATCGAGCAAAACTATAAAACGCCGCAACCGATTGCTATATATATAAAATAATAAATAAAAAAATGGAAATAATAATAAATGAAACTATAATACAATTAGTATAATAGTAATAAAAATGGATATCAAAATGATAAATTAAAGCATATATATACATATGTATGAAAAACAGGACGGTGAAATCCTATTGAATTTTAAAGTAGTTAAAACATAAACAAAGATATGTATAAACGAAATATATAGTAAACGCCTTTAATAATATATTCAAATCACTTTTGCTTCGATGATAATGTAATATACTCAATGCCCCAAAAACATATAAAACAAAAAATCAAAAAACTAAAAAACCAAAAAAAAAAAAAAAAAATACATAACCATTGTTTAGTTAATAGCATAACGCTAACAATAACGCTAGCGATAACGATAACACGATCGTTATCGTGACTAAACAAAACTGCGATTGGTGCGACAGAGACAGTGTCAGAAAACAGTTATAATGGAGAGGTTGCTGAATCATGTCGAACCGTCGAAATACGTTGCTGAAAATATCTTCTTTTGGACTTTAAAAAAAACATACATACATACATTTACCTACCTATATACACGACCCGCAAGGAATCTGGATATAATCTAGCATAGATACTCGAACTTCTTCTATTGTTGATATATATATATATACATATATATATGTATATATATGTTTCTTTAACGAATTCGAATTAAATTTCCCAAATGTGAACAAAAAATCATCGTTGGTACTCTAAAAAGATTTAAACGAAAAGAACAACAAAATCTCGTAAAAGAAAATATAAATTCATGATACTTTTGTTTCTTAAGAACTCTTCTTTAACAGCTGTAACATTTTGTTTCTTTCCTATACAAAATTCAAAATAAAAAAAAATTACATACACTCCACAAACTGAGAACATTCTAAGCTATTTGAGATACTTACTGAACATACTGATTGATGCTTCTGAAATGTAAGTAAACCGAACTCCTATACCTAAACTAAAACCTTAATCTATATACATTAAACATTTACAAGATTTCAGTTTCTTAATTAAAACAAACATTAATAAATACATATATTTATATCTATTAAGTTCCAAAACGAATATAGTAGGATATATAATGTATGAAACTAAAAAGAAATGAGATAAAGCTTAGATATTACTTTATATTGTAGCCATTTAGCCCAGGACAATAGTTCGTAAGACAACGCTAGGCAGTTCGAGAGCATAATGCTGTGATACATTTAGCATACATTTTTGCCACGCCCCCTTAAGAAAGAAAGAAAACAACCCGATGCATGCTTTAAAATGCGAAATATAACCTCAAAAATATACATACATACATAATACGTAATGCCATAATACATACAGACAATGTCAAGGATTAAAGACGGAACCATATACTATATATAAACATACATATATCTCTGTTGTCTGATCCAACTTTCATAAGTTGATCTCCCCAAGGGTAGGTACTCGCCTACATGCCATTCGATACCCACAGACATATACATATATACTATATACATACGCCACCTCAGATCTGTATATATAATACGATATGTATATCATTCAAAATATTAGTCTGGTACAGATTGCTATGCAATGCATGAATGTACATATATCGTGCACATATACGAGTCCAGTTTTATATCGATTACTTAATGATTGTATGTGAAATGATCGTATATCGTTGAACTATCGCCTATCGATTATATATCGATTCAACACTCGTATGTTTGCCAACAAAATATCACTCACATCTTTCTGTACTCGACATGCCCTTTCCAAATCGAAATCCGTCTTTATATCCGCCTGTAGTATGCCTTATAGAAATAACCTTCAAAAGAAATGTTATTTTTTAAATATATCTGCTTAAAAGTTGAATGAAAATTTGGAAATGGCATTTGAATTTCGGCTTGCCGAAGTTCGCATTCTTCTCATTTATTATTTTTGATATTTATGCAATATACTCTATAAATATATACATATATATATATATACATATTTGAATAAAAATACATATGAATAAATGTTTTTAATCACACTGCATTCTCTATATCTCTCTCTCTTTCTCTGGTGTCTCTCTCTCTCTCTCTCTTTCTCTTCTTTTGATTTGCAACACTCTTTTGAATCTTTAATCTGCGCCACTTCTACTACTACTACTACTACTACTACTACTCTGCCTAATAATACAACAACAACAACACGAAACAACAACAACATCAACAACAACAACTACAACAACAATCTTCACCACAACAACAACGACTCGCTGGTCTCTTTCAGACATATGTACTCTCGGTGTTATTATATATGATATACCACTCGAATCATCATCAACAACAACAACATCAACAACAACAACAACAACAGCACAAGAAAACAACAACAAGAACAAGTACAACATCTACAGAAGTAACCTTATATGTACTATATATAGATATATAAATATAAAGAACAAAATCATATTACAACAGAACCAATCTAATTGTTTAGTACACCAATATCTCTAAACGTTGTGAAAATTTTCATTTAGTTTCTTTTTTTCCTTGTATAGTTCATATACACCCACATACAACCACATACACACACACATATACACACACACTCACATACACTCCCACACACTCGCATATATAGTCACATGCATATTGCCAAAGAAATAAATGGTGTTGTAAATGTTAAAAGTTATGTGTACAGATCAAAAATAATATACAAAAAAATAAAAAAACAAATACGAAAATAAATAAATGTACAATTCACATATATATACAGTCAAAATACCATATAGTGAATAATAGCTTGTATATGATACGATATGGTATGAACAATCAACATTCGATACACAATCAATCTTAATCAGAAACATACGCCGAGAAACTTAACTATGTCCACAACTTTCGACCCCAACTTTTGGGTAGTGTTTAACACTGTTTCATTGAGCAGAGAAAATACCAAGAAATGTCCCTTTCTGAATCCAACTTTTGCGTGTTGTTCAACACTGTTGTAGCGTCTTTCATTGTTCATCACAGTTTCCGTCATCTTTTAACTCAAAAGCAACAACTAAACTATGTTTCAGACCTCAATCTCTGTCAATCTGCAAAAGCAATCCCCTAGTGCCCCTATCTCGATTGAATAATTAATCGATAGAACGATTGAATTGCCTTAAAGTGGCTCCTAGACTACTATCCAGAAGCAAGCTTAAGAGCTCCTTAACTTTCAGAACTCTACCCCACAACTACTACAACTAGAGCCTAGACATTATACTTACTAACTATTCTATCTACTCTATATAATTATAAATATATTTCCCAACAGATTTTACTAGTTTTACCGAACCCAAGTCTTATGCTCTTTCCAATTCTTAGCTCTAAAAAACTTAAAATGAAAATGCTTTCAAGTTATAGCGAAATGTTTAACTAGATTCTATTAATGGAAATATATCTCTATTGCGTTCTTTCAAAATACATATATATATATGATATTGAAATTCACTTGAATTGTTTATTAAACATTTAAAAACAAAAACAAAAACAAAACAAAAAACACACAACTTATACAAAATATATACAGAAAATAAAAAAATAAAAATGAATAAACATTATATTCAATCATAACGAAAGATTTTAACGTAAATCATAAATGTTGCAAATGTTAAAAATCGTACAGATGAATTTTTTTGTTTTGACGTTTAAAATTACATATAGTTATGATATAATGTATATGTATATGTATATCAGAAAGTTTATAGCAAACAGATTATTATTGATTATTATTAAATGCATATACCCCTTTGTATATATAAATATCGCTATATATATATTTGGGTATATGTGTAATTAAATAGGGAAATGAATTTAACAAACGAAAAAAAAAAACATCAAAGAAAACCAAAACGAGAATAATGTTGAAAATTATACCATTCAAGTCATTATTAGATGTGAAAGCAGTTCTATACACAATAAAAAAATATTTAAAAAATCAAGAAAACATAAGAAAACCGTTAATAGTTGATTAATTATATTGTTACTTTGAACATTTGAAAAAAAAAAAAAATGAAAAAAATACAAAAAAAAAAAAACAAAATGAATAATAAAAACATGCTATATATGTATAAATATATACTTATATGAGAAAAACACAATAATACAATGGGTTTTTTTTGTATTCCACTGGGCAAGTTATCTCAAATGCTCTCTCCAACCAAATACACTCTCTCTCTCTTTCTCTGTCTATCTCTTTCCCCCTCTCTCTCTCTCTCTCTCTCTCTCTCTCTCTCTCTCTCTCTCTCTCTCTTTATATATAAATATATCTCCCTCTTTCTGTCTACGTTTAGCATACTTGATTTGGCATGACTGTTAGTCTAAATGTTTTACCATCTACCATAACTTCCTTATATGTGTGTCTGTACGTGTCTTTCTCTCTGCCTCTCTACCTATCTCTCTTTCCACCTACTTTCCTCTCTATCGTTTTCTTCTCCTTCCTTTTCAACTGGTTAAGCGCAGGTGCTGCTGTCTATTGTTTATCCTAACTATTCTAAACGCTAAGTATACCTACTCTTAAAATAAAATTGTCTAACGGAATGTGCTGCGTTTTCTACTCAGTATTAAGCACATATTCGTATACCATGCATCTCTGCATCTGCATCTGATTCTCAGATATATGTAACTCTTATTTAAGCACATGGTAAAAGGTGAGTTCTCTCCTAATCTAATAAATGTTTTATCTGAAACAACAAATCTCTCTTTCTCTCTCTCCATAGAAAGTATCGTAAGTATCGTAAGTATCTAGGTGTGTGTTTTGTTTTCAATTTTCCGTTGTGTTTCTAGACATCATTTCATAAGCATCCCAGCCAAGGTAGGTAACCCACATCTATGTCTAGCTCATGTACACAACACACAACAGACGACAAAGTTAAATTGAAAAAAAAAAAAAAAAATTAAAAAGAAAAAAGAAACAAAAAAAATAAGATATCCCTTAGGATAAAATTGTGATGTGTTTCCTAGGCTGAACAAAAGCAATCAAAAAGTCGCAACAAAATTGAACTCTTTCATTTTGTACTTTCTTGCTTTCTTTGTTTTTCTTTTCTTTTCCTTTTGTAGGCAATTTGAATAAGTGGTAAAAGTTTGATTTTAGATAAAACTGATTGATTTGCGATTTCGTACTTTCAGCGAAATTGAAAAAACGCCTCAGCGACGCTTTTAAGAATTGCCCACTGAGAAACTTATTCTGAAACCTCAGCCCAGCTCCAAATCCCGAGAAGACAAACTCCTAATATGCATAGTTTCGGTTTCAAGCTGCATGCGGATATACATATACATATACATATACATATACATACAGAATATTTATATGTATGGTTGTATGTTTGACTATATGTAAACATACATACATAAATACCTATGTTTAAGATGAGGCCTACCTTTTAAAGTTCATTTATAGTGCCAAGCAAACCTTCTATATACATACATTTGTGAAATAATCGATCGATATATCGATAATTATATATCGATCACTAATTATATATTAGTACGACCCTACGATGTGCCCTTGGAACGCATTAGCAGCTGCACTAACTTTTAATTAGACTTTGAAGTTAAGCAAATTTTTAGATTGTTTCTCAACTTTTACGTTTGTTATCGATAGAAACTTTCGGTTAATCGAATAAGTACAACGATAAAGCATTAGCACATATAGATTTTAATGACTAGAGTGTTCTACGTAACCAATTGAATAAAACAACGACATTAGTTAAAAGCAATTAGAGTAGGCAAACTCAACCAGAACATACTAAAAAGTCTTTCATATTGTGCCAAGAGCGCTGTTCTTAAGATACGATCCGATTCGAAATAGCTTGTAGAAATTTTTAAGAGTTTTCGTTAATTGCCAAAATAATTCGTAAGATTTTTCAAGTACCTGAAATTCCAATGAACCTAGCGGAAGTCTAAAAAATGTAGGTTAAGCTTCTTCAAAATATTTAGATAATTTTTTCGATATATATATATATATGTATATATATCTTTGACTATATATTTAATACTTTCAAGAATACTTACAAGTTATTTAAAACTATTTCAAAGTTTAGAAAGAGTATTCAATACTTCGGTTATCCGAAGCACACATATCCTTTTCAAAAGCTATATATCAAAATATTTATATATTTTCAATTATTATTTTCTCTTTTCGCAAAATTTTTGAAGAGGATGGTTGAGAAATTTTTACATCAATCATTCAGAAAAACAACAATCATATCTAAAACTTAAACGATTTCGTGTCTTAATTTAAAAAATAATAAAGGATTTTACAAACAGATTAATGAAAATAATAATAATAAACAAAAAAAAAATTTTGAAAAATGCAAACGTAGTTTTTATCGAAAGCAGCAAAATAAATTGTAGTCTAAGAAATTTAAATATATATATACATATATATATAATTTACATACCAAAACGACCGACTGAAATTATTGTTAAAAGTTTTATGAACAATACTTGCATACATATATACATATATATATTGATATGATCAAGTAAATGAAGGAAATATATATACAACCGATTCAAATGAAAAAAAGAATACGAATATAAAAACAAAATATATTAAAGTTTCTATACCTTAATCAATCATAAATTTGCGATTCAATATATACATACAATATATACATATATACATACTACGATAGTTGAACGAACCCAAAAATGAATTAGTTATATAGGGCCATTTACAATATTTAAAGAATCGAACAATAGTTTTGGCATAAGCAGATCGGAAAGAAATACGAAGAAAAACAAAAATAAAATAAAGCATAAAAATGAAAAAATGTTATTTACTTTTATAAAGTGACAAAAAAATTTTTGGCAGTTACAAATCCAGATCGGAGCAGATCTATATCTATAAATCCCGATGGTCGTGAATGTCAGAATGAGAAGCAAATCCAAGACTAGTTCCAAAAAAATTCTAAACTATAAAAATTTAAATTTAAATTTAAACGAAATACAAATTTCAGCGTTAATTGAAAAGAAAACAAAAAAAAACAAACAAAGAAATAATAATAATTACTATCCTAGCAATTATTATACTTATATATAAATATATTCAGGCATTTTAATGATGATACTTAAGACCCTCGTTCTATATAGGCTCACATGCATATACAAGTGTACATATGCATGTGGACTGCTCTGTATTGCATCGCATTGCATTCAATTATATTGTAAGGCATCGTTTTGCATTGCATTTTAATATGTTGTATTGTATTAACTGTTGGATTGTATTTTAATATTTATAGAAAGAGTTAATTTCAAATAAAGAGTTTTTAAATGCATCAATTTTCGCTGTTTTTTTTGTATATTTTCTAAACGGGTCTCAATGGGTGATCGGTTTTCGCTAAATTGGCAGGAAATTAAAAAAAAAAGTGATATATTAAATAGATTTCAGATTGGATACCTTTGGAAACTATTTAAGATCCTTGGTGTTTAAAGTTAATATAGAAGTTGGATGTATTGATTAGTGTAAGTTAGGTATCGGCTTGACAAGCTTATAAGCCTTTAGACATTATCAAGATCTCAGATTCAATCGCTTTGTTTAGTCATCTACCAGGCATAACTGTTATATAAGGTGCGAACCATCTACCTGCCTTCAAATTCGAAATGTATGCGATGGATTAAGATTTGGATTCGTTTCAATCGGCTTAGAGTAAAACAGATAAAACAATTTTGAGATAACAAGAATTAGATTTAAAATAATGTATATACAACTTTAAAATCGTAAAGCTTTTCCTTAAGCTTAAGATGAGTATCGATTGGAGTATTCCTTAAGTTCGGTTACAATTTAAAATTCCAGACAGACGGACTTTGCCTATTACATACGGCTTAACAATAATATTTATATCCCGTATATTCCGTTTAGTTTGGTTCTGGATGCAGCAAAGTTAGACGGGTATATAGATGACTGTCTTTAATCTTGGATTATATACTTTTCTTCCACTCCGTTGAAGTTCGAACACCCACTGCAAGAGCAAAAAATGCAAAACATAAAAAAAAGTGCTTTAAAGATGCCCTCCGAATAAATATTGCCTGCACTCTGGTTGCTTGAAGTCGGGTGGCTTGGGCTTTTATTGGTATTTGGTATTTGGTAAAAGTCTTGGTTCGGCATTTCATGATGCTGTCATTATGCGAGGCCGCATTGTTTAGAGATCAAATACCAAAGTGTTTGGAATTTAAGGAGCTGCCAGGCCCGTTCCGTCCCATCCATTCCCTTCCTCGTCTGACTTGGTCTGTCCTTGTCCCGTTGGCAGCCAACAATGTGGAATTCGATTGGGGGTGGCAGCTGGGTGTTGCACGTACTACAAATCAATACAGAAAGTGCGCATCCTCCTCATTCCCCCCACTCTCTCTCTCTATCGCTCTCTTTCACGCACCTCTGTGAGCATATTTCGTTTAATTAAAAAAGTTCAGCAATGTTTCTGAACAATTGATTCCTAAATTGACATCGTTGACATTTTAATGCGTTTAGTTCCGCTTGTCACTTAATGCGAGTTTTATCCACAATACCCATTAACATATATATCGACGGGCACCTTAGCAACCAGCAACGATTTGACCTTAATGGCTAGCGGACATTTGTCAGTCCCAGCGCATTTTTGTTATACTCTAAAGCGGGTATATTGGTTTTGCGTTAATTTATGTAACAGGTCTAATGCGTTCTTGATTTTATTGATGTATTATTTGTATCCTAAATCTGAAGCAAAAAAAAAAGCCTTTTAGGCAACTGATATGTGAAGTGTAGATTATAATATATTTAAGACTCGAAAATAAGTTAAGAATTCAATTCATAAAGGGTGGAGCTAAGAGAAATAAGTTTCAGTCAATCCCACCCAATTTAATGAAATCCAAGACTATTTTACCTATAAAAATAAAATTCCAAAGCTAACATATAATCTAAGAAGAAAAAACAAACACAAAAGTTCTCTCCTAACCCACTTGAAATCTCAGCTGCAGAAGGGTAGCTCCCAGTCGAGCACTTCCGACGAAATAACTCTTACTTGCTTCGTTCTTTTTTTGGCGAACCCTGCTCATAAATAATGCAGCAAATGCCTTTTAATTATACAAACGTACAAGGTATATCCCCAGCCTCCAATAAATGGACTCACACTTTGCCTTCAGCCAAGTGTAAAGAGTCGTGTTTATTAGCCGAAAACAAACCCAACCCGTAATGGTACATATACATATATACATTATATCTACGTGCGTGTGCTTGTGTTTGTGTTTGTGTTTGTGTTTGTATATTCTGGCTAAGGTTCCACTTTAATGTAATAGGAATTACCAGAGCAGGCAGTGAGGGAATGCCCCTAATGAAATGCATTGTCAAATGAAATGGTAAAATTGACGACGTCCACTCTTTCCTGAAGTGCCCAACCGCATTAAATCAGCAAACTAACCGCCACTAAATAAACACACACACATTCACCCACACACATTCACCCACACAAGCACTCGCACACACACGTGCTTAGACAAACGTGAGTACAAGATGTTGCCGACATGGCTGCTGCCTCGGCCAGGATCTAAAGTTAAAAGCACTTGTAACAAATTGAAATCATTCATCTTACTTTTCGCATTCATTTGCACTCACATCTGAGCACACACTCACTCTCGCACGCACACACTTGCACACATACAGAGACACACACTTCCCCACCTCCTTACACATTAATGTGGGCATTTGAAATTCGCCTGGTCAGCCAATAGCATTAAGTAGTTGGGTTTTGGGCTTTTCTTTGCACAGGTAATGCCCGTTTTTCTTTCGTTGGGGTCTTGTTTATGCGGGGAAACCCAACAAATACGAACTCTAAGTTAGCTAATCTGTGATAGAGGCTATGCTTACATATGACTCATATACAAGTTTGCACAACAATTCCGGGCTAAGTGCTCAACTTAAATGTAAATGTGTCTTATATTAATCTTCTATTAAAGTGTTTATCGGTCAGTGATTGGCTGATTGATAAAGTGATAAGAATTTCCTTGGCTTGTAAAGGTTCTTCGCTGTTCCTTTAATTTATATGAAGCGATTTTCGTGCATTTTACTTGTGGCTTTCATTCTAGATTGTTTTAGATTCGAATTTGGTTGGTTAAATACAAAAACTAATATATGTACCTGTGAACGTAGCCAATATACCCTTCAACCCATTTTTATTAGGTATGGCCGGAATTCCCGCTGCCCGCTGTTTCAAGTTATTCCTGCACTGTAAAAAAAGCCAGACTTAACGAAATGCACGCATAGCTGTCTGTACTGGTTGCTACACTCTAAATAACCGAGTGAGTACTTCTGATTAAGTGCTCACTCGAACAAAAACATTTAATTATCAAACATCAGTATATCAGGGGACTGGGATATAAATACGCATTTGATTTGTGTATTTATATTTGTATATAAGTATATGTATAGAAAATAAAAGAGGGAAGAATGAACAAAAAAAAAATGGTAGAAGTGAACTTCAGTTATTCGCTCAATCGAGTTGTCTGATGCAGCAGCCGCAAGCGCTTTCGAGTGGATGTGGCTATTAAAACGGCCCAAGAACTGTCAGACTCAAGTAGAAGAGAAATCATATCGCCATTCAAGCGAAAATTGCATTGATGAGGCAGAAGATGGGCCAAAGGGAATATGAAAAAAAGGAAAACAAGACAAAACATTTACACAGACAGCCCAAGACTTGGCGAACGTCTTAAACGCATTGACTTATACACAAATCAATTGAAAAATTGCATTGCCGCACTAAACCAAATATGAAAAAGAGGAAGCAGCTCTACAAACACTCACACACACACACACACACTTAACAGTCGACTATCATCTTATACGTTTTGCTTGAAAGCAATTGACTTATAAAATTAACCAGCAGAGAGCAACCAACTTTCGCAAAGAAGTCTGATAAGCCCGCTCGCTGAGTCTGGGTCAATATCTGAGTCGCACTCTCTCTCTCTCTACTTATCTCTCTTTGTATGCGTCTCTGTCTGGCATCGGTGAGTATGTAAGTAGAAGCAGGTTGATCTTTAGAAGACGCGCTCAGTGTGACTTGAGCTGGCAGCGGTAGATGTTATTTAACGCTCTTGTTGAACAAAAATAAATTTTGTTTTGTATTAAAATTCTAAGAATTTAAAATGAGAATCCTGTTGGGCTTGGTTCTGCTGCAAAGCGTAATTCAGAGCTACACACAAGGTAAGCAAGGCGATTTTTTTAATTACTGTCATATGTGGAATCCCAGAATTGAGTCAGAGAACTGCTTTAAGACAAAGCGGCAGAACAAAAACAACAAAAAACTCAACTGGTTATCAGCTCTGAACTCGACCCAGTGAAATCTGTGAAGCGTTTTATTATTAAAATTATTAACAATGGGGACTTTTCGTTTGCATATGTTATTGTCCGTTCTTATTTTAATTTCGAGTGTAAATATATATTTCTCTTGTTACAGAAATATTTGGATATTGTACAACACCAACGGATCAAATCGGCACCTGTATTTATCTGAGAGATTGCCAATACCTCTATGATCTGGTCCAAAAGCCCTCATTAACATCATCCGAACGCAATCTACTACAAAACAGTCAATGCGGCTATCAGAACAGACAAGTGCTGGTAAGAATGAATCAATGAATGAGTATGTGTATGTGTATGCATATGTGAGCATACAGGGAGTTTTCACTGTATGGGCAAACTCTGATGTAAAAGATGGCGGGAAAAAACAAAAATCCGGGAAAATACGAAGGAAACACTTTTTTACAGATTTTTATTTATTGCTTTTCAAAAAGGTGGACCAACGGTCAATAATTAAAACAATCAAAACAACCGATCAACCATGACACATCTGTCTATGGTCTTTACTCGTTCTTGTATTCTTTAGCAACACATGCATATCAATTTAAAAAAAATATCATTTTTGCAGATTTAAAAACTTCATAAAGCTTGGGAGCACAGTTTTTATTATATATTCTACATAGATTAATGGCAAATTGTTTACAGATATGCTGTGCAAACAGCAGGACCTTTAGCCAAAAGCCTGTTTGGGGTCAGCCCCAGCCACAGCCACAACCACAGCCCCAGCCACAACCACAGCCACAACCCCAGCCAACAAAGCGATCGAACTTGCTGCCCACAGCGCCTAACTGTGGTGACAACTTTGGAGATCGCATTGTGGGGGGTGTGAACACTGGAAGGAAGGAGTTCACCTGGTTGGCCCTCATCGAATACACGAAACGTGAGTTCAATTAAATGAGACGAGTTTTTGCTTGAGTTCAAATATTGTGTGTGAATTTTAGCGGGCAATGTGATTGGACACCACTGTGGTGGTTCCTTGATTAACAACCGTTATGTGCTGACGGCTGCTCATTGTGTGGCCGCCATACCCAGCAATTGGCGGCTAACTGGAGTTCGTCTTGGCGAGTGGGATACCACTATGAATCCGGACTGCAGAACGGAGCGAAGTGGCAAAAGAGATTGCAATGATCCGTATGTGGATGTGCCTGTCTCTGAGATAACACCGCATCCCCAATATCCAGGCAATGCACGCGATCAACTACACGACATTGCACTGCTGCGTTTGAGTCGGGAAGTCACTTTTACGGACTACATTTCGCCGGTTTGTCTGCCCATACTGCCGTCGCAGCAGAATACAATTTTCCTTGGTCGTAAAATGGTTGTCGCTGGCTGGGGCCGCACCGAAACGAATGCCACATCGAATATCAAGCTAAAGGCTGAAATAGAACCTGTTCCCACGCCTGACTGCAATGTCCGTTATCAGACTCAACGACGCACTGTGACCTCTAGTCAGATCTGCGCCGGCGGCGTGGAAGGTGTTGATTCTTGTCGCGGCGACTCCGGCGGACCGTTAGGTAAAGTTTTTCTTAAGTATTGCTATTTGTATTATATAAACATTTTTTATTTGTTTCTCTTAGTTATGGAAGAATTCACTGAGGGTTATGGCAATTATTATCTTACTGGCGTTGTCTCCTATGGACCTACACCTTGTGGCCTTGCCGGGTGGCCAGGCGTTTACACGCTTGTGTCCGCGTACGTTGACTGGATTGATTCAACAATTAGAGCATAGAAATATGCCACAATTTGCACACTCATGTATAAGATTTTTAAAACTGATTGATCATTAAACTATGCGTACATATTATTAACGCAACTTACATTTAAAAAGTTTGCGCTTAATTATTAATCGGTTGTGCAGTTGTTATCGGCTTATATTGAAGCTATGTAATTAACATGCTCATATTTGCGCTAGCTGAGCAAAATGTTGCGTTGCTGTATATATATAAGTAAATTATCGACTAAGTATCGATATTCTTCATAATAATAGTGTGAAGATAACCGGGTAGAAGACTAAAATGTTGAAAAACATCTGCACCACACAATTAAATCTGTTGAGAAGTGCAACTAACTTGCATCAACAAGTGCGAGTAAGTTGTAATGCTTCGTAGAGGTGCAGTTCGTTGACTAACAGTATTTCCAACAACGTCCACAGACCACGTTCATCTTGAAGCGCAAATATGAACCACTGTTACACAAGACCAACGAGCAACCGAGACGCCTACGAGCCAAGCACTTCATCTATGAGCTAGTGGAGGATACCCAGGTGAAGAAGCGCCCCAACATGGAGGTGGTGCTCAAGACCTTTGTTGAGGGTGTTGGCGACAAAGGCGACGTGGTATCATTGAAGGCAAATTTTGTGTACAATAAACTTCTGCTGCCGGGCCTAGCGACATACAAAACGCCTGAAAACATTTCCAAGTACTCAAAGACAGAGGCGGAAAAGTCCGTAGTAAAACACAGCTCGGCGTATGCTCAACGCACCGTCAACATGCTGCAGTCAATTGTGCTGGCGGTAATAATGAATAAGGACGAGCCCTGGGTGCTGGAGCCTTGGCATATCAAGGCCTCGTTACGCAAAGCGGGTTTCCACTGCAAGGAAGAGTGCATAGAGCTGCCTAAGGAACCTATCGAGGGACCGGATCTAAGGAAGGAAAACAAGGAATTCACCTGCATCATAACAATAAATAAACTCGAGAAGGCGACGCTCAAGTGTCGCATACATCACTGGAGTACCGATCCCAGCGAACGTTTGCCGTACGTGCTCGAGCACTGGAAACTGCCAGCTGAGCCCCTGCTCACGGTGAGCCAGCCGGAAACGTCCGCTACCGAGTCTTCAAAGATTGTTTAGGCCAATTGTTTAGAAAATAAAAGAAACCTGTTTTATCCTATAAATCTGCTTTATTTTAAATCAACGTTTAATCACACGAAAAGTGGATTTAATAGTTATAATCATGAAACAAAAATAATGTGCACATTTTCTGTGATATTTATCGAATTAAGTCTTCATTCAGAACTGAACGATCTGCTGCTATATATAGATAATCAGTGATAATTCCTAATGCTATATTTAGGTGCCTAACTTGTTTGAAGGTGATGCAGCGCACGATCTTAGTGCACGCCCTTAAGCTCCACATCAAAAATGAGGGTGGAGTTTGGAGGAATGGTGGGCGGATGGCCGCGTGCGCCATATGCCATGTGGGGAGGGCAAGTGATACGACGCTTACCGCCAACCTTCATGCCATTGACGCCAACATCCCAGCCCTTAATGACCTCGCCGGCGCCCAAAGCGAATTTGAAGCCGTTGCCTTTTTGCATGCTGTCAAATGTCTTGTTGCTCGACTTGAGGCGTCCAATGTAGTATACGGACACACGTTTGCCCTGCTTTGCCTCAGGTCCGTTTCCGCTCTGTAAATCCAGCACTTTAACGCCACCAACTATGGTGCGCTCAGCGCTTACATTTGGCTTGGCTTCCTTTGCCTTGGGTTGCTCCTTCTTGACCTCAACAGCGGCGGCAGGCTTCTTGTCCTTCTTTGACTTTTGCTGCTGCTTATCTTGCTTTTTGGATACACCGTTTTGATCTTTAGCTGGCGCTTTGGCAGCTTCACTAGTTTTGGCTTTTTTGGCCTTGGGTGCTTCCTCTTCTTCATCTTCTTCCTCCTCCTCCTCCCCAGAGACATCGTCACCATCATCATCTTCATCTTCTTCCTCTTCTCCAGATTCATCCTCAAGAAGTGAGGAGTATTCAGCGGCTAGGTTGCTATCATCCACATCGTCGTCATCCTCTTCTTCACTACCCTCTTCATCAGATTCAATGTCATTGCCGCCTGCTTTGCTTTGTTGTTTTTTCAAAGCACTGACAACTTTCTCATACTCTTCGTCCTCAAATTCATCGTCAGATTCCTCAGCATCATGTAGATAACCAATCAATGAAACCACGGCATTTCCTGGAAAAATGTGCGTTAGCATATATATATATATATATATATATATAAGTTTATATATATTTAGTTGCTCACCAGTTGTCTGGAACATAATCTTGTCGCCTTTGCAGAAGTTCAAATCAAGTGTCATTTGGGGCACGTTTTTGTTTAAAGTTGCGACAATAAACTTCGTTTTGTCCGCCGTTATGTACAGCTTAGCGTTGTCTCCCTCATCGAGAGCAACACCCGAAATGTGAAACGATTTCACAATGGTTTGGGTGTATTTGCGGTTAGGCTTCATGCTTAATCCTGTAAAATATAATACATTTATATTACAAGTTGCGCTAAAAATGTCCACGCTGCAAAAAAGCCAAGCACGTGGTGACAAACACCCAATAACTGGATAACAGAACGTTTAGCCGATGTGCTCGCAATAATATATAAATTTATGAATGTTTTAAAAAAGAATTGTTACTTACCCCAAAACATCGACATGTTGCAGTTTATATTGTATTTAGCGCAGAAAAAAAGAAAAAACGTGCACGATAGCAGATGCTCCGAATTAAACGACTGACGCCGGCTACTTGCAGTGCTGGAAAAGAGGTAACAGCATTCAGGCGCCAACGATAATTTCCTTTGTCAGATTGTATATCGATATTTAAAAAATGCTATTCACTCACATTGCGGAAAATGCAACACTGAATTCACGCGTCTTTCTGTGACTGCTACAAAAAAAACTGTGTTTGTGTATTTGTGACGAGAAAAACTGCTGTCTGAGAAACAGAGCGTTTGCAGCCCCGCCTTTGAGTGCGATTTTATCTGCACTTCCATTGTCGTTAGTTTAGAGTGATGACAAATACCGCAACATGACCGAAAAGATAACATTAGCCGATGCCCTGTCCAATGTAGAGGTGCTGGACGAGATACCTCTGCCCGATGAGCAGCCCTGTATTGAGGCCCAACCCTGTTCCATTATATACAAAGCGAATTTTGATACAAACTTCGAAGATCGCAATGGGTTCGTTACGGGGATTGCCAAATACATAGAAGAGGCAACTACGCACGCAAATTTGGTGAGAAATTGATAATGTTTTTAAGGTTTTCATAAATAATTTCACTTTCATATCGATCACAGAACGTTCTATTGGATGAGGGTCAGAAGCATGCAGTTATGCTATACACCTGGCGGTGCTGCTCCCGAGCAATACCGCAGCCAAAATCCAACGAACAGCCAAATCGTGTGGAGATCTATGAGAAAACCGTTGAGGTACTTGCGCCGGAAGTGAATAAATTACTCAATTTTATGTACTTTCAACGCAAGGCAATCGAAGCCTTTTCGGGCGAAGTAAAACGTCTGTGTCATGCAGAAAAACGCAAAGATTTCGTATCGGAAGCATACCTTCTGACTCTGGGTAAATTCATCAACATGTTTGCCGTACTGGACGAACTGAAGAATATGAAGTCGAGCGTTAAGAACGACTATTCGACATATCGGCGGGCTGCACAGTTTCTTAAAGTGATGTCTGATTCGCACACACTGCAAGAGTCGCAAAATCTATCCATGTTTTTGGCCACTCAAAACAAGATACGTGACACCGTCAAGGATACGCTAGAGAAGATCGTCGGCTATGAGGATTTGCTGTCTGATGTGGTCAATATTTGTGTGCACATGTTTGAAACAAAAATGTATTTGACACCGGAAGAGAAGCACATGCTTGTGAAAGTCATGGGCTTTGGTCTCTTTCTTATGGACAGCGATGCTTGCAATATCAACAAGCTAGATCAAAAGAAAAAGATACGTCTGGATCGAATTGATCGCATTTTCAAAAACCTGGAGGTGGTGCCTCTTTTTGGGGATATGCAAATTGCTCCATTTAACTATATTAAACGGAGCAAACACTTTGACTCCAGCAAATGGCCGTTATCCAGCTCGAATGCCATCAGTCCGCAGGCAGATCTGATGGTGCACCTACCGCAGATACGCGAGGATCATGTGAAGTACATATCCGAACTGGCACGGTACACCAACGAGGTCACCACCACGGTTAAGGAGAATCCATCCGATGCCGAGAATCGTATTACCGCAGATTTGGCACTACGTGGTCTTCAGCTTCTATCCGAGTGGACTAGCGTGGTCACTGAGCTTTACTCATGGAAGCTGCTCCACCCCACTGACCATCACCAAAACAAAGACTGCCCCGTAGAGGCGGAGGAATATGAAAGAGCCACACGCTACAATTACACATCCGAAGAGAAATTTGCGCTAATCGAGGTTATTGCCATGATCAAGGGACTGCAGGTGCTAATGGCACGCATCGAGACAGTCCTGTGTGAGGCAATCAGGCGTAATATCTACTCTGAGCTGCAGGACTTTGTTCAGCTAACGTTGCGCGAACCGCTTCGGAAAGCAGTCAAGAACAAGAAGGACTTAATACGGAGCATTATCATGTCTGTGCGCGAAACTTCCGCCGATTGGCAGAAGGGCTATGAGCCCACCGATGACCCAGTGTCCAAGGGCAAAAAGGATCCTGATGGCGGCTTTCGCATACAAGTACCGCGTCTTAATGTGGGCCCATCCTCCACGCAGTTGTATATGGTGCGCACCATGTTGGAGTCGCTGATTGCAGACAAAAGCGGCGGTAAACGCACTTTGCGCAAAGATATCGATGGCAATTGTCTTATGCAAATTGATACGTTCCACAAGACGTCGTTCTATTGGAGTTACTTGCTTAACTTGAGCGACACCCTCCAAAAGTGCTGCGATCTCTCCCAACTGTGGTATCGTGAGTTCTACTTGGAAATGACAATGGGCCGCAAGGTGAACAAGTGTATGGTGCGTCATCAGCACAACGAGGAATGCAAGGATTTGATCACGATGGAGAAACGTATACAGTTTCCCATAGAAATGTCAATGCCATGGATATTAACTGATCACATACTTCAGACCAAGGAGCCATCAATGATGGAGTAGGTTTCTACTCATTAATTCATGTACATTTTTTATAAACTTTCAATTTGTAGGTTCGTACTGTATCCCCTAGACTTGTACAATGATTCAGCACATTATGCACTTACTGTCTTCCGTAAGCAGTTCCTCTACGACGAAGTGGAGGCCGAGGTCAACTTATGTTTTGACCAATTTGTCTATAAGCTTAGTGAGCAGATTTTTGCCCACTACAAACAACTGGCTGGCAGGTGAGTTCAAGGGATTAAAATTCGTTATCCATACTAAAAGTTTGTACTCTCCACTCCAATTATTGTCTCTGTAGTATTTTCTTGGATAAACGTTTTCGGTTGGAGTGTGAAGTGCTGGGCTTCAATTTCCAATCATATCCACGCAATAATCGCTACGAGACGCTTCTCAAGCAACGGCATGTGCAGCTGTTGGGTAAGCTGCACAGAATAATTCTGAAAGTATAAGTGCTTTACCACCTTCTACTGCTTTTCAGGCCGTTCCATTGATCTGAACAAGTTAATTACTCAGCGCATTAATGCAAGCATGCACAAGAGCATCGAACTGGCCATCAGTCGCTTTGAGGCCAACGACATCACCGGAATTGTGGTAAGCAGCTGAAAAACATAAACCAACGGTTACACCAGAACTTAAATTTTAACATATCTGTTGATATTCTACAGGAACTTGAGGGGCTCTTGGAGGCTAATCGCATTTGTCACAAAATGCTGAGCAAATACTTGGCCTTAGACAATTTTGATGGCATGGTCAAGGAGGCCAATCACAATGTGCTGGCGCCATATGGTCGCATCACATTACATGTTTTTGTGGAATTGAATTATGACTTTTTGGTTAATTATTGTTACAATGCGGCAACAAATCGGTAAGTTACCATTTATATCTTTTATAAGAGAGCTAAATAGTAACACTATGTGTTCTTTTACAGATTTATACGCACCAAGGTTAATTTATCATCCTCGCAGCCCATTCAGCGCGAGAAACCGCCACAGATGTCACACTATTATCTATGGGGCTCGAAACAGCTAAATGGTGCTTACACCACACAATACGGCCAGTATACCGGCTTTGTGGGTGCACCGCATTTTCATGCAATGTGTCGTCTTCTGGGCTACCAAGGCATCGCTGTTGTCATGGACATTATATTAAAAGATATTGTCAAGCCATTGATACAAGGCTCGTTGCTGCAGTTTACCAAAACGCTTATGATTGCCATGCCCAAATCTTGCAAATTGCCGCGCTGCGAGTACGGCTCGCCCGGCGTACTCAGCTACTATCAGGCGCATCTAACTGACATTGTGCAATATCCGGATACCAAAACGGAGCTATTTCAATCGTTTAGAGAATTTGGTAACTGCATCATTTTTTGCCTGTTGATCGAGCAGGCTCTGTCGCAGGAGGAGGTGTGCGATTTGCTGCATGCAGCGCTCTTCCAAAACATCTTTCCACGTCCCTTCTGCAAAGGTGCGTTGCAATAGACCTTTTGATAATTATAATTATTAACAATGAATTTCTTGCAGAGAATGAAAAGCCAGAAGCTAAGCAAAAGCGTCTTGAGGCTCAGTTTGCGAATCTGCAAATTGTTTCCAATGTGGAGAAAATTGGCACTGCCAAGGTAAAAAGCCATTAATTTTGTTAATTTCTTTACAATATGACACCTACATCTTGATAGTATTATAAACTTTATTTCGTTTGCTTGTAACCCATAGCAAGCAATGATAGCACGAGAAGGAGATTTGCTGACACGCGAGCGACTCTGTTGCGGCCTGAGCATTTTTGAGGTGATCTTAAATCGTGTTAAAAGCTATTTGGATGATCCCGTGTGGTGTGGACCACCGCCCGCCAATGGCATCATTCATGTGGACGAATGCTCCGAGTTTCATCGTCTGTGGTCCGCGCTCCAGTTTGTCTATTGTATACCAGTGCGTGGAACAGAGTACACCATCGAGGAGATGTTTGGCGAGGGTCTTAACTGGGCTGGTTGTGTCATGATTGTGCTGCTTGGCCAGCAGCGACGTTTCGAAGCACTCGACTTTTGCTATCACATATTGCGCGTACAGCGTGTCGACGGAAAAGACGAAGATGTGAAGGGCATTGTAAGTAGTCAAGTTTACTTTAAACCTCATTGTGTTTCTAACTATTTTCTTTTTAATGCAGCAACTGAAACGCATGGTGGATCGCATTAGACGCTTTCAAGTATTAAACTCACAAATCTTCTCAATACTTAACAAATATCTAAAGGGCGGCGATGGTGAGGGCTCAAATGTGGAGCATGTGCGATGTTTTCCGCCGCCACAGCATCCATCAGTTATATCTTCATCATCCCACTACCAGGATCCACAAAAGCTTCGTCAGAGCATGAATAATTAAGTGACATGCTGCATTTGAGCTAATCGTAGACATCTTCGTTAATATTTAATCTAAACAAACCAGCTACTCTTACAATATGCGGGCATGTACGAAGAGTTAATGTAGACAGCGTATGTGCCAGCCAGAGATATACATTCGATTTTATTACAATTGTTTAATTATTACTATTATCCTTTTTTGTGGTATATATCCTTCACACTATGTATATGGTATTATGCAACTATATGCTGCTATATAGATTATAGGTTTAACAATAATTCCACGCTACTCTTTTTAAAAAATATTGCATGTGCTGAGTTAATTACTATTATAGAACAAAAACAAACACCTATTAATTTTGCTTAATTATGCGAGAATCAAATTAGCCAAAGAATTGACAATTGGGCAATGAATATAATTGGCTTTAAAGGTAAAAATGAGTTCAAGAAAAACGAATAGCAAGAGTATTAAATAAACGTGACTCAGCCAATTAGCCAGCGCGCGTATAAAGAAAATAATAAAAATGTATATATGTGCATGAGCATATAGTTACAGACTTTATATACGATATAAAATCAAACCTAATACAATGAACTTTATCGAATAAAATTTTCATACGTATTTCTAATAAACCCTCTTAAAAAACAGTTTGTTTATTTAGAAAGAAAAAAATAATATAATAGTTTGATTTGAAATTATTCAGATATATATTGTACACTAGTATATGTATGTATATTTCTTTAATTAACCGAACAATTTTGGAATGCCTTAGTAATACAAGTTCTGTTTAACTAACAGTCACAAGCTTTGGTTGTGACTCCATTTTTAACCGGAAAGCTGCTTGGATGAACGTGCAGCACGGTAAAGTTGTCAGCATAGTTGCGTGGCAACTCAAATTTGGCACTATCAGCGCCCAGGTAGCAAGCTCCGTAGGCGCAGCTCTTGGTGATCCGCACAAGCTTCAGATTGTAATCGATGCTCATTTTAGAGATCTCTTTGATAAAAGCCTCCTGTAGCAGGTTCCAGCTGCTCCACACTGAGCCAACGCAAACCACATTTAGATCCCCGGACTTCACAAGATCCTTGTGTACCTTCGGCAGCAGCGCTTTGATCATACACGCCAAATGCACAGCAGCTTCTTGGAAGAGCGACAAGGCCAGCTTGTCTCCGGCTTCCGCATTCCGTGCTAGCTTCTCACACAAATTGGCAAAGAACGGTTTATCGAATTTGGCATAGCAATACGGAAGTAAATCATAGCGTGTCTCTATGCTGAAGTGCTCGCGGATGAGCGCCCAGGTCTGATCAATGGGCAGCGCCGACTTGACCAGATTGTCCATGTCATCAAAAACCACTTTGGCAGCGCGATAGGATATATACCAAGCTGAAAACACGAAAACCAACTATTAACTTATATATTGATGACAACTAAAAGCTATCAGTAATTCACAATCGGAATTGGGACGTTGCATTGGATTAATAATAGCTGATAATAGCTTTGTTTTACTTACCGCTGCCCTCGTCCCCCAGAAAGTGACCCCAACCGCCACAGTTGGCCGTGCTACCGTCCGGATTGCGTAGCAGACAGTTGGAACCGGTGCCCGAGATGACGACAATGCCACCTATAGAAGAAGCAGTGAACATGCTGCCCATAGTGTCACTCGTTACGGCATAGCTTTCGGCCAGATTGGGAAATGTGCGTCGCAGCTCCTCCTCCAGCTCACGATTGGTAGCCTCCTGTTCACAGCCGCTCAGACTAAGACCCAAGCTAGTCAATGGGGTATCCTTTGGTATGTTGGCTTCATCCTTGCAACGCTCCACCATATCAGCTATGCGACGGGCGCATGTCGGTATGCCGATCCCCCAATGATTTGTGCCCAGGCCGCTGGTTGTGCCTACCGAGACGCCGCTCTCATCGCAGATGACCAAACGGGAGTGCGTTGCTCCGCTGCAATAAATTAAATATACTTGCACTTATAATGTACATCCGGTTGAATCTCATTGTTAGACTATTGAGGGCCTTGGCCCTGCCCAATTCCTATTTATGAATGTCTCTATCAATAGTAATTCAATTAAATCAAAGCAATTGAGCTAATTGATATTAAAGGCATTCTATATTTGGTAACGTTTATTCAATTAACCAATTTTCAGTAAGGTATATCGACTGCTTTCACATGCCTTATCAAATTTTGATTCAGTGACCTTTTGGAAACTTGAGAACCATTTCTACTTCAGGATTTGACACATTTTCGGATACATAATAATGTTCTTCATACATACATACGTTTCGTTAAACTAAAATTACTTGACCTGCATTTACATATGTAGTTTTGTAGATCAATTGTATTTATTTATATCTAAGTTTAAATAGACCAGTGTGGGCAATTTGAACATAAATTTCTCAAGCCCGGTGTGTGTGTGTGTGTGTGTGTTTGTTTGTTTGTAGATGTGCATGTGTAAGAATTCATTTCAATTCATTCCGCAATTGCCGTTATTGTAAAGTCTAGTTGGTAGCCGCTTTTAAATGCAATCTAAACGCGACTCAATTCAGATAAATGTTGGGTGTAATGCGGAATAATATTTGTTGTGTTATCTACAAGACGACTATTTACCTAACCTGTGTGCATTTATATAAATATAAAGATAACCTGTATAATATATAATTAAATAGTTTAAGCTTCGCGCTTGCCAATTTAAACGATAACATTGTGACGTCAGAAATGAGTAAGCTGTCTGGCAGCACGTTATAGAATGGTGTTGCCACATTTCGCAGTTAATATGTTCGTATTGCACAATACAACTTTTTTAATTGTTAATTGAATAGACTCCAAGACATTGGAAAGGGAGTGCTTTGTGTGCCTTCAGCTAATTAAAACAATTCGACGTGCTATTAACACAAAAAAATAAAATAAAATTGCTGTTTTAATTGAAATGAAACTGCTGACAAATGTACGCAAGCTGTTGCTGCTGAGCCGCCGGCAAAGACCGAGCGAGCGTTTAATGACTTCGACGACTCAGGCGGCACATGACGCAGGTCAACCAGCACTAACCAGTGATCAGCTGGACGAGCTGGAGCGGAATGCGGTGATGCGGCATCACAAGAACAATGTGCCACGCATACGACAGTTAATTGAGACACTACAACAGAGCGGGCAGCCGCAGGAGGCGACATGTCAACAGCTAGAGGCTGAGTTGCAGCTGCTACCCAATGCGACCCATCCTCGCCTGCTCACATATGACAACCAGCCACTGGAGCTCGCCAACTACAAGCATCGACTATTGCCGCAACAGAATGCCAAAGAGTTCTCGGAGCTGGCGCGGGCTCTTAATTTGTACCGCATGGAGCATCTGGGTAACTATACGGGGCACAAGAGCTACTATTTAATGGGACAGCTGGCCATGCTGGAACAGGCCATTATACAGTACGCGCTACGATCACTAAGGAGTCATGGCTTTAAGCTTATATCCGTGCCGGACATATTACCGCGGGAAATCATCGAGAGCTGTGGCATGCGCACCGATGGCGATCGCACACAGGTTTACAAGCTGGACACGGGCGAATGCCTTTCGGGCACATCCGAAATGGCGCTAGCCGGCTTCTTCGCCAACAAACAGTTAACGGAGCAGGAGTTGCCACTGAAGGTGGCCGCCGTGAGTCGCTGCTATCGTGCAGAGACTTCGGGTCTGCACGAAGAGAAGGGCATTTATCGGGTGCATCAGTTCACTAAGGTGGAAATGTTTGCCATTGCCACGCCCGAGCAATCCGAGTCTACGCTCGAAGAGTTCAAGAATATTGAAATCAACCTGTTTAAGCAATTGGGCATTAACTTTCGGCTGCTCGATATGCCACCCTGCGAGCTGGGTGCGCCGGCGTATCAGAAATATGACATAGAAGCCTGGCTCCCGGGGCGTCAAATGTGGGGCGAAATTTCTAGCTGCAGCAACTGCACCGATTACCAAGCCAAACGCCTAAATATAAAATATAATCGGAGCAATGGGGATGTTGTCTATGCCCACACCCTCAATGGCACCGCAACGGCTATTCCCCGCCTGCTGATTGCTTTGATTGAGTCGTATCAAAACGCAGATTCCATTCAAATACCTGAGATCCTGGTGCCCTTTATGAACGGACAGCGCACGATAACAAAGAACAAAAAGTTACCAGAGACAAAGCTGGTAAAGTTTATAAGATCCACCTAAGCTTAGCTTTCTTTATAGTAAGAATATAAAGAGTTGAGCTTTAATAATAAGAGCAAAAAAAAAAAAAAAAAAAGAGATCAAATCTTGCTTAGAAGTGCTAGAGACTAGTAACTAGTTGTGTAATATGCAAAATACAAAATAGACAACTGAAAATCCATAAATATATCTATTTTTTCTGACTGTATTAAAACGGTAAAATATGTACTTTTTGTATGTGTTGCATGTATGTATGTACATATATAATTCCTCTAAAAAAAAAAATAGGTACATATTTTTAGATAAGCCCCTATTAGTCGATATAAAACATTTCCGTAGTTTTTGTATTTCTAAATGTCTCTGAAAAGGTGAAGGTCCTATGTTTATCTCAATATCAAGTTGCGGATTACGTCCGTTTATATCTGGGGCTTACTATGTTTTAGAACTGTGTTTATGATTTTTATCTTTTGTCAATATTTGTGCATCTAATGCAGGCAAAGAAAAAATATGTATATATTTATAATATATTCGAATCGATCCCCCATTGATTAGTTGTTGTTACGCGCCAAACAATAACAAAAACTATAATCTAGCTCATTGTTAAACTATTGCGCACTTTATATATAGATAGATGAATATATTATATAGGCTGTGGTTCATATATCAAGTGCAACAATCATCGACTTTACTTACCCTTCAATTCCGCCAAAATATCTCATTTTAATTGCCTGAACTTTAGCTGTGTTCTTACTTAGAGGGCCTTTAACGGGGCACTCGCATAAATCCTGTAATTAAATAATAAATGTGATGATAAACGCATTCCAAGCACTTTGACTTATTATCTACACAATCTTATCGAGCTTTAAAGCACTCACTTATTAGAATTTGCTGATCTAAGCAGGAAAAAAAAAAAAACGAAAGTTGAGCTGGATTGCATGTACTCAAAGAGTGGACAACATTTCGGTCAATTCAAATTGGAAGAGTAAACAACAGCTATTGCAGCAACAGCACAAAACAATTCAACTGGTGAGAGAGAGAGAGAGAGAGTGAGTAGCCAACAACAAACCGGCTTACAAAACAAATTCCAGTCACTTTTTATCATTTTGTAGACGTAGTAGGTTTTTATAGCTCGCTTGATTTGAATGAAAGGTTCACCCTAAAAATTGAAACTATTCGCACTTCCTACTCCCCTACCGGGGGCGATTTTGTCAACACAAGCTCAGCCGTGAAATATTATAATGTTATTCTCACTAACACTCACAAATATATAAAGTTATAGTTAGATAAAGCTTTCCGCAGAAATTCACGTGCAGAATTTGTCATTTTGGTTCTTACCCGCCAACTGAGCTACTGTTACGGTTTAACGTCCAAGCACTTTGAAGCCCACACACCAAATATTGTTTTGAGACGGTTGCATGTTTATTTAAAGATTGGCGTCCACCGCAGTGGCCAGATGTTGTAACAGTGACAGTGCTGTAAAACGCGAACAATGCTAAGAGCGGCACAACACTGTATTTAACCCCTAAGTGTGCAACGACATAATTTAAATATTGCGAATGCAAAATAATTTCTTATACGAAGTCATTTGTAGAAATAAAAATATAAATCATACTTTAATATATAAAATATTTAAAAATACAATAATATTTTATTTGTATCGCTCTTCATCTAACAAATGGCGAACAGCAAAAAACTGTTTTAAATTTGAATACATTTTTGTTGTATGTAAAATCGGGCAGCATTCAAAAATATGTGCTCTACTTCTTGCTCTTTTCCTTGTCTTTATCCTTGATTGTGTACTTGTCGTAGGACTTGGTGGGATCGTATGGCTCCCAGCGGCTGGCCGGGAAAATGTGCTTGTTGCGCTCGTACCAGGAACGCAGCAGAACTTTGCCCGCATGCGATTCCTCTTTTTCGACGGAGGCGTCGCTTATCATGCGGACATCGTCGTGCACATCGAACTGGAAGAGTGGTCCAGATTTGCCGCGCGCCTTGGTCACAATGAAGTCGTAGAAGGAGTAGTGATGCGGCAATATTAAATCCTCTTTGACATACATCAGCTGATCGGCCATCACAGTTTTAAGCTCGATGAACTCTTTGCGCAGAAGTTCCAGACACTTTTGCAGGAACTGGTAGATGGAGTTGCCCTTCTTCATCAGCACATTTCGTCTGTGTCCAGAGCCGTCCCAGTAACTGAATGTGATTGAGATATCTTCGTCTTTCAGTTCCGCCTGCTGCATAACCCACTCCTGTCGGAGTTGCTCGCGCAGTCGATTCTCCTGCTCCTCACGCTCGCGATCTGGCAGAAAGGATGTGTCTACGTCAGGGTTTTTGCATATTTTCTTCTTCTTCACAGGCACTACGCCTTGCGGCTGCTCAGTCCACTTTGTTGGTTTGGGCTTAACAAACGTTTTCTCTTCCGCCTCATCTTCATCATTTTCCTCCTCCTCCTCATCGTCGTCCAGATTAAAGGATAACGCCTGGATTTGTCGTTTCTGTTTGTTCTTCTCTGCTTGTATGGCTTCCAGTGCACGTTGCTTCTCCCGATCCTTTTCGTCTTTCTTTTGCGCCAGTTTCTTTTCTCGTTCTCGCACTATGTCTTCCTGCTTGGCCTTCATCTCATCCAGCGTGACCAGGCCGATGGTCGACGACTTGAGCTGCTGTTCCACGGCATCGTAGTGTGTCGCAAACTTGTTCTCAATCTTGTCCAGCTTGAGCTCTTCCTCGATTTTCTTTTTCCGAAATTCGATCTCTTGCTGCTGGATCTCGCGCTTTTTCATAAGTTGGGCAGCTCGCCCAGCCTCGCTGGCCGCACCCTTATAGTGAGCCATTCCGTTTTCTTGCTTGTTATTTGATGTTTTGCTTCACAAAACTTAATTTAAAATTGTTTGTTTGTATTCTTTTTCCACAATAATGCTCTGCTTCTTACACACGGAGCATATGCGCCAGCTGTTATTGACAGACTGCTAACATATTGAATGCAGTTCATTTTTGAGCTAGTTGGAACCGGGAAGTTATCGAACAATTTAGTGTCATAGCAACCAGCTCTTGCAGCCCAGCACATTGCGCGGACTAAAAATTCAAATGCTTGAGAGCTTTAACGTCCTTTCAAAGTCCTTTGGAAAGCTTTTGCGTTCTGTCTAACATAAATACATTGGCCAAATGCCGTTAACTATTTCAGTTACAGCGAAACTTCGAAACCTATTGGACGCGCGCGGCAAAACAAACACGCAAAAAACTGCTGATAAACATTTTTGAAACGGACTTCTTTGATTTAAATCATTTCAATTGATATGTGAAGTTTAATAGGCCACCAATTAAGAAATTGTATATGATTAAATGATGTAAATACCAAAGGCGTGACTACTGTGGAAATGTGAGGTAGTGTCTTGTTTATGTGAGGGTGTAAGAGTGTGTGCGTGTGTCTGAGTCTGTGTGTGTGGGGATGTGAAATACAGTGTGTGCGTGTTGTAAATGAAGAAGTGCTCAACGTTGGGCAAGGACATTACGGACAAAGAGTAACAACAGCAGAAGACGTGTGGGGTGGAAGTCGGAAACGGAAGTGCCCAAATTGAAATGGCATTTAAGATGAGCGAAACCATTTAAAAAGATTTCATTTACAGCTTGTTCTGGCCATCGAATTTCTTCATTCTGAATGGATCTCCGTTCCCTCGGCTACTGTTTCTGCCGTTGACAATATTCATGAGCCTGAGTCATAAATTCTTCCTCGACGTCTGGCTAATGGATGGCTGGTGGTTGGGTGGGTGTTCAGCCAAGTCAAGTGCCAATAAAATCATTAACTGTTGCAACACATTAAATTCATGGCCCAGACTCAAGTCGTTATTCAGGCAGCAAACATTGTCATAAAACTAGTCGCCCATCCATCCATCCATTCATCCATCCATCCATCCATCCATTGCGCCAACCAAACAGTTCCCGAGGGCGTGACAGGAGCACAGAGGTCCTGTGCGTGTTGCAGCTAATTGCCGGAGAGTGGGTACGTGCGAAAAACTATTAAAAGAACGTTCGGGCAGGCATCGTGTGAAGTAATTAATAGCGACAATGGCTTTATCGAGCATTAATTAATTTATCGCTCATTATATTGGAACACCAAACACAATATCCATCTCGTACACCCACTTGAATATACATATATATATATATATATATATATACGTATTTATGTGTCCGATCAATGCGTAAGGAAAGTGGTTTCGAGAGTTGGTAAAGTTTTAGGCGGGCTAAAACTAAGTTAAACAAAAAGTAAACATTACGTTTAGCCTGACGAATTTAAAACACTCTTTGAAACACATTTTACAGTACAGTAAAGAGTAACAATGCAAGCTCAATATTGGTAATAATTAATAGTTACTGTTACTTTGAAATCTTAATCCAGTCTAAGTACTTTATTCCAAGTAGTGTCTTAAAAAAGCGTACTCTAATTTCTGAGAGTCGCAGAGTAAGGCGATATTTAAAAACTTTCATGAAGCGTTTTAAAGCAAATCCTTTTCGAAGAAAACTTTGCCACAATTATTCCCAGAGCAAACATTTTAAATATTCATTAAACATTTCGTTTGGTAGAATTGGAATATCTTTTGGTAGAGCATAACTAAATCCAACTAAGAAGTTTATCCTTGGTCAAGTTAAGTTCTCTATTGTATTAACTTGGCTTTGAGCTACACTGCGGCACTCCACATGCGTCTCTCTCCCTCAGCTAACGACGCAAAGTCCACATGACAGACGCACTTCACGTTCAGAGTCCTCCAAAAAGTTTCGTGTTGGCTTTCTGGTCGATGGATTTGCGAATGGATTAGAGCATAGCTCAAGTTTTATTGTCAACTTTTAGGAGCAGCTCCCGCTTCAGATTGTATTTTATACTCGCCCCATAGTTTACAATTTATGAGTCCATGCATAAGTATGACAGATTTTTTAGCTACTAGATCATAAATATCTCTGCAAGAGCTAAGGGTTGGGGTACTTGATACTCTGAAGCACCTTCCGCGTCCACAATCGATAAATCAACCATCAATTGAGCGTGCCCCCGTCGCATGTTTCTGTAAAACAGTGTAATTAAAGGCATACATTATGGGTTCTGAATAGAAAACAAATTTCGAAGCTCATTTGTTAAATGAAGCCTGAAGAGCCAAGCCATTAACTGCAGCCAGAAAAGAAAATATATATAATAGGAAAACATTGATTTTTAATTAATAGACAATTTTCATAGCTTCACGTAAATAATTAAAATATTCTCTTTTCACTTCTTCTATTTATAATTCTGACCATTTCCATTTGAATACTCTTTGAACGGGACCTTACATTCTGTCATGCAATGTGCTACACAAGGAACAAAATTAAGAGGAATCCTCTATACCAATTATATGTATCAAGAGCCTAAAAGAATAAGATGATATATCAATTATAATCAAATCTCCTTTTCTGTATTTTCTAGTCAAAGACTACATGACTAGTTCTCACAGATTATTTTTAGAGCATCAGAAGATTTATATCATAATTTGTATGCCACTGCAACCCATTTAATAATTTAACTTCTTGGTCTCTTTGTCGGACAATAAAATTTAATTAAATTGTTGACTGCGTCTTAATTGCAGCTCCTGCGAACTGTAACTAATGTACGCACACCTATATTTTTATATATATGTATGTTTCTTAACTTTATATTTAAAATATACTTTGAAAGCCATTTTCTCAAGAAACAGTTTCCTACCTAAAAGTTAATTTGAATTCGTGAGTGTTTCGAAACTTCTTTCAGTTCTCAATTAGTTTTAAACATTATTATTATTATTAATATTATTTTTAAAATATTATCATTATTATTATTATCATTGTTATTAATATGATCATAACCATTATGATTATTCTTTTGTTATTTTATTTATAACACACTCTGAAACTGTTTTAAATCTTTTTATTGTTCGCTATAGCCAAGTTTTACTGTTTGAGTGACAGACACTTTATCTCGCTTCACTGAATTTTACTGAACTTTAAACTTTTGACAAAGCACAATAAATAAACATTTAAATAGCAAATTTTTGTCAACTGCAAATAAAACCAGATAAAACAGCAATTCGAATCGCAGATATTTACTGTAAATTGTGAATTCGTATTTTCAGTAAATGCGATTTTTGCCCAGTTGCCTAATTGAAAAACAATATAACCCCTGGCAAATCCATTGATTAAGAGCCTCTTTTTTTTCGAATAATGCGATTAAATCGCTTTGGGGGAATTACATTGGGATGGTCCTGTACTCGGGACCTGTTTCTCAGCTTTTGCTTTCGTGTAAAAAGTGTCGTAAACTGTGTCTTTTCCATTGTCATTTATGTCCACTTTTTGCTCCTCTTTGGCTCTGATTTGTTGTATTCTTCTTTTTTATATATTTTTTTTGTTTTTGGGCAAAAGAAAAGTTTTTGCATTTCGCGGTGAAAGCAAAAAAAAAAGCTGACACAATTTAAACTTTTCTATAAACAAAATAAACATAAAGAGTAAAAATCAAATGAGCTATTTTCAGCCAGGAGCTATTTGCTTTTCCTTTTTCTCGCTCTGCTTTTTTTGCTCGCTGTTTCTCTCACTCTCTTGCAGAGAAAAGGTTGTCTTTTTTGGGATGGAAAAATGTCAATAGCAAAAAAAAACAAAAACCCTTTTTTCACTCTTTTTCTCCTTGTGGCGCATTTCACTTTTTGCACAAATTGCGAAGATTTTTAATAATTTGCCGACAACACTCGCATATACACACACACACACATACGGGGTTGCATTGTGCAGCAAGATTTATGCAGAGTTTTCATAAAGCTGACAACATGACGTATGATTAATTTCGTTGCTGCGCTGAATATATTGTTGTGCATTGTTGTTGCCTCTCATTATTGCTGTTGTTGTACTGATTTTTCTGCCACCTTATGTTACATTTAATTAAATTGGTAAACAGCGTAAGCTGAGCAGCTCCTTCGGCCAAATGATTTAAGAGTTTATTTTTGGGTCAGGAAAGCGGGAGAGCTCGAGGCGCAGCCACGCCCACAGCAACACATCCGTAACGAGCGCCTTACCATATTATTATGTTTATATTTTTAGTAACGGTTTCTGGCAGCTTGCTAGTAAGCAACAACAACAAACAACAAGAACATTAAAAGTGCAACTAAAAATATTCTGCTTCAGTTGCCGCCTTTCAAGCTCTTGAACGCTTCGATGTAAACGCACTATGGCAACAAAAACATCAACAACAACAATAATAATACCAATAACAACAGCAACATTAACATTAATTTCCAGAATATTTATAGACGGGGTAAAGTGCTACGTTGTAGGCACAGTGAAAGTTCTTTAAACGAACAATTCTTGTGGTACATTTTTAGCCCTGCTCATTTTTTTAAGCTAAAGAGTTTGAAACAACAAAACGAATGCATATCTCCTATAAGCCACATAAAAGATTTTGACAATGATTTTAGCTTGTTTATTTTTCTTTATATATGTACATACTTGTATGTATATGTATATTTATGTTTTGTCATTGCTCTTTAAGCGTTCCGGTACGTGACAACAATCATCTATGACTTCTGCTTAGCAGAGTGTTCACTGTAGTATGTGCTAAAGCTGGTGCTACTTCTGCTTTGTTGCCGGGCGATTTGCTGCGGATGCTTAGACTCGTATACGCAATATTACGTATACGACATGCACTCAATAAATTTGTGAATTTGACGACAATGCGAGCAACAACAATGTTGACAATGGCACAAACTCAGAATTCATTTAGCAAACCTTCGATGTCTGTCTGTCTGACTGTGTGAGTGTGTGAGTGTGTGGGAATGCTTATATGCTTGCATACGAGTATCCTTGCAATTTTTTTGTCACATGTCAGAGGCCAAGAGCCATTGCAATGCCCTTTGCACTTTACAAACTTTGTTAAAGACAATTTACGAGATCTTCTCACAAAATTCGGAAATACACAATTTAAATCAAGGACTAGGGTTCTTTTAATACCACTGTGGAATCTCCCTTTTTTCTTTATATATTTTTACGTTATACCATAAACAGGATTTCAAATCTTTTGGACTTTCTGCATATTTCTATATATAACTTATATTGTCTGCCGATTCTCCTTCTACCAATAACATACATTTTCACTTAAAAAAAAGCAATAATACATAAATAAATATTTATTAAAAATTATTGCAGATTGGCCATATTACAGCTTACTTTTAAGGAAAAATGCAATTCATAAGCTGAACAGGAAAAAATATTTAACTTTTTTTTCAAAGAAACATTTTTTCAGCTGTATTTATTTAACTCGCTTTTTGCCTCATTTTGTGGTCGGTTTTTTTTTTATTATCTCTTTATGTCGCATCCGCCAACAGATACGCAATTAATGTGACAATTTATTGGCCCGTTTTACAGCTTTTGATTTATTTTGATTACCTTACGATATTGCATTCACTTTCATAAAAAAATTGTACAATTAATTTGAATATGGGATTTAAGTCAAATTATTTCTGAAAAAATATGAGTTGGATATCAAAAGAAAAAGCAATTTAACACACATTTTACTCGAGTAAAAAGGGTAATTCAAAAATGTTGCTCTGTGGTTTTGCTTTGCCCACGATTCAGAAACCAATAAATATACTTATTGAAGGTTGCCTAACTTAAATAAAACCATGAGTAAATAATTCGGTTTATTGTAAATAAAAGTGCAGGACCCGACTACGTAATACACGTTCACTGTTGAAAAACAGAAAGTAGCAAAAGGATTTGTGTTCATCTGTTAAGGAAGTCAGTAGTAGATTTTCTTTTATGACGGCGTGACTTTAATTTCAAGTAGGGAAAATGCTAATATACTCTTTTCATTCATACTATCAACAACTTTAGACGCTCATCCATACTCACCCATACACAAGGGAATCTGAAGCACAAAAAAGTATTAAGAGACACAGAAAATTCGTTTCAAAATACGTTTTATACTACAAACAAAAAAGGTCATGACTCAAATGCCAGCCACTGAAAAGGCGTTGTGAAGTCTAGTCCACCATACACAGACGAGTATTTATGTTTAAAGAGAGTTCTTGATGAAAGTCCTGTTTATAGAAAGTTTTCAACCAACTCCAACCAGATTATTTGCTCAGCTCGTTGCCAATGTGGGTCAATTAGTATAATGTGCTTTGAGCTTATTGGAGTGCTGTTGGCATTGTCTGTTCGGTGCTTAATGCCAGTTGTTCATTTACGCTTGATTGATGCATTTTCTGTCCCGCAGCAGATGCTGGGGTGGAGCCCGAAAAACCTCACCTTGATTTGTTTCACCTGGCTGCAATGGGAATTAGGTTAGCACGGCGCACGGATCGTAAATCATGAATATAAAAGTTCGTATACCCACGCCCGCCCACAAATCGAACAAAGTAGCCGAAGGCATTTTATGGCATAATTTTTCTTGTTCCGATAGAAAAGTTTTCCACCTGCATGGGCAGCAGTTCGCATGGCGCCGACTTTCATTTGGCTGCCTGTCGTAAGCAAATCATAAAAGTTAGACTTGCGTAGCTGATACTTTGTACATACCCTTTACCTAGGGGTATGCAGATTCTGTGGCCAACTTTGTAAGACCTTGAAAAAATAGGTAGGTTTGTGTTACATAGATAATTAACATGTCTGGCAAGGATTGTTAATTTCGAAACACTATATATATATACATACTATAGCTGCTACAGAAACAACTTGAAATAAGGTTTTAATATAACAACATTCTTTAAATATATATATATAAATATATATATTGTTAAAGCACTTTAAGTCCGCAAGTCTTCTGCCATTCCAAAAATAACTGTTCTTTTTCCAGGTACTATTTGTTATGACGCTTACGTGCCGGCATTATTTATACATAGCGGAAATCTTCATTCAAGCCAAACAAATGAAGTGTCGAAAACGCAACCCCAAAAAGTGTGCTACAATTTCTCTTGCCAATGCGTGTGTGTGTTTTGCTGTGGCTGTGTGTGGGCGGCCTTGAGCAACTATAAGCCAAGTATGTGATTATGTTTGTGTGTGACTCGCTGGCTTTTAAATAGCTTAATAAGCGGCGGCAAACGTTGTTTGCATTTGCCAGCGCTGCAAACCAAAGTTAACAGCAGTATGTGTGAGTGTGTATGTGTGGGTGTGTAAAAGTATGAAAATTCTGCTGATGACTATATGAATGATACTCGAATCGCAGCCAGCCAAGCAATCAAGTGTGTTTCTCTGTCTCACTCCCATTTGTGCAACATTCTGACAGCAGCCCCTACTGCCACGCCCACCAGACACTTCTACGCCCTCAAGTCCTGTTACCCTTCAGAGCATTGGCTTGCAGAAAAAGTGTCTGTTCCATCATATTCGCGTAATTTAATTCCAAATACTATATCGATCTATTCGCAGACTGCATCTAAATTACAATTAGAACCAATTTTGTGGCCTGTCTGAGTGTGTGTGCATGTGTGTATATCCGTGTATATGTGCGAATGTGTGTGTGTGTTTGTGTTTGTGTCTTTCTTTGTATTCTTGTATCTGCAGTTTTGGCGTTGACTGCTGAAACAAAGGACTGGTCCTCGTAATGAAATTCTACGTAATTGTTTGTAGCTCTCACTCTGCCTCTATCAAGTACACTCACTCTCCATCTCTGTCGCCCCCTCCCTCTCCCTATCTTCGCCCCCTCCCGACGACTGTTTGGCTGCCTTTACAGCTTCGCTTGTTTCTATTATTTGTATGTGTGCCCATTTCTGGACTTTGATTTGTTGTTGTTTTCGTTTTTGCTCGCTTCTTCGCTTATTTTTCCACTTACATACTCGTTTAGAGAAACAAAACGAGTATATTAGTTTTAAGAAATATTTCTCTGCGCGTTAGCTAAGCCACATTTTATCTCATATGCACACTCCTATAGAACTTAGAAAGAACTTCATTGTAGAAATTCTGTAAGCATGGATATACTTTTAACTATCTTTGAACGAGTATTTCGCAATCGGGAATAAGTTTCTTACTGCCCATATTTTTTTTTATTTTAGTTCTCGCTAACATTTTTATGTTTTGCGGCTTCGATTTGTGCCCCTGTTTTGCTTTGGTCTTGGTCGAGGGCAAGTTGGAGCAAGTTTCGGCTGCTACACACATCTATCATCATCTATCTGTAGAAGATAACACATAAATATACAAATACACATCTTAATATATGTACATATATCTGTACACCTGCAAAGGGAGTGATTAAGTTGGTTGCCATGTACGCAAGCTGCTTTGCATTATTTCCTTTGGGCCTGCCCTATTTGCCTTCAAATGGCTTAATGTCAGGTCTTTTTATTTTCACTAAACATGGCCAAAAATTTGACTGGGATTTGTTTATTGAAGTGTGTTTGGTTTGCGTTCCAATATATGTTTGTCTGGTGGCCTCGGCTCTATCGCTATCTCTGTCTTTGCCTAAGGCTCTCTCTCTTTTGCTTATGCAGAATTGTCGAGGATTTCTTTATTGATGTTTATACCCTGTACCGCGGCAAAAGGGAAATAACACTTCCAGTGGGCACTGATACATATTCTAAGAAGTGTGAGAGAGAGAGAGAAAGAGAGAGAAAAAGAGAGTAGGGCAGCTATAAGGACATAGATTTTGTTGTCTTAAGAGCAAGCCTTAAGTATAACTAAGGCTGGCCAGAGGGTATCATCACATCTATCACTGTCTCTTTACTTTATTTACTGCTTGTATTGTAGCTGTTGTGTATTTTGTCAATTTGTGTATTGCGTGCTCTTAGGTGCGCTTCAAAAACCATTCAAAACGCTTGTCTGCCATGGGCCATGGGCCATGGGCCAATGCCAATCAACACGCATACGCCGTGTGGAACACGTGGTTGATATTAACGGGCAAGCGGCGTTCCGGTGCTCGTAAAGCTGGCACACGCGAAGCGTTTTGCTGCCATTTAGTGTGCATACGTATGTGCGATATATAGGTCTATCTATTAGCCAGGCTAAGAGGCAGCCCCCTGTACAAAACTGCCTTTTAACATGACAATTTATGAACCGCTGTCTGGGCCACTGATAAATGTCAAAGTCCCTTTTTCGCCGTTAACACAACTCGGGTACTTAGCATAAATATCTATTAACTTGATTCTGGGAGAGTGCCGTTATATAATTGACTTAATTTGTGGCTGAAGCTCCGTTCAACTTAACTTGAAACTCGCCTTTAAATTTCATGATATTATGTTTAATAATTCGTACATTACCAAGAGCACACAAAGAGAGAAAATTAATAAGGTTTCGTGTGAGTTTCTATGTCTACAATCATTGGTTTCTATATTTATTCTCTTTCCATTTCCCTACTAGTGAAAAGTTATCAAATTTCATATTAAGATTTTTCGAATGAGATTGAAATACTTCGAGGCAAAGTCGACTTTTGGTTTAAGGTATCTGCTAGTCATGCACTTCTTATTTTGTGCATTTGCAGCCATTTTAATAACACTTTGGTCACGTTATTTTCCACTTGGAGCGATCTGTAGGCAATTTATATGCAGTCATTGGACCATTCAGCACTTGCAGCAACCAATTTATGCGAATATCCAAGTATATGCAGATATCTGCCGCCCCCTCCACGTACACCTCTGACACTGCCTGCCATTTCACCCTTAGCACTCGACTCGAGTAGCTGCAAACGAATTGCCAATTATGCAGATGCAATTGGGGGCGCTGCAATTCAACTGCCACGCCCATGTTTGCTTTGGTCTCTATCGATAACATTTGAGTTATGGAAGCATTGATTGTGTTTATACACAAAAATTGCATTTGGTAATGGATTATGTGTCGACGGGATATCAAATTAGTTTTCAATTAATACAATCAGATACTTTTTGTGTATCTTTCGCATTTTGGCCAAACAGTCCATTCAATATTCATTAGGCCAAAAAACTTGCCCAACTGCAGATTGGAGCCGCCTAATTGGTTATGTTTCAGTTTCAGATTTCAGCTTATCGATTGTGTGTCTAACCCCCAGACTATTCCAATTTAAATACAATACTCTAAATATTTGCAGTCGGGACTGCGACTAACGAGCTTCTGGCTCTAATTTCCAAAACAATGTCACAGGACAAGCAAATGCGCCTGTGAATCATTTGGCTAAAGGGTATTCAAAAGTGAAGCAGATGTTGCTTGAAATTATTTTGAGTGATGAGAAAACAATTTATTTATTTTACTTTTATTTACTTAAAAGTCAAAATTCATTTGTATACAAAATAAAATTTATATATAAGTTTAAACAGGCTATAATTATATCAGATACCTCTAAGCAAGTTTAATTTTTGGTTAGTTTTTGTGTTTTAAATACAATATCTCTATATATACATAAATTCAAAAACTTTTAACCATGCATTTCTTCTGTCTGCAGGGTATCTCTAACCTATGCAATTTTTTTTTTGATTTTCATCCCTTCAAATCATACAACGCTGTAAAATGTCCCATTCACACATACACACTGCGATAGTTTGTTGACCCACTTGGCGTATACGCAACTTGTTAAAGAATTTCATCGCTGATTAGTTGCGGGAACTGTAAAAAAGCAAACAATCTAGTGGCCCCGCAGTGCAATAGAGCAAAAAAATAATAAAATAATACAATCATAAGGTGCAGCTGCCACATTGATGATTGTTGCATGTTGCACTTGTGAAATTTCAATTGAGGAGCTGAAAACTGTTCAAGGATAGCATAAAGTGGTCTGCTTTGGCATTCGCTTTGATAGCTAGGTCTATCGCACGTTTATTGCTCCATTCCATCATCAGAGTGTGTGTGTGTGTGTATCTGTGTGTTTGTTGGTGAGTGTACGTATTGAATGGTGCTTGTTTGCCTGCTGCATGCATTGGGGCATGAAATCTCCGTAACCTTTTTTTGTGCGCCTCGGTTAGTTGAATAACTGACTGCCTGCCCTTGTCACAGATATCGTTCAGTGTATATGTGTATATGTGTCTGTGTGTGTGGGGGTGTGTGTGTGTGTGGGTGTCTCAATTGTCTTTTGCCCGAAAGCTATTTGGCATTAGGCAAGCGGCCAAGGCAGAGGCATCCAGCCAAAAACAAACGGCCAACTAGCAAAATAAACTTCAACACACATAGTCTGTGTGTGTGTGTGTGTGTGTGCGATGGTATGTGTGTGTGTGTGCGTGTATGTTTTGTATGCCAGTCAATGGCGGCATAGAATTTCCAGAGCGTCGCGCACTGAACAAAAAGCGGCTAAAGAAAACAAAGCTTGGCAGCTTAAACCATAAATGTTGCCAACCAGACGCAACAACAAACTCATAACAGCTTTCTATATATAAATGTGTATGTGTGTGTGTGTATGTGTCTTTTGGCTTTATGTGCCTATGCTGGAGACATACGCCTAGTTGCTCAGGCTGTTTGCCAAGCTCGAATACCCTACTGAGCCGAATATACGGGGTATTTCTACAGCAGACAAGTGCAAAAGCATGAATTATCGAATTCATGAATTAATGAATTATGAACCCTGAACCATGAATCATTTATTATGATTAAGAAAAATTGAACTGAATCACAATTAAATTTTAAACCTTATGAAAATTGAATTATAAATCAGGAATTATACAAAAATTATGATTTAATTAGCACTTAACAATCAAATATTTGTATTATTTGCTCACAGGGTATATACTAGTCAGGCACAGCAATTGCTTAATTATTTTTGCTGTTTAGTTTAGTTGGCTTTTAAGTTATTGTTAGGTTTTCGCTGGCCGCCCCCGCTCAGTGCTCAGTTACCGTTAAGTTTATAAATACGAGGAATACCTCGTGAGATTAGACGCTCCCTTTAACCCTCGACTCTGGCTTTTTCGTGGCGTCTCGAGGCGTTGTTAACACGTCGCATATTCACGCATTATTTATGAAGCTGACGGGTGGCTCGTTTTGCATCCTTTGTCTACCCTGCTTACCCATTAAACAGGGCATACACGCTTTGCCTAAGCGTAGTTACTACTCAAAAAGCATGTCAGACTATATAATATATTTATTCTTGATTACAGTAGTCACATATTACTCAGAATTGTTCATTTTTGTGTATGTAGATCAAATATGTGATTTGATCAATGTTAATAGACTAAGAGAAAGTATATACAGATTAAAAATATCTAATGTATGTAAAACATGACTGACTTTTAGTGCACATATTTGCAAAAGGAAATTCAAACGATTCAAACGTTCTGCTTAGGGTATTTGCTAGTCGAGTAACAGAGATTACGGCACTATAAGTCGGTCTTAGTTATATTCTTTGTTGGCCTTTGGGGCTATTTATACTTGAAAATGAGGGCCCGGCACTTGACATACCATGTAGTCGGGTGTTAATATTGCCGGGCGTATCAGGAGATAAGGACATACATTCTGCTTGCCTCTGGCTTCTAATGGGCGACTGGTGTCTGGTGTCTAGTGACCAGACGACCGGGAGTGGGGGGCAGCTACAATAAGTGGCAAAGCACACTTGTCCACGTCTACGTAGCTGCTGTTGACTGAGCAGCTCAGATAAAAAGTGGAAAGGGGAGCAGGAACAGGAGCTGTCCTGTTAATTGTGAATTGCCTTTGGCCAAGTATACATTTCGAGGCAGACAAAAGGCCAGCAATCAGGATTAAAAAATTAGTTGACAAATAAACCCATAAAGCTGATGACAATGCTTACAATAGTTGCCCGCTCTTCTATTATGTTTACGATAATAGCCGAAATAATAGCCGACCATCTGTCGTCCTTAAAGTGTCTGCGGGGATTGTGGTTTCTATCTTGAAGTTATCTTATCTTTTATATAAATTCATTTGTCTATGACACCCAAGTGCCTACCTTCCAAATCTGCCAAGAGATCTGGTAATCTCCGAGACACAATGATTCACATTTTATAGGCATTGTTAAACATGATTTTAAATATTAGAAGAGTAGAAACGTAACTTGTTTCATTTTCGATAAAACTTAATTTTTTTGTTCGTTTTAAATTTTCCTTCCTGAATTTGGATTTATATGTCTTCCGATCCTAGGTGTCTTTTCTTTAAAAATTTTAATTAAAATTTGAAAATGTTCTGACAATTTTCGGATTTTCAAAATATTTTGAACTAAAGAAATGGATAACGGCTCGAGCCATTTAAGCCTGATAGTTGGGTTCCACCATTTTATATAACAAACGAAGCAATTTACGAAATGAACTGATTCTATGTCTTATTAATGTTACTTTTACTCATCCAACCAATAATCCCAAAAACCACAAAATAAACTGATATACAAAGCCCCCACTGTTATCCTTGTCTGATCCGGCTGAGCACCACAAATTCAAAGATCTTTTATAAACGTAGTCCTGGCCATCGAAATGTTTATCCTTTTTGGCTAACAAATTGTAGGCTTAGCTGCAAGCCACGCCCACTGTGTGCTCTCAAGTGGCCAAGAGGCCGCATGTTGACAATTAGTCTTTAAATTAAGTGGGCGTTAGTCTCGCCCATCCGCCCATCCGCCCCTCTCAACGTTGCCTACGGCGTGCTGCAGTTGCTGTTGTTTGCTTTTAAGCCAGAGCAGAAGGCGGGCTATAAACGAGTTGTTGGCCAGCCATAAAAGTGATTGTGCTTTTTTACCCATGCAAAAATGCACATTGGGTATAATAGTTTAGTGAAAGCGTATGTAACAGTGTTAATCAAGATATGGGATATTGGAGGACGAATTAAGTCGTTCGACCCGCTGATTTTTGATGATTATTTTCTCAGCTATGAATTAATGAGTATGTGCCAGTCGTTCACTTCCATATGGAGCACTCTTCTTGGCAAGGACTCTGGATACAGCTGAAGTAAGGCAGCTCGTTGGCTCAAGGTGTTTGTCAGGGCTTAGTAACAGTCAACTGGACAGCAGGAAAAGGGGGAAGCGGGGTGGAGAGGACTTAATTATTACAGAGCAAATATAACTCATTGGAGCTCTTGAAATTGGGATGGGGCAAAGGGACTGTGGCAAATGCCAAAGGTGCTGACTGCGCAACTTTTATGTTGCAACTTCATTAAAATTGCTTTTTATGGCAATCGTAAAAGCATCTAAAAGTAACCACGCCCCCATTTTGAAGAGGCAGTGGCGTATTAAGGCAGAACAAAAGCCAAAAGTGCCTGACTGAGGGATAAGACGATGGATGTTGGTGAGCAGTGGATCGGATAGGAGTGGAGGGGAGGGGAGGGGCTATGGAAAAGCGGTCGAGGACTTCGCTACTTTTAATTACTTGCTGCATAAATTTGCACTCATTTCCTTTGTTGGGGCAGACGCAGGTCCGGCTAGTTGACAGGCCAAACGAACAGCCTGACCGGCTGGACAGTTGGCAGTTCTGCCTGCAGCAGATTTTTCACTTAACATACCCTATGGAAATCGTTCACCAATGGGGTATCTTGCATTTGTACCCATTAATGAACTGTTTTCCTTTATCTATTAAAAAGAAAACTTGCTAAAACTGTATCATAGTGTAAATATCGAAGTACAGGGTATGCTCTAGTCGGGTCTGAAGGTGCCATTCTTTGTTTGGTCTTCTGCCGCGGTCGGAAATGGGAAAAATGTTTTGCTTTGTGCGAGGTTTCACTGACCAAATGAAATTATGCAAAGCAGTGCCTAAACATTTACCTGTGCAACATCAGCACAGCTTTAAAGTTGTTAACGGTACAGCAAGGACTAAACGCATGTGCGTTTTCTACGTTGTACTTAATAAGAGCACGTAATTTTCATGGCTGGATACATTTCGGCAAGTTTTCCCAGCGAAAAGACAAACGTCAAACGATTTCGCATTATGCGCTTGTGTGAGCTTTTGAGCGCGTCCTTTGTTACCCCAGCTTCCCCTCCATTTCTCTCTCTCTCTCTCTCTCTCTCTCTCTCTCTCTCTCTCTCTCTCTCTCTCTCTCTCTCTCTCTCTCTCTTTCTCTCCGTTTTGCTGGCAAATTGTTGTTTAATTGTAGCATCCTTTGCTCTTCTGACCGCAACTGTTCACGCGCAGAATAATGGCAAATAAATCAACTGCACGTGATGCCAAACGAAACTCTGGTATAGACCGAGAGGTGTGTGTGTCTGTGTGAGTGTGTATGTGTATCTGTATTGCGCCTGGCTGAGCCCAAAATGATTGACTTTAATGCTACACTGCAAAATGTATGCGACTGGGCGTGGCCCTCCCTGGAAATGACTAACGAAAGTCAATGGGCTAAAATGGACAACCCGCCAGCCCGATCGGATATTAGAGTATAGGGTATATATGACAGTGACAAGCCATTCAATTAACTGAATGCCCGGGCACGGCTACAGCTTCATAAAGCAAATGTCAATTACATTTTGCGGTGCCTTTGTGCGAGGTGGTACCCACATTAAATGGGTCAAAGGACTCGACTCGATTCCTTTCGACTCGGCTGGACTCGCAATTAGTCAAGCCATTTAAGTGGGATTTCCCTTAATTGAATGCGATTTGCTTAACTCATCTGCAAATTATGAAAGCTACGCGGAAAATACAAGTCGAACTATAGTTCATTAGACCTGAGTGTGTGGGACTTGAAATAATGCGATTAGGAAATTCGATCCTGCGATAATATCGTAATAGAATGCATAAATAAATTGATTAAAGAAATAAATAGACAGACTGATTGATAGGTAATCCAGCTTTAACCGTATGATTAATGGCAATTTTTTTGGAAAACAAAACAGATCCAGATCTAACGTCTAATCTGATAAACGAAATTGCTTTTAATTGAATTCGATCCACTGCTTCTCTCTCTGCTTCTTCTCAATCTCTCAGCCCAAATCCCCAACTAATTTCGCACATTCGTTGGGCTTTAATCGCCTTCAACTACCCCCAAAATAAATTCGTTTAACCAGCTAAGCAGGCGACAGCTGCCAGAGGCAAACAATTATCTCAGTTAACTAGCTCATCAATGTTTACCTTAACAGCTCCCCCCAGTGCACATCCCAACTTATCCAGTCGCTTCCCCAGTGACCTACATTGAGTTCCCACTCGTCATTTATTAGAAAGCAAGAGCAGGTCTTATTGTCAGCTTTGAATTAAGTTGGATTTTGTGCTGAGTCGAGGTTTCCTTTTCAGATTCTGATTGTGGGTTCGGTTCGAGGGGTTGATGATGACGACAAATTGGTCAAGGCCGGGCGCCATTTGGCTACACCGAGCCCCTATTTTTGCACTTAAGAATAGTTTTCAATTGTGCGAATCAAATGCCTTAAGTCAATATTAAGTCAACTGCTTGGCATTGGCCAGGGCCAAAATCCAGAGCTAAAGCGCTTTGCGGGTTGTCTCTCAAATCAGAGCTCAACTCAGCTGGCAGCAATTGCTTATCTTTTATCAAGGCAACTGCCACTCAAAGAAGAAAAACGTTCTCACAGACACACACGTTAAACATGCAGGTGTGTGAGTGCTTAAAATGTTTTTCAAAATAAACTGAGAGAAAGGAAATAGACAGCGGTTATAAGGACACATTCAAGAGTTCTGAATGCAGGGTGTCGTCTGGAAAAAATAAGGGGGGGGGGGGAGGTCTAGCTGGGCGGGTATTTCAATTTCGCATATAAGCTTGGCATAGATTACTTTTGACACACAAATGAAATTGACAGCTAATCCGTAATTGATCTGCTGAGCAGGGCCAGACGCAGCTTCAACTGCCAGCTAAGAGTTAATGTGTCGCTAGAAGCAGAGAGAAGGGCACTCGGGACTTCTCTGTGGAGTTGACAGCTGCCAGACATCCTGTCAGATATTCAAGTGCTGAAAATAGAAAAACAACCAAAACTTTTGGTCACGTACTCATTTACCTGCCGTCAAAACAACAAGAAGAGGGTGTGCAAGCCGATACCCTGCATACAACAAAAGCTATCCACACCATTCGTATTGTCCATTGTACTCCATAACATGCTCGCAAAACCAATACACACCTCTACACACGTACAGGGTATGCAGCATAAAGCGTCAACAATTCTGGGCGTAAGATAGGTATCCATGAATTTGTCAGTCGTAAGTGAGTAGGGCAAGCGAACTGCATGAATTTCAATTTCTGGCACAATAAAATGCGCCACATGACAAATGTCTTAGGGTCCTTGCTTGACTTCGGGGCTAACGGTAAGCGTTTCGGTCTCGCCAACCACATAAAAACTTTGCTTATGCTAATGCCTGAAATCGTAAATTTGCACGCGCTTAGCAGCAATAACAACCGCAATAAGAAATCATAAATAAAACAATAATACATAAACGCATATAAACATTTGAGTGTGCGAGCGAGAGAAAAATAGAGAGAGAGAGACAGAGACAGAGACAGAGAATGGTCGCTTGCTATAGAATAAGTGTGGCCACATCTCAGACAACGCCTTGAGCTTAAGAAAGTGTAAGATGTGTATTACGTGTGTTTTTTATTTGCATGTGTGCGTGTGTGCGTCGGTCTCCGGATGTGTGTGTGCTCACATGTGTGAGGGTGACAAGCAAACACAATATTATTTACGTTGAAAAGACAACAACAAGGTGTGGGGAGTTTCATGTGTGCGGTGTGTGAGTGGGGAGTATGTGTGACATGGGCACATGTATATTCATATATAATATATATACACATATGTATGTATTTATAAATATAATGTTACGCCAGACAACGCACAGGGCATAAGTTAACAGTATAAATAATAAAAAGAAAGTGTAGCATAAAAAGAATATAACAAGAACAAAAACAACTAGTGCAGCATCGCAAAGCACGCACAGGAAACAAGTTAAAAGGCAAGACGACAACAACAACAGCAAGAACAGCGCTAAGCGCATACAAATGTCAGCCGCGGCCTGCGCTTGCTGCGCTGCTCGCAGAGGCAGCGAGCATTGTGCTTGTGACGTCAGCGCGCTGTTAGCCGCTGCATAAGCTCGCAGCGTCCATTGACATTTCTATTTAAATAGAGAAGCAACAGCATAAACAACAACAACAACAGCATCAGCTACAGCGTCGATTTAACAACTAAAACCGCACCATGGAGGACATTGGCGCTGCAGCGTCGTCGACGAAGAAGAGCAGCACCACCCTCTCGGTGGATCGTGCAGCATTTCTCCTGCTGCGCGTGAAAAAGGCATTCAAGAAGAAGCGACAACAGCGCAAGGAGCGACAGTAAGTTGAAATCCACCATTCCTTCAGTTATCCACGCTCCTTCTATCCACACCTTTCGCCCTTCAAGTTGAAAGTTGGAAAGTTGCTTTTCATTTTATGTTTTGCCTGAATTGCATTTCCTTTAGCGCCTTCTTGCTAAGTCCTTCCGCTTCGCAACTTGGGACTTAACAAGGATTTTCCTTATTAAGTCGCCTCAAATCCAAGAATATTGAATTTATCGAATTTGCGTTGCGGCGTTTTAGTTTCCCTCACTTAATGCCCACAAGCGAATTTAAAATTGCCCTAACAGCAGTTACAGTTAAGAGTGGGGATTATTTAATACGAAATTCTAGAGTATGCAACGAATCTAATGTCACATTCTCAATACTCCCATTCCGTAGCTTCTTCGTGCATGACATAAGTTTAGAATTGTTTGCTCTGTGTTTATTCTGTTTCAAAGTAACTATAAGTTTGTCATCAGAAGAATAGTTAAATCCTGCTCGACTTCCTTTACATTTTACATTTCCTACATTTGCTAACAGCAAACTAAAACTACGTTCAATGTTCGATACACTCATGTTATGTTTGGGGTATGTTAAGCGCTGAGTCGATATATTTATTTAATTTGTTATCGATGCTCGGTGATAGAGGTGGAACTGAAATAAAAACCAAGTCTGATTAACGTAACACTCAAATACTTTTAAGATATTCGACTTGCACAGTTGAAAATGTGTTTGAAAAAATAAAAATGTAAAATAGAATGTCTCCCATTGTAACCGAAACTAATGCAATTTACCACTAAGGCACTCCGCATATAAATTTAATGCATTCTCAGGTAGTCAAAGCCAAAATGGGATTGCATTTCATGCTGTGTGGCTGCAACTCAGACCCGGATTTGTCTGCTGTTATTTGCAATCCTTGATTGCCATTTGAACGGATATTGCCACGAGAATCATCTGAAACACACACTATGCACCACGCACCACCACCACGCACCACGGACTCCTGTGTGGCAGCTGAATTTGCAGCTTGAGGCAACGCTCCAACTAAGCGTCCCACCTAAAAGGGCGACCGCCAAATTGCCGTTAGAGCGGCTTTTCGCAGGTGGCTCTCACCCGAAATGTTTGCTAAGCAGCTTGTGGAAAATTCAAGACAAACCTGCTGCACTTTCAACAACATAGATGCAGTTACTAAGAGCACGCAACGCTTTCATTCCATGAACACAAGTACACATACATGTATACAATATGTATGGATATGTTTGCGTTTTTACACAGCGAGAAATTTTATTTGATTTGATAAATATTTTTTAGAAAACCTCTATTGCGCACAAGTGGTTAAAAGAACAAAATGTATAAAAAGTGAACAAAATATTTAATTTATTTACAAAATTGTTTTCAATGAAAACAACCCTTTTTTGTGCTGTGCATCCAACTTAAAACGCTCCAAATAGCAGCACTTGAGCGAATCCTTGCTCACTTAATAACGGTGTCTCCTCTTCTCTCACTCTCTTTCTTTATCTCTCTCTGTCTCGCACTCTCTTTCTCTGTCACTCTTTACATCTCTCTTTCTCTCTCTCTTTCTTTATATAACATACTTTATTCGCGTTGTCGTTTCGGTAAGCTTTACATTTGCTGTAAAGCGAATTTTTGAAATTTTTTTGCCTCGCTGCATCTTCGTAATGAAAATGCTTTTTATGCTGGGGCATTCACATGCTCAGCAATTGCTTAGCGTGTTGCAAAGGGAGAATTGGGGTGCGAGGCGTGGAAAAAAAGGAACTGTAGTAGAAGTAAAACTCAATTAGGCGCAAGAAAAATTCAGCAAATGTGGCACTGAAGCAAAGTCTAGGCCCGACGCTTGTTAAAATGCTTAAAGTTTTGTCAAAGTCATTAATGCGGCATGCCACGCCTCTTGCAATGCTAGTCTCCCAGAAGCTGCTCCATCTTAGCCAACGATGCGTCGCGACGCGACGCGACGCGACTTGATTTCATTATAAAACTTGGGCTAAACACAAGTTAACTTCGAAATGGGCGTGGCTCTGGCATCAAAGCATCTAACTGCCTCCCAAAGAGTTAGCGAGAGGCTTGCCAGCGCATCAGGCACCAGTTCTCATACCTTACAGTCAATGAATGTGGTTAAGAAGGTATGCTAAGTGTAAATATTCAATATTTTATTTATTAGACTATCGATAAATATCGATGTGATCTAATGCTTCCGCTAAAAATGTTATATGTTTTTCCACAGTTTCCTCGCAGTCGATATCGATATATCGCCAATCCTTATTATTTAAGAGTAGGTGTTATATACATCAACTGCCTTGCGATTATTTTTAGTTCTTATATTATTCAGCTTTATAAAAATAATGATCTTTATTATATCTGTGTGTAGGGTATCGCCTAGTCAGCCATAAATAACTGTTAGCTATTAAGGCTGCTCTTGTTGATTTGATTACATGGGCAACATTTGCTCTAATTATGCACGCGCATGTAAACACAGCTCCAAATGCAATTACAGTGCCAACACACACAAACACACATACACACACACACACACACACACACTTAAACATTCACAAACCTATAGTCTAGATTAGAGAGCACACAGTGCGTATGCGTAATTTGGCATACGAACATAACGTTCGCCTTCTTTGTGTGTGCTGCCCATTTCATATGTGTGTACATGTAAGCTTGTTTGTGCTTGTGTTGGTGTGTGAATCTGTGTATCCTGGCCAGCCCAAATGCTGACCACTTTAAAACTTTGTAATGCCTTGTTGTTCTTTTGCGGCTGCCCCTCCACAGATGGCTTTAATGGAGTCGTACTCCTTGCAGATAAACGGCAAGTTTTTGTCAAAAAAAAAATAAAATTAAATAAAATATAATATAAACGAAAAAGAAAATAGAAATGAAAAATCGGCTGTGTGGAAAGTCTGTGCTGCTAACTATGCCTGACATTTATTAAGCCCTTGACCTTTATGGTTTACTTATTTGGTGCTTCTTTTCAACTTGTGACTAGAGTTCTTTATTATCCCTTGTTTTTTTTCCTCCATTTTTTAATAAATTAGCTTCATCTTCTTCTGCTTTTCCCGGCGGCATCTGGAATGAAAATGGATGAGTAAACATTTTTTTATATTACTTCATGCATAATAATAGACATAAATCAGAATTTTACAAAAGCATGAAGAGTAGAGCATATATTAGCAGGGAGTCATTACAAACGACATTTGACGTTAATAAACGAATAAATGGCGAACATATTAAAATTTAAACAGTATCCTTGATCTTTGGATAGGTTGACTCCCCCCGAAACTTTATGAACCGGTCACAATTCCTTGGCTATGTAAGACTTTATTTGATGAATCAGTGACTCTTGTATGTCTGTGAACCAGCAACTAGCATTTGTGAGAAATTCGGTTTATCTTAAGAAAAAGTAATTCCCCGTAGTCTGTGTTCGTAAAATTTTAGCTTTTATTAAGAGTTAGCGATTCACTTGAATTATATTCAATTTCATCTCACAACCGCTTCTTAAGTAATTTCTTTACTTACTCCATTGTTTCACTCATTTACCTAGAGTATGCCTTAGTCAGTCACTTTATTTGCTGCGGTGTTCAAGCTATCGTATACAGATTTTGGCGTTTGCCACATTATCAAATATACATATATAAACTTTTATGTCACATCATTCTTAAAGTATTTTACGGTAATTTGGGCAACTTGTTAACTTTGTTTCTTTATAATGCAAGAAGGTGCCAAGTGCCAAGTGCCAAGTGCTCGTTATTGTTGTTGTTATTGTTGTTGTTGGGTAATGTACGGGTTACGGCTGCGAGTCAATTATGTAGATCCGCTTTGAGTTATGCGCGGGCTGCCTTCTAGGGTGGTTAGGGTTAGGGATTTTGATGCGTGTATGGGGAAGTGAGCGGGGGAGTAGCACTTCAATGGGCTTTAGGCCAGCTGTGCAGGCAAAGTAAATGAGCAGTCTACCAAAAAAAAACAAAAACCAGGCGCCGACAACCTGACGCCTGATGGGCTGCCTAACTTCCTGGCCTGTGAGAGGCGGCGCATGCTGAGCAACACAGTGATGCGCATTTGGCTGCTTTTGCGCTACAAAATGGATTATGTAGAATTTAAAAAGAAATATTGTATAAAAGGATATTTTCGTCACTCAATCAGTCGATTCGATTTCTATATAAAGCTGACATAAAAACAAGAAAATAAGAAAATCAAATCAAATTAAATTACTTTAACACAAAGCTCTAGAGAACGAATTACTTAACAACTTGAAACTTCTGGCACACTGTACCACAGAGATCTTACAACTATATATTATAATTTCAGTTGGAATTTTGAAAACCCAGTTTTAGTCAATTTTTCCATACAACTGTATGTAGCGGCATTTTCCAGCCTCTCGTCTATTTTGCACCTCAAAATTATCCACGTAACAGCTTGTCTGACACAGGGTGTGTTGAAGGGTACCCTATTTGAGCTTGAGCTATGGACCGTAAGGGAGTAACCGGGTCTGTGCTTAGCGCACTTCAACGTAGGACCCTCTGCCACGCCTACACATCAAAATTATATGACCATAAACAAAAGCCGCCCCAAGCTAAAGCTAGGGTCTAAGGCATTGTGCGAATTTCTCTGAACAATACCATTTATTTATTATGTGTTGTGTTGTGTTGTGTTGTGAGTGTGTGTGTGTGTGTGTGTTGCAGCAGTTATTTGGCATTTTTGTTTCCGCTGCTGCTGCGACAAGGACGAACATAAATTGCACACAGGACGAAAAAAAAAAATCGAAAAATGCGACTGTTTCTCTTTGTGCAGCGCCAAGGGGGTTAAGAGGAGCTTTGTGAGGGGTTGGTCTGGGACGGTCTAACGGATGATGCACAAGAGCTTGCAATAGAGCTGCTGCCACGCCGGGGCGCCACTTTAAGCCGTGCAGCTGCCTCGAGCCAGCGGGTGGCCAAGTTTCAGCTTTTTTTCCGCACTTTTTGTTGTTGTGATGTTCATCAATAATGCGCACGGTTCGTGTTCGCTTCTTAGGGAGTTGGCTGCCAATTTTTTGATATAGCCCACATATTTAGAGAGCGTAATATCCTTAAACTGAAATACCAACACTCATGTGCAGGAAACGTGCGAGATTTTAAGTTCCTTTTGCAAATGACAACTTTGAAGCTGTCGAAAGCAGACAGTCAATTTTTTTTATTAAGTGTGATATTTAGGAGAGAGTTGACAGTAATTTAAAATCTATCAATATATTGTTTTAAAGGTTTGGTGAATCTATAATAACATTAATACTAACCATAGTATTTAATATACATGGTATTCATAATGTTAAGCCTTTGTTTGACACTTATCGATACATATCGATGATGCAGGAATAACTAATTTAGCAGAATTCCATCAAATAATTTATCCAATTGATCGAAAATATATGAACTATAAGCCCGACTTTTCTGTAGCCTCTTCTTAACCCATTCACAATGGGTATTCTAAGAAGAATGCAACTGTGAACAACTGCAGACAGTTCATATGTAGGCGTGTAAATGTTGACAGTGGGCGTTGTAGGCGTGACAGAAGCATGCCACAGCAGTCAGTTGACACTTGCTATGCAGCGCAGTCGACGTCGGAAGCAGCAGAGGCAGCATCGAGCGAGTACCAGAAATTCAATCATACGTCAAGTTGAGCAATTTGTGAAGGGGTTGACAGCGTACAGCTGCTAAAGGCTTAGGGTAGGGGGTCGGGTTGGTAAAGGCCTCGTGTTGCTGACAGCTTTGCGCATTTAGTATGCATGCAGATGTGCCACATGGGCGTGGCGTATGGGGCGTGTGGGCGAAGGAATGCAAGAAAAATCATTTTTGCTGCTAACAATCAAATGTAATTCGCAGCTGTCATCCAAGCCACCCACTCCCCGTTTAACCTCATCCCTCCCTTGGCAGCATCATGCAAATGTAACGGAAAGCAAATGCCAACAGTTCTGAGAAGGCTTTGAGGGGGTTCACCCCTAAAGTAATTGCATTTGCTTGGTGCTGCTTCAGTAGCCTTCAATAAATAATTGCATTAACTTATTATTCCACTTTCTCTCACACACAAATACACTCTCTTTCCCCCTATATATAAAAATATGTATATTTCAACATCTCTCATTTCAGGGCGCAGCAGAGCGGCGGTAACAGCGGCAGCGGCAACGTTACGGGCAGTGGGCAACAATCGCGCAACGGCAGCCGCAAATTGCCGCCGCCTTTGTTACGGTCGCGCACCCTGCCGGCCATCATTGTGCCAGGACTTCCGGTTGTCTCGCTGCACACGGATAAACAAACATTTCATTTGGGTGCGTAATCTATTTATACAGAACTATGTACACATACATAACACATACATATACATATAAATATTCATAACTAAGCCGCTTGGGTCACCGAGGTCGCAGAAAAAAATTGATTCAATTGTCTTTTAAAAGTGGAAAAGCATTGCTTTGGTTAAAGTTAGTTAAGTTAAAATAAAATGTTTATAGCCATAATTTTCATGCATTTTTTTCATTGAATAACTCTTTCCCAAGTTGTATTCTAATATAATAGATGTACCTATTGATCACTGGTAAAACTGTTAGATAGCTGTGCAAGAGTATTAAGCTGTCGATAACACCCGATCATATCATTCACACCCTTCTTATTTTGCATAAAGCAACGTTTTATCCATAAGCTCCAACCTGTGCCCATAAACCACTTCGAACCATTTACTTTAGCATCAAATCCCAGTCCGCACACACTGCGGATATGCGGATACGTTTGCGGATGTGCGAATATGAGATGTGCCGCACAACCGCACGGATTTGTGTGTATATATTTCGTAAATAAACAATCATTGCAATCAAACAACAGACTGGGAAAATAAATAAAAACCTGATTTAAGTTACACAGTTATATGAGAGTTGACAGTTGAGAGTTGAGGTTGAGGCGCACGTGTGTCTGTCATCTAAAACTGAATAACGTGGATTATTATTTATGGATGCGCTATGCACTCACGACAATCCACAAACATAAAAAATAACACGAACACAGTGTAATAAATATGCCATAAATATGATATTTGCACTGCGCTGAAAAGTATGCTACAGATTTTTGCTGATAAGAGTTCGGCGCGTGCGAAGGCGTAAATGTGGGCGAGCCTTAAGATGTCGACGGCTGCTCTTGCATAACACTCTGACGTGTGTGCAAAAATTAATTATGAGATTTTCACAAGTTTTCAATCTTAATTGATTTTAATTGACATGCGTAGGCAAAACATAGTTGAAGCGACAAGTTTTTGACATTGAATTTTAATTGAATAAAGGAAAGTGCAGCTAAAATCAAATTTAAGATTCTGGACTTTAAGCCGTCGTGTGTGCGTAAGTTAATTAAAAAGCATTTCAACAAGTTTTTGGCATTGCATTTTAATTGAATAAATTTTGAAAGCGCAGCTTAAATGCATATACACACACATACACCCACACGCACTTTGTCCATAATGAAAAGGTCAGAAATAATATTTGTTAAATTTCCAAACTTTCATCCACAGACTGCAAAAGCCGCAGTGGCAGCGCCAGCGGTCATCGTTGGTCTCTGCTCACACGCGGCGCGGGTGGTGCGGCTGCGGGTGGGGCAGCTGGTGGTGGTGGCAGCCACAACAATAACAACACAAATTTAACCAACAACAACAACACACTAATGGTGAAGTCATTGAATTTGCCAAAAGATGATTGCTCGCTGATTTATCGTCGCAAATCGTCGGGCAGCTCGCCGCACGCACATGCCGCACATGCGGCTATGCAACACCAAATGGCACAGCAACATTTACACCAATATCAGCAACATGTTGCCGATAGTTCGATGTATCAGCTGTCCGATGATTTCGAGTGCCACGCGGATGGTTCGCTTTTGCTCAGGTAAGCTCAGCAAAAGAGTGCAATATTTTAGATTTATAATCATTCTCGTTATCAATATCATTTTCATTATCATTATCATTATCATTATTATAATCATTATTGTCATTATTATTGTCATCATCATTGTCATCGTTGTTGTCACAGTCAAAGTTATATCAATATTATGATTATTATTTTTCCAGTGTACGATGCTCCTTATCATTTACATTAACATCCCTTTTTTTCACTGTACAATTTATTCAAATGTTTCCCTCAGTGCACATACGTGACATATGGCTTGTAGCTGTGCCGTGTAATCACTTGACTTTTCAATTTGCCACAGAATACCCGCACCGCATGTCGCGGCTCCATCGCGCGGCTATCCGTGTCGCCTGGGTGGCAAGAAACGTGCCACTGCATGCTCGGAGGCAACAACGCCTTTGGCCAGGGAGCACCAGTATCCGGGACAGCATCTGCACGACTTTGCCATGGCGGAGAGCAGTGGCTCGGGCGTGCAGACGACCTTTACGCGGTTGGCCAAATTGCTGCATCAATCAAGATCCAATCTGTTGCCACAGCCGCCGATGGTGCACGGCGACAATTTCTGTACGGAGGCGGGGCCACAGCACGGAAACAGCAAGTCCGTACTGGGGCTCGGCGAGGAGGCGCCTCGTCGTCTGTCCTGGGAAAGGTGCGTATGTAATTTATGTGCCACTTGCAACATGCTTGTGCCACGCTGTCCATCTATCCAGCAAACGGTCCTGTCTGCCAGTTTGACAGCCCTCTCACCTTGACAGCCAGCTCGCTTTGGCAATTAGTTAATTTCATTTCTGGCGCAAAGTTGATCCTTGCCACAGCCGGTGGCATCAAAGATGGCAGCTGTATTGCGTGCAACCTGGACGTGTGTCCACCTAATTGGTGGCCATATGCGAGTACGTGAGATTTGCCGGCTTCCAATACCATGAGCGTGACATACTCGAGTGCCCCGCATTTATCTTCACTCAACTTTTTTTTTTCTTTGCTTCTGCAACAAAACGCTCCCCAAAGCTCATGTTGACTTGTGGCAACTGCCCCATCCTGAACTCAACTAATTAGCTGCGCTTCATGCTGCAGTTTAACGAGCTGGTTACATGTTTTACCCTGCCCCAAAGGTAGGTCCGCCACCTGTTTTAAATGAGCTCTAAGTTGGATAAAATATATCTAACTAATTAGCAGGAGTTCATTAGAAGGTAATATTCAATGCCAGAGCTTTTTTTCACAGATTTCTAATGAGTTAATTTGTAAAAACCCCATGGAATTAAAATTGGTTAAAGGATTTTCTACGCACATTAGAGCTTTTTCATAGAATTCTTCCAGTGGCTCAAAATTTTCGGCCTTTGTGGCTAATTTCCATTTTCATCGAAATGTTGAGTTAGGAGATTTTGTAGTTATATATATTTTGATACAGTTAACCTTTTCATCGACATAATTTCTAAATTTTCTGCACATTTGCCATCTACTATAACATTTTTATAAATAAGCTATAGTTAAGTTATGTAAACGTAATGGAATTTATTAAGTCATTCGTTCTCTTCATCTTACATAACTTATGGATTTTAGGTTTTCTAAACCTTATAATATATTTGAACCCTCTTAAGCTTTTGTTTTCTCTATTGGCGATTCTGCTCTTTAAATTACATATTTAGTCCTTGGCAAGTTAATCAAGGACCGCCTTCTGCTTCAATTCACAAGCTGAATTATTCATTTCTGATGGAACAGCTTTCTTATGTGGCATTCGATGTGTGGACTTAGGCACGTGCTTATCAAAGTGCTGCTCCGAGTGGGGCAGCGACTGCTCTGGTGGCTCAACAGCAGCTGACCAAGTGTCAACACAACTTGCCTCCAAATTATATTTGCAAACACGCCGCAGGAGTTGCCTCCACTGGGAGTTTCTCTCCATCCGTCCAGCATCCGTCGAGCGGAGTCTAAACCCATTCTCCAACAGAACCAAAGCAAATTCGAAATGGGTTTTAGTTAGTTAGTTAGTGGATTTTGTTCGTTGGTGGAGCACAAAGCGCCGCTTTATGAGTTTAAACTTTGATATTTAAAACAACATGGGTGGTAAAGAGAAGAGGGGCAGGGGGGTGGGAAGTGGGAAGTAGAGCCAAGTTTAATTTGTGTGCGCTTTAGCCCATTTTAGTTTAGATTGGGCTTTGTTTGTTAAAATCTAACCCCTGAAATATGCGTGAATAGGGTATGTAGAATTTATTTATTACCTTTTCTTCCCGAATTTCTCGCATTTTACTTACAATTTTTAATTTATTTTAATGTATTACTCAGAACATTTTTACAACAAAATTGTTACTTTAATACCAAAATATTTTTTTTTTATTGTTGTTTTTATGTCCCTCCAGAGAATAGATAAACAAACAAATTAAGGCTACTTGAAGCAGCACACAGGGTATCACCTAGTCTGGCACTCTTAATTATAAAAGTTGTACGTGTTGTGTGGCTGTATTTGTTAGCTGCATTTTCAGCTAAATTTAGACAGCGTTCTGCGCAACTGAAACAACAACAAAATTTCGAGAGTAGCTACAATTGAAATAACAACAACAACAACAACAAGAATAGCAACAAATCAGTTAGCTGCATGAGCTGAAAGCAAAAGATATAAAAGTCGAACAGTTTTTGGGCTCCTTCGCTGGCCCCGACGCGCTTAATTGTGAATGCATTATTCATGAGCCCCAAAGGAAGAAAAACAAAATATAAACAAATAAGAAAACAAAAATAAGAATCAAGAAAGATAAGCTATATCTATGACGAACCGTCGACCGAATACCCTTACAGACAAAAGTCATTTACATAATTGATTACCTAAAAGTGTTTATTTTTGATTAACTGTATATATATGAGAAATTAAGCAATTTGGATAGAAAAATATGTCAATCAGTCAATCAGAGCAAGCAAATAGGAATACGTTTGATTTAGAAACTCTAAATGCTGTAAGCCAATAAATCAATCAATCAAAATGAAAATATCAGATGTTTCTTAACAATCATAAAGTTGGTTTTTAAATATCATATTTCATTGAAGTTGCACAATCAATCAGTCAGTCAGTCAGTCAATTTTACAACTGTTCCTTACGCTTAGTTTTCAGTCACATAAATCGAACTCCAATGGCAATGCCCGCTGCGTAGGGTATCGGACTGAATGTATTTTCAAGCGCCGAAGGACAAACGCAGCCAGCCAATAAAACATTGTCCTGCGCAGCTCCTTGGCAGAGCTGAGTCCGACTCTGATGTCAGTTGTTGTTGTTGTTGTTGTTGCTGCAAATTGAAGTTTTGTGCGTGTTGCGGGCTGCAACTAGTCAAGAAGGCGGCCAGACTGTCAGACCGTTGAGCATAAAGGAAAATTGCGCATACGTCATGCGGTACACACTCAAACACTCACACACACACTCACACTCACACTCGCAGTCGCAGTCAGTGGTGCTCATTAGCTAGTCAGCGTGTGGCGTGGCAGCTCCTCAACGCCAATGCCAGCGAGTTATGTACTGTAAAATTTTATAAATTGCGAAACGCATGAAAAAGTTGGATACCAAAAAAAAGGAAAAAACAGAAGAGAACAGAACAGAAGAACCACAATTCATGTCGTCAATGTCGGTTACAATTTGCTGTTCCGCCCTGGCTGCTGCCAGAGTCGCCATTTTGTTCTACCCTGTAACTGGAAATTAATTTCAAAAGGCTGGCCACTATGACTCTATATATATCCTTCGGGTCCATCTGAAAAGGAGACCAACAAAGATTTCCAGAACATTTAAGTTATTTATATGATGGAATGCTTTGTTTTGGAATGATCGAAAGAGGTTTCCACTGCAGTTGAGCGCACAGGGAAATTAGTAGTCGAGCATGCTCACTCTTGTTTACTCTTAAATGACTCTCTGTCACTTCAGGTTGTACTCGTATGATGCTGCCACATCAACAGCCACTGCTGATGAGTTATTGTAGTGCGTTGGCCACATTCAAAAAAGGTCATGATAGACAGGACCCGAGTTGCTTGGGTTCGTCCACGTGTGGCACAACAATGATGCCACATGTTGCCCAAATGGATAAATTGTGTACGCTTATGAGCAGTGCCGTAATATGCCACTGGTAAGGGACAGCGTTCGAATGACACGCATAATTCGGAACCAGTTCCAGACCAGCTAATCTTTAATGAAACGAACAAAATTTTGAGCATTGCATTTGAGAATATATTTGAGAGTCCTTATACACCAGTTGTCCCCGTTGTTAACGTAATTCAAATATAAGTAGTTAGTATAAAGTGATCCAGAGTATCCGACTGTGCTTCTCCCTTACAATGTATTCTTGTTCATTCACTCCTAAGGGCCATCAAATTTATGGAATATGGCCAACTTTATGCCTCTAGTTCATAACAGTTCGTACATTAAATTACTCAATTGTTGCTTATTTTTATACACTTTCTTATAACCCCCATTAAATAATTTCAATGCGAAAAAACATGTGCTTATGTCAACTTATCTAAGTCTCAATTAATGAGATTTTAAGTGTACTCAATGGAAAACAAAGCCCATTCACAATTCCCACTCAAATTTTTGCTCATTTCACGTGCCGCAAGACAAGTTCCATTCATTTGGGGTTGGCGTCAAAGCGGAGCTTACTTTTAACCAGCATTAGGCACTTAAAGTTCTATCAGTAAGTCGACAGCGTTACGAAAATTGTTTTGAAACCGTCGCTAAAGGTTGACACGGTTGGAGCTTTAAGGGGTCCAAAGAGGGGAGGCCAATTTCTTAAGAATTTCACGCAAAACTTTGCAACGAAAATGCCTTCAATGAATGTGTGAGTGAGTGAGTGAGTGAGTGAGTGAGTGAGTGAGTGAGTATGTGTGTGTCACAATACACATTTACAGACACACACACACACACACACACAGTTACAATTGCGTCACTGAAAATCAGTTGCAAGTTGTCAGCTAAAATGGGAATTTGCTTAAAGTGCAAATGAGGAGACAGTTGTCGGAGTCTAGCATGAAAAGACACTCTACAGGGAGTGTGTCTGCACACACACACACACACACACAAACAAACACACACACAGACATACACAAATAAACACAAACACATATGTGGAAAAGGTTGCTTCATTGACATGCACCTTAGTTGACGGTAAATGAAGCTAACCTTGTCAAATGAAGGCGCATGTTAATGTTTAGCCTAACGTCAAATGAAGCAAATGAATGAGCAATACCCTGTAAAAGTGCAACAATGCTAAGAAGGTATGTATGATTATGTGAGTCCTTGGGTACGTTATAAGGCTTCATTCTTTTTCAATTTTAGTTCAGATGAAGCTTATAAGAGCACTTTCTTTCATGAGTCAATCAATCAATCAAACTGTGATTGATAAGCCTAGGATTTGATTACTTGCGTCTCTAAGCAAATTAATGAAATGATTTTGTTTGCTTATAGAAATAACTTAATAAAAAACACCGCGTCTTCGGTCAATGTGGTCAAGTTTTACAGGGTATTTGCTAAGAATCATGTCCTAGTTCAAAGAAGTTTTGCTTATTTTTGTTGACTTTAGCTTTTGTTGACTTTTTGCGAGCAGTTGGAAGTTAGTTACATAGTTAGAGTGCTGCCTAGGGTAGAGTAAGCACACACTCTCATGCACACACACACACACACACACACACACACACACACACACATGCTCACACACACACTAATAAATTAATAATAATGATTATTATTGACTTTGCTACCGCTCAACTTGTCTTTGTTGCTGTCCCAACTGCTGCTGCTGCCGCTGCTGCCGCTGCTGTTGCTTGCCACAAATTCATCTGCATTGCTGGCTTTTCGCCTGTCAACAACACGCACATGCACACAGACACACACAGCCTCACACGCGCAGCATCTAGTTGACAGTTATAAGTACAGCTGAGTAGAAGCCTGCCATAAACTGTGGTAAGGGTTGAGGCAAGCAGCCTTTGTCGCAACTACACGACAATCGCAATGATGAGAACAACTTTTTCACACAACACTTGCTGCAATTGGAGGGGGAGGAGAGCTTGATGTGGGGGCACGTTTACTGCTGGAAAGCGTCGTAATTTGATTGAATTTGCGTTGATTAAACGTATTTAGCTCTTGGCAAATTATGTAAGTGTGTGTGACTAGATGTGAGGGTACATGTATGTACCTAATTAAGAATTAACTTAATTGTTTTTGCAATGTGGCAACTAATAGAGATGTGTGCAACGCGTGCTCACACAAATTGATGAATTGATCGATTGATCGAATCGAAATATATATGAGTAGATCTTCCAGGTGTTAACCGAAATTATATCCAGATGTTTTATTATTAATATTTTGTTGAGAGCAGAAATTGATGGACTTAAAATAATATTTACAGCTATAAAAACGGATTTCAATACTTAATGCAATTATTTTTTAAATATATTTTGTATGAGAGGAGAGAAATTTATTAATTTCAACTTAACTTTATTTTAAAATTATATTTCGCCTTTGATTATAATTAAGTTTATTTCATCCCCAAGGCAAAGTCACTTTATTACATCCGCCTCCCATCTACTTCTCCTTCTTCTTCTTCTTCTTCTTCCTTACCACAAGTTAAGCCACATGTCTTTCGTATCCTTCTGTTTCTGACGCATAAGCTGTCCCACACTTGCGGCTTTGAGATTTGTGCGCTTATTTTGGTTTTGAATTAACGCAATTAGCATGTTTACACACACACACACACTCGCATACTCATGCATTCATGTGAACCCTAACTTTATTAATGGGGTTCGGAATTACAACGCATTCTGATTGCAAACAACATTTCGTGGTTACATTTGAAAATATTATGTATACGCCATGTGTTGCGCGTTTACCAACAGAATTTGTTGAGGAAACAGTCACAAGGTCGAGAACTTTTTAATGACAACTGCGGCTGCATTTTCCGATTACAATTGAGAGCCGGATTATGCAAATGATAAATAACTATCCGGAGAAAGTTGTTGAAATTAAATGGAAATAAGCGAATATGTAAATTCCAAAGCTGTTTATTCCCAGCTCTTGACGAGGTATGTTTGTTCATTCTAAAATAATGATATTCAATTATTTAAATATAACCTGTATTTTTCTGTAGTTAGGGGAAATGAGTGAGTAAAATTGATTGGGCTTCTTCTAACTAAAAATAATTGGTTAATCAGTCAGTCAACCAATCAGTTATAGAAACATTAGTTAATAGGTTAAATTCAACCAACCACTCAGCGATTATTCAGTCACTCAATCGGTCAATCAGCATTCAATCAGTTATGTTATTAAGATAGACAATTGGTCAGTCGATTCAATCATTCAAGTCATTGAGACACTCCATCTGTCAGTTACTCAGTTAGTCAATTAGCACCAATAAATTATATCCAGCAGACAATTAGCAATTCAAACAATTCAGTGGTCAATCATTTATGTGGTCAATCAGTTGGTCAATCATCAAGTTGGACAAACAGTTAAATCTTTGTTCATGATATATTGGTGATTGAAAGGCTTATACGCAATGTTATATGAAAGTTAAGAAGAGAAAAAGTATAGGAGACAGTAAAAGAATGAGAAAAGATGGAGAGGGAGAGAATCTCATATTAAAAGCTGGGATGCAATGAACCCATTTTGTCTCAGCATTATTTGTTGTGTCCCCAATTGGGCCAACAATTGGTGCGTTGGCCACTTTATCTTCATATGCCGCACAGCCCGCTGTCACATTAATCCATTAAAAGCCACTGAATTGCAATTTTGCCACAACTTCACACACACTCGACGCGTTGTTGCAAGTCATAAAGTTGGAAGCGTGCCGGGTCAGAGACACGACTAAAAAAAGAGTGTTTGGCCAGAATGGAGACGTCAATGGCAGCAGCACATTAGCCATGGCATTAACGCCAGCTGGCAGCAGCAGTTGGGGCAGCTGAGGCAGGGACAGAGTCAGGGGCTGGGGTAAGGCTTTCTCTTTGGCCATAAAAATAGTGTCTGTATTATGTTAATGGTCAACGCTGATGGTAACTAGGCCAGGCCAATGACCGCAACACTTGACGATAATTCAAATGTGTCCAGAGCAGCGTGTAGCTGAAATAATTGCAATAGTTTATAACTTGCAACAACTAGTAGCAACAATTTTGCACGCTCTTTGACAGCTGCCACATCCTCTTCCATTGCAGGCGCAAGGACAGCAGCGCGCTGCAGCGCTCGGCCAGCATTGATTCGTTTGCGGAAATTGTGTTTAGCGACATGCCACGCCCGTCACTGGACGTGCCACGGACAGCGGCCGGTGCTGCCACGCCCACGCCCTTCAGCAAGCGGCCTTCCGCGAGCAGCTTGTACTCGACGTGCAGCAGCATTGCGGCCGCAACAGCCGCCTCCGCCCAGGTGCACGCCCAGTTGAATGTCAATTATGGCGACCTAACGGCATATCCGTATCCGTACTCGCATCCGCAGCATCCCGGCACCTCCAGCAGCAGCGGCAGCAGCAGCAGCGCCGCCAACAGCCGACGCGAGAGCATGTTGAGTCCATCGTCAACGCGGCGCAACAAGCTGACCAGAATCATTAATGGTAAGTGAAGGGGGCGTGGTTTGGGGCGACAGAGAGAGGCGGCTACTAGTGATGAGCGAGTGATAGACACAAGCCCAAGCTGGAAAACGAATCAAAATTATTCCTTGTTTATTGTGCAAAATAGTTTCTTCGTTATTATTATCTACAAGTAATATCGTGTAGAGTCGTGTCACGACACGCACCCATCTCTAACTACAGTGAAACAGAGGACGCGTGTGCCCTATTGATAAGCCATCCCTTGCAAATGAGCCTCATCTCATTGGCAGCTGGAGAAGCAGTGGATCCAACGGCTTGTTTATTTTATAGCAGCAGCGGAGTCCAAATTGAAATTCAAATGCGCACTTAAGCTTGACTCGGACTCCGGATGCCGCATAAAAACAATGCCCCAGAGGCCTCATTGGCTAACAGGAGCGAAGGTTAAGGGAAAGTGGAGGCTGAAATACATCAAAAATAAATCGGACCACGCAAATTATGGCTGAACACATAAGACAAACCAGAATTACTTTATTGTTAATCATTATATTATTTATACTACATACACATTTTTATTATTGTTTTTCTTTTTTTTTTCGTCGAGACGTTAGTCCATCATTTTGAAGACCTATCAATATCTTACACAACCCTTTTGCGACGCTATCCAAGCTGATAACTAGTTTTCTTAGCATTATCAGCGACTTCCGCGAAAAAATGGTTTTGATTTCAATATTTTATTTATTTGTATTTATATTGTCTTGAAGGCCAGGCCGGCCCCCATGTGTAGTCGAAGCTTCGTTGCGATAGCAACAGAAAATACTAATATTAAAAGCTTAAGAGAAACGATCGTTGGCATTTTTTTTTATCGCTGCACAATTCTATGAAATGGCAACTGCGACGCCAACGTTAACGCTAACGGCAGCTGAGAGCGTCAACTGAGCAACGACTAACTGTGAAGCGCTGACCATTAACAACGCTCAGTCGTCCAAGACGTTGACGCTCTGTCTGAGTGAGCGACGGCGACGACGACAACGGCGTCGCTGCAACTTCAATTTCAGTTGAATAACGACTTTTGTTGAGAGCGCAGCGTGCGGTTCGTCGTCTACGGATCGTGGTTCCAATAACAACAAATAAGAAAACGAATTCTTTGGCAAATTCGAATTGTGCTCCGAGGTGGTAAAATGCTGTGAAAGTGAAAGAGATCTTGTTAACATTTATTTAATTAATCCAATGCTTAAGAATTTGTGACGTCGCTTGGCAAAAAATAATTAAAAGAAAAGAAAAGAAAAGGCAACCAATAAAAAACGCGACGCTTTGCGTATTCGTTTCTGCTTCGTTGCGTTTGTGTGAGTGTCTCCAACTACCTGTTTGCGGCTGCGCATGTGTGCGTGCGTATGTGTGTGTGTGTGTTTGTGTTGTGAGAGAGAAAACACAACAACTGAGTTACCTGCGTCAACGCCGACGCCAGAGAGTTTGCGCGCAGTGCCACAAGCTGAGAGAGTGAGCGAAATTTAACGAATGATCGTCGGGTGCTCGTTATTGTTGTTGCCAGTGTCAAAAACTAAACGCGCCGCTTTCGTTTAAAAAAGCAACGTTGAGGCAACAACCTACAGCAACAACAAATAAGAGCCGCAGGGCAACATAAATTGACTACCGACTGCTGTCTCAGCCGCTGCTCCGCTGCTTTTGCATGGCATTTGCTGCCATTGCAATGTTAATTAAATATTACGTGCCAGAAAAAACAGCAGCAGTGCAGATCTAACTGTAATTGCATTGCGTGTCCGACTGTTGTTATTATTTGCACGAGCAGCCTGAGAAAATTAACAACAACTACAGCGAAAGTGAACTTTTGCTTGTTTCTTGTTACTTCTTTTTGTCAGTTTCCATTGTGCGAGACATCAACTTGACTGCAACTAATTTACTCACGTGTCTGTCATGGCGGCTGACAGCGGGAGCTAGAGTTGCGCTGCACCGTTCCGATTTTGTTCATTTGAACATATTTTCGAACTTAACTGAAAAGCTAGATAATCGATCGATTAAATTACTTCAAAAGAAAGCCAAAATGTTAGTAAAAAGAAAAAGTTTAGCACATTGTGATAAAAAAAACCAGCAATAATACTGCTCCAACAACAAAAGAATTTTCTTTCAAAACAAGTTAGCTTAACAAAAAAAAAGAACCTGTGAACTACTTGAATACAAAAGCGCACAACTAGTGGCAGCATAATTACAGCAAGTCGCGGGCAACTTAAGTAGTTGCATCTCTTTCTCTACACACACACACACACACTTATGCTTATAGCTGTAAAAAGCTTTGCGCGTTGCTCATTTTGCATTTTTTTGTTTCTTTATGTTGTTGTTTCGCAGCAGTTTTGCAGTCATCGCGTCGTCGTTTTCATTAAAGTTGTTTGTGTTGCAATTTGAAGTGCCCCGCACAATGAACAGGTAAGCAAACCCATAACACACACTCTCACTCACACATGCATAGATTAGTGTGCAACTTTGTGGCTAAAATATGCAACGCCATGAAAAACTTGAACTATTGCAGCATTTTTACGGTTTGGCTGCAAGACGCTTTTCCTGATGCGTTTTTCCCAAATAGTTTACTCAGATTTCCACAAAATTGCATCTGAATTGTGTTTGTTGTGTTTACCTTAAGAGGTTTTTATATTTATTTTGGCTCCCATTTTAACTTCGTTGTTTTCGTGGCTGCGACTGACAGTTAAGAATTGGCCGCCTCCAGCCACGGCCCGAGGCTTACAGAGTGACGCTTGCCCATTAATATAACGAAACTGCGACTCCTCGTTTTGCCAAAGTGTGTCCAGAAACTTTCTACACGAATTCACAATATTTTATTCCTATACCCTATAAAACAAGAGTTTTAGAAATGGGGTATATTAAAAATTGACACGGATACTTAACGACTCTTGATTGATCCTTACATAGAATAGCTGTGATGAGTGCTTAAATTTTAATCCATAACTGATCTAAAATCACAATTAATATAACTTCTCTTAACTTAAAATCCACTTACAACTAGAATAAAGTTACACATAATGGGTATCTAATAGTCACTCAGTCTGCGCGCCTCAGTCGCCAACGCGTTGCGTTCCGTTCCGTTTAATAAACAAATTAAAATGAGGCAAAAGTTCGGCGGTGAACTAAAAGCTTCGGTTCAGACGGGGCATTCCCCCCTAGACTCCCTTTTACCCACACCCCAGGACCTGCATTTAAGTGCACTTCGACCCACACAAACACACAAAGTTTCGTTGGCTTCTTTTTGCTTTTGTTAGTTTAATATTATGATTTTTGTATTAAAAAGTTTTAAATCTTTGATTAAAAGTAAATTTATCACAAATTCGCTGTGCGGCGTTTTAACTTAAAAGTTCCTGCAAGACATTTTGTTGTTGTTATTGTCGTGTTTTTTTTTTTTTTTTTTTTTGTATTTTGTTATTGTAGCAAACCGAGAAACTTGTTAGTTTTTTGCTGATAAGCAAAAGTTTTGCTCGAATTCGATGCGATAAAGAAAATTAAAGCTGCTTCTCAATCATTTTACATTTGTTTGTTATTGCTTTTATTTTAGATATTATGCAACGACTGCTGATAACGGCATACATATGTATGAGAAAATCAAATTTTAAAGAAAACTAAACATGTTTTCTTAGCAAATGTTTGTTTTAAAATAAAATTCATTTCCCTCCTTCTTTATTAGTTTAAATATTTATTTTAGAAATTCCAGAAAATGCCAAAATTTTCACATATATTCTGTACTTTGCGTTAAAAAGGGAAATTTTCACAAAGATTTTTCCCGGAAGAGAGTTTTGCATCTTAAAGATTTCATAAAACTTCTCTGCATTTAGCAGCATTTTAACGCCTGTTGGCCATGGCAGCTGTAAGTGTTGGTAACAATTTGAATTTCTAGGAAATGTTTTACTCATATTCCAGAATCGATTGCGCCTCATCTTGTATTTTCAATCAAACGTAGACAGAAGCAAATTTATAAGGCGAAAAGGCTGGCAACGGCGTCTCTTGACCTTTGGCCCACGTCTAGGGTTACCTCATTTTATAGCTGAACGAGTGTTTTGTGTGTATGTGTGTGTGTTCCAAAGGTTGTCAAAGAAATCGTTTTACAAAGCAAAGCTAAGCACAGATAAGCGCATCGAATCAATCAAAAATCTTTTTAAATTGAACAATGCAAATGAAATGCTTTGTTATACCCTGTGACGATAAAAATGATTCCGCGGGTATATTGACAAGGATTATATATATACATATATGTAAAAACATATCTCACATTGAAAGAAGATTTTAGCTTTGAGTGGTTTAAAGATCGAAATAGTAAATAGTTCAGTTAATTGCTGAACTATTCGTTAATTCTTTTGTTTCATTTAAATACATGATTATTTCTTATAATAATGGTTATTAGTTATTTGATTTTCTCCAGCTATACGTCTTAAATGCCACCAATGACAAGTACAGGGTATATGCTAGTCTACACTCCCATACCCGCAGTTTATTTTCCCGCTTTGATTTCAGTTTTCTCTTCTATCGTTATTTCGAATTGAAGTTTGGGTTTGTCACGTTGCCGAACGGCCCCCATTAGCACGTAGATCCCACATGTTGGGTCTGATTTGTCAGCTACACCCACGCACACACACACACACACTCAGGCATACAGAAATATACAGCAATAGTCGTTGCTACATATGTCAAATGGCAGCGCAGTCAAATGAAGCTAGTGCGACTTTTCAACTAATGGCCGCAAAGGTCAAAGGGTGGACAAAACCACAAGCCCCACAACCGCCCCTCTGACGACCCCATCGGCTAACTGGACAGGCATATATGTACATATAAATGTTACCCTTTTTTAGGGTCTGAATTTGTCATCACTTTGTCAGTACTATTTGCAGGGATTTTTAGACTTGAACATCTTTTGTATTATTGGATTTCACTTCCTATCTTTTATAGCCTACATTATAAGCTTCCCTGAATATATTTGGGTTAACTCTGAAATTTCTCGTAATAGTCAAGTTAACAGTTTACTCTTTCTCTTCCTCTTTCATAAAAACTTTCCAATTAGAGTCAACATCGGAACCAAAAAATCTCTTTTTTTCTCCAAGTTAGATTTTTGTCTGGACGAAAAAAATCGCAACTTTTAGCAAATCGGTCGCGATTTGCATAATTTGAATCGTCGTTATTGGTTTTGGGTTTGTTTTTTCACAGCATTTCCACAGCGGGGAGTATTCCGATGGAGGGGCCATTGAAAAAGGCAAAGTAAATGCTGTAGTCGGGCACAGGAAGCGAATGCTGACCCAGTCAAAGTGCTTAAAACCGTTTCGACAGTGAATTTGCATGTTCTTTTAAAGAGGGTATTGCAAATATGCTATAGCTATTGACACTTAGGTTGGAAGAAAAAAATTGTATTCCTAAGAAACATTTATACCCATTTGAAACGAATCATAAAATTCTCATTTGCAACTTAAAGTTTTAAAATTCTAAATTATTTCGTATGTTATTAAATAATGATAATTTTGATAATTAGGTAATTAAAATATCCAAACTTTTTTTAAGATAAGATTGTAACTATATATTAAAGTGTATTTGGTATTCGTTTGCCTGAATTAAGCAAGTCTTAAGCTTTTTCGCCCAATGTTTTCTTTTTTGCTTGTCCCATTTCCATTTTGTGGAGACGCTAGCATAATTTGCATATCTGATTAATATGAATACATTAGTTTTGTGATTTGACCGAATAAACCCAATAGAATGGAATCAGGCAATAGAGCTGAATGGCATTAAATGCCCTCGACTGATGCTAATGCAAAGGTCAAGCCAAAGAAAGATTTATCAGAGCAAACACTCTACCCCTATATCTTTTTATATCAGTGGTTGCTTCACTCTCTTTCCCTTCTTATATATATATACATAGCTATCCATAATGTCTGGTTACTTAAATTCAATTGGCGTTTCCGCTAAAGTTTACACAGGGTTGCGGGCGGCAGTCGTAATGCGATTTCATATTTTACAAAGACATAAAATATGCTTTTTGCTTTTTGCTCTTTGCTCGCATTTTATGATGAAGTGTCCCATGGAGTCCCCCAGAGTCGGTTCGAACCCTGCGAACCTAAGTTCTTTAGAGTTCTTGGCTGGCTTTTCGCTGGCTTTTTATTGAGGAAGCGACAAATTTATTTAAATGAAGTCGTCGCCTGTCTTGCGTTTAATGTGTGGTAGATTTGACAATTATGACAGCACGAAATGCCAGATAAAATCCGCATAACTTAATGCCAACCGACAGCAGAACGGCAAAAAGGGGAAGAAGAGGAGGACAGGATGGTAGTCTGTGAATGAATCTGCCCAGGCCGTGCTGGCTAAAAGACCAGGACCTGCTTGCAACATTGTGGCTGTGCCTGCTATCGCATCTATTAAGTGGATTAAGTTGTTCGTGTACTTCAGGTTAAGAATGGCACACCACTTACACACACACACACACACACACGTACACCACAGCTGACCTTTGGACTGAACCTGCGCTGTGATTTATGTGGTAAACGTCAATTTACGCGCTGCGTAGATTCATAAATTGTATTATCCAGCAATTGCAACCTTACCAAGGAATACATGTTATCCACAATATTCCCAGTAAATATAAATAAATACTAAAAGAGGGTATGTAGCAAACGGAGAAAAGTTGCTAAGGTGATCTTTAAATTGGAGAAAAGTTATATTTTATTAAACATTTTATTTTTATTATTATTTTTATTTTATTATTCATATTTACAAAGTAACTCGCAATTTGTAAATATAAATAGGAGTAGCAACAGGATATTTTCTAGTCGACTAGACCTTTCCTAGACCTACGAATATTTAAACTTGACACTCTTTAATGTTATGGACTAGTAATTTTTATTTATGACCCGGTCACAATTGACAGCAAGGCTCGGGTTCTGAAAAGCTTCAACCTTATTAGGGACGGGCCAAGAAGTCAAGCATGTGACCAGAATTGGGGACTGGTAAAGCTGTAAACGAGCTAAGCTAATTAACTGATATTTGATCCATATGATATTAATATTTATTAGAGTTCTGTCGTATCGCTTCTATAAATTCGATTATTCATGTTCAAGCTGTTTATAAATAATATGTTCTTTAGAACTGTTCAACTGTGAATCATGGAAGACTATGATTGCAAGAGCTAAATTATATTTAACTCACCCATATAAAATAGTGTTTTATTAATATAGATGAGCATATATTATTATTTTTATGTTTTCATCGTTATTTTAATAAATATACATATACGTATACAATGCAATACTCGAACTAGAATACTTCGAAACACAGCTCATATTATAAATAACTGGAATTCATGTAATATGCATCAACAAATTTCCAATGAAAAACTATTGAATTACGATAATTTGTTTCACTACTCTTTTTCTTAATTAATTGTCAAGGTCTTTACGGCTGTTTTCAGACCTTAATTGCGATATTATTCGCATATAATCAGTTTGTGAACATCTCAGATTCCACGTTTCCTAAGCGATTTATGATTCAGCTAAATGATTCCCAACGTATGCGTCACATCTCTAGATTCGAGCTCGAAGTCAGTCGAATTCGACTCAAGCGATTCGGCACTGACCTCGCGCAAAGCGTTTGAATTTACACAGAAAATGTAGCGCTTCAAAGCATTTTTAAATGTTGCCTAAATATACGTTTATTAGCCAGTTATTTACTTTGGCTAGTTAGTTATGCATGCGAGCGATGAGACAACGTCCAAAATTAGCAAAACAATAGATCTAGTCGACCACCTTAGGGAAACTGGTTTGCGAGCGGTCCAAAAAACATACCTAAATACACAAAAAATGGGAAAAATGTGATTTTTTCGGGATAACGTATTTGTTGTTCCATGAAATTTTGTAATAACAGTGCATACATAGACATTAAGAAATGTATCCATTGTTTCGGTGTTTCGCTTGACAAATCATTCAGAAATTGTTAATTAACAACATGAATACAAATCTTTGTTAACCAATAATTAACTTATTGCCAATTACAAAAGACAATTGCTCGCATTTATTCTGTATAAATTGGTAGCTAATTTCTACTTTCAGTAAAACAGAAAGCATAAAGTAAAGCGTACTATGAGATATGAATATTTAAACAGCGAATAATAAATTCAAATACATAAATGCATACTTCCAATTAGCTTTCACATCAAATATACATTTCGGTTATCCATTTGAATTCGAGCTCGAATTCGATTTCGAATTCCAATTAACAATTGCCTCAATTGCTCAAACCCTGTTGACAGACTCTTTTCCCTTCTTCCTCTTGTTACGCTCGATAAATCAAGGCGCGAGTTGAGGACAGCTCCTGCAACAACAAATCACCAAATACGACAACAACAATAGCAACAACAATTGTCTGACAGGCGAGCCGACAACTGATTTTTGTTTGTTTCACGATTTCGGAAATTTCGCTTGAATTGTTTAACGCGTTTCTGACAAAGAGAGAACGAGGGAGAGAAATAGAAAGAGAGACACAGACAAGCAGAGGCTCAAGTAAACAGGAAATCCTTTGAACATGAGCAGAGCACGCCGCAGGTACAAATACTTGACGTTGTCTACATTTCAGAGGGTATTATAATTTTGTCATAAGTTAAAAGAACAATAACATACGCGGTAAAAATTTAAATTTAGAAGAGAATACCCATGGGTACAAAAACTAGAGATCTACTGCTTAAATAATATTTCCAGGGCAATTGAGCTGAACTTGTATATAGACTAGAGAGAAAGGGAAGCATGAAAGAACAGCAAAAGAAGGAGGGAGAGAGAGCAAAGCAAACAACGTAACCCTGTATGTTACCCTGATGAATAATGACGAATGTCGAGTACAGCACGCTACCTAAGTATGATTCCTGAAAATACAGAGAGAGAGAGAGAGAGAGAGAATGGAAGAGGGAAAGTGTGCGGGAGAGCTAAAGAGAAGCAGGAGTATGATCGATTGAGAGCGAGTTATATGTACGTTGTCAGGGAAATCAAGGCACAAAGAGCGGGAGCTCGAGTGTAGGAAAGCGAGTAAGAGAAATCCAGGAGAGGGATTAAGAGAGAGCAGAGGGAGGGCAAATCCTACGCGTGGTTGAAAAACAAATCAAATCGCAAACAGCTTCAGTTCTCATTTAGTAAACGCGACGTGCACTACGGAAAATCCTGTAATAAACAGAGTAAACTGTCCGAGAAATGTTTTAAACCTAAAGCTATAAATATTGATACATAAAACGATAAAATGGAAAGACGCCGTGCTGTGAGCTCTTATGCCAAGCTCAGGGAGCAGAAACAGCAGCAGCAGCAGCAGCAGGAAGCACTTCAGGATGACAACGAAGAGCATAACGAGAAGGACGAGCTGCCAGCCTTGAGTCGTTCGCACTCGGTGCGCGCCTCGCTGCGGCGCCTCAAGAGCAAGCTGCATAGCCCCGCCCTCTCGCTGCAATCGCCTTTCAAGCTCCGCTCGCAATTGCATTCGCGCAGTCGCAGCTGCAGGACCCTCAACAAAACGAAGGCCGTTAAAGCGCTTCGCTTGTGGCATGAAATCGAAAAAGTTGCCGTGGTAACAAGCAAGAAGCAGAACATGTGGCCGGAGCAGAAACTGGACGAGCAGCAGAACCAGAAGTGGGATCAGGAGGATTTGGGCATTGAGCAGCTGATGTCCACCCTACCCGTGGGCGTGGCATTGCCGCGCAAAGCCTGCAAGCTGCTGCAAATACCTGAGATTTACTCACAAGCCCCAATCGACTCGGATCGGGAGTCGACGGAAGCCAATTCGGATGCAATGCTGGCCGAGATCACACGCCACGCCCCGCAGGGCATCTATGGAAGCACCCGCATGCGCACAGCTACCATCAGGAAGCCGATGCCCTACCTGAATAGTCGTAGGTGTAAACTCTGAATACCCGTTAACTATTTATGGTATTCGTTACGTTTTCTCTCTGTATAAGTGGATCGTCAGCTTGTGCTAATGTGCTGTGTTTCTCCCTGTTTTATTTTTGACTGCCTTATTTATGGAACTGACCAGAAATTTAATTGGATTTTTTTTTTTTTTTTACTGTGTTCCAAATACTCTCAAATGGGTTTGTTGAACTCTTTGCCACAGCTGGCAGGGCAGTCGGTAAAGTTCTTAAATATTTTGAGACTGTGTGAAAGGATTCCCAACGGTTGTCGGGAAAACGGAGTGAAGTATAATTTAGGCGTTGTAACATTTTGAAGGATAGCCAAATATAATTGTTAAATATCTTGGCTTTGATAAATAGTGCCTCCTATTTTCCTTATCGTTCTCATGTGTGTTCATAACTCGTATAATTGTTGGACAACTCGTATAATCCAGCACGCGCCTTTAAAGTCCAAACTATTCCAATTAATTTTCTATATTGAATTGCAAAAAGAATATTCTAGCTTAATTTGAATATATTTTAGAAGTGGGTCGTGCAGGTTTCCAGGGAAAAACACTAAAGAGAGACCATTAAATTAATGTTGGAAATATTGAGCCAACAAACTTGAAGTTCGTTCAATTATAATGCCAATCAAATCAAACTCCCATTGAGCTTGAGTCCTTGACCGACCCGACATTCCATTCAATAATTTCGTCTCAGATAACTGGACTGATTGTGTGATTGAACTGAATATTGGCTTGTGTGGTTTCGAATAGGTTAATTAATGCCATTGTGGCCAGCTGCGGCCAATGTCGTTTTCGGCCACAACGAGCAAATGGCCAAAATGGACAAAAATTCCATTACAATTTCATAAATATACTAAAAATTAAAAACCCATTTTTGCTGTGGGGCATGAATTGGAAATGTTTCGCACGTGTTGTCTGATGTTGCAGATGCCACCACAGCAACAATAACAGTAGGAACAACTGCAACAACCACAACAACAATGATAATAGCCACGCCCAGCAGAAGCTGCAGATGGGCAGCTGCCTACGGTCCCCGGCGCACTTCATACGCCAAAAATCATTTCATACGCTCAACGAGCTCTCCAAGTTCTGCCAGCTCAAGACGCCGACAGCAGCGGCGGCAGCGACAGCGGCAGCGACGCCGACAGCGACGTCAACGTCCACGGTGCAGCAACCACGCGGTCATTATGCCAACGATGGTAAGCGAACAGCCAACCACGCGGCCACCCACATGTGCCACAATTAAAACTGACCGTCAAAAAACAATTCAGCTAATTAATGGTATCTGGGTTGTGCAAAAGGGGACAGTGGTGTAACGGTATAACAGTTGAGCAGTATAACATGCTTGCATTTTAACAGTCTGACAACTTAACAGTGCTGTAGTATAACAGTTTAACACTGCCTCTGCATTTTCCGTCCAAGCAAAGCGCAATGCATTTCTAAAGCAGATATGTATTTGTTTGTAGAAATCTTTATTGAATCAGATGTGAATGCAAGCTATGCTTTATATATATAATTCTATATATTTATGGGTGGTTGGGTGGTTCGGTTTGGCTATTGGTGGTTGCTTGGGTGGGATTTTGTTATGATACTTACGCTGCTTTGCTGCAATGGCGATCTAATCTACTGATGCTTGAGTGCATGTCACACACATGTAACACACACACACATATATGTAACACACTCACACTCTCATACACACACAGTCGGCTGCATACATAATTTTAATTGGCTTTTGGTCATACAACAAATTTAAAAAAGAAGAGAAACATTTGTGTTTAATAATTGATTAATTGCTATTGTCGGCAATTAACGGTCTTATATATAAACATACATACATATATCGTTCCCATATGTCTGGCTTATTTGCATTCTGTATATATTATCATTTATTTATGCATAATTTCTAATTAATTTTTCATTTCAAGCTTAATTAAATTCTCTGTTTAATTTGAATTCATGATTTCTATCCCAAAACCCAATCCTCGATTCCCCTCCACGAACACAGACAACATTTCGCACAACTCGTGTGAGGAGGCTGTCAAACTGCGCCCAAAGCAGTCTTTCGATTGCCAGGATAACAACAATCAGGATAACTACCCCACCTACTATCCCGCCGCCTTTCGGTGGTCCGAGCAGCTGACCCAGCATGCGGCTGTAGCCAAGCTGCGCACCGCCATTTCATGCCACGCCCAGGATCTGCGCGAAATGGAATTCCTGCTGCCGCAGCAACAGGCGCAACCTCAGGCCAGTCCCCAGTTGCGGATATCGCGCCACTCCCAGCCTAAGAAGCTACGGGACGAGCACGAGGAAGAAGATCCGAATCAAGATCAGCATCTGGAAGAGGAACACATCGATGAGAACTCCGCGACCAATGGGCAACAGCAGCTGTCGGTGCATCGGTTGCCCGTGCAGCTGCGTAATAAAATTCCGGGGAATACGCCACATCCGCGAGTCAGCAAAATGTCCAAGAAACAGCTTAAGCTTGCCCAGGCACAGTTAGACAAGCTGACTCAAAGTAATCTTCACCTGCACGGTAAACAAACGTCCTCCCTCTCTTCGCTTTCTCCGGACTAACAAACTAAACCCAAATACTCTTCAAGGCCGGACATGGTTTTAATCTAGCTTTCTTCTCCTACTTCTTAAACAGCTCTCTTTTCCGCCGTGGAGCATGGACATCTGGATAAAGCACGAACCATACTCGAATCGACAGATGTGGATGTCAATAGGTAAGTCGGACTGGGTGGGAAAATAGTGAGACAAAACTGTAGGCTTAAATCTTCGGTAATTCGCTTTTCTAATATGTATTTCTGATCTTGAGAGAGGGGAAAAGTCAGCTAGTCGAGAATTTTGGATATTTCATCTTAACGAGTAAATCATTCCGAGAGACTAACGAAACAGGACGAAATATATTAGATTGACCTCCTTTCACACTAACAGACAGACCCAAAGGAAACTATAGTATGATATGTGTAGAGTTGGTTTTAGGGACTCTTATTATAGCTTGCTTAGTTTCTTTTTCGAATAAAAATGATCCAAGCATCATCTCCGATTCCAGCATTAATATCGATGGACTCTCGGCGCTGGACGTCGCCGTGCTGAGCAACAATCGCTCCATGACCAAAATGCTGCTGCAACATGGAGCTCTGGAGGGATCCCAATGTATGTACAAGAGAGACAGATAAGAGACCTAAGATATCATAATAATCAATGTGTATTTCACTTTTTCAGTTTCCGTCGATAGCATTGGCACCAAGCTGAACGGGCTGCTCAAGGACGCCGAGTCCCGAATTCACGATCTCAGCGGACCGGAGGGCTTGTGTGCGCCGGTTTTCGCCTCTCGGCCCTCCATATCCAGCATTATAATTGGTGCGTACGTTTTGCATGCCAATTCCAAGAATCTTTAACCTAAAATCTTTTAACGATTTCAGGCAATACCGGCTCGTCTGTCACCGGTTGCACAGGCAGCGAGGTGGACAAACAAATTGGCATTTGGGAGCGTAGGGTTAAGGGGCTGCGTCGCATGCTCCTTGGCTGGGACCAAGCCCGGCCCCCAGATGCACCCGCTTCCGTTGTGGTCGATGTCACCGGCGACAATTCCATCAGCTTGCAAATACTCGAACCCTTCGAGGGCGCCATCGCTACCAAATTCAAGGGTGGGTTGCACTCCACAAAGATTTGATTATTAAGCTATTTTGTGACCTCATCCATTTACCTGCAGTTCAATGGTCGACACGCGCGGACTTCAACAACGTGGTCGGCGAGCGGGAGCTACTCGAGTGGATTAGCTTCCATGGCACCATGGGAGCCCAGTGCCACATAGCTGGCCTAACTCAAGGGCGACGCTACTTTCTGCGCGCCGCCTGCGGCAACGTCAAGGGTTGGGGTCCATACCGCAACTCGGTGCCAGCCAGCGTTGTACCCTCAAGTGAGTAGAGGGTGAACTAGACTATTGATTGGGATTAATCCCTATTGATTTAGATGTAGAAATATAAATCATACCTTATTCTAATCATATGCTTATACTTTTCATTTGTTAATAGCCTGGCGTGATTTGGATAATCGGGAGGATCGATTTTATGGACGTCAATGCATACTCGACAATCTGTTTACGGCCGTGCGTTTGGCTCGACCCGCAGATGTCTCGGAACTAACGCTGGATCCGAGCAGCGTACAGCGACGCAATCCCAAGAAGAAGACAACCATTAAGCAGCTCTTCTCGGTCACGTCCAAGTTTCAAAAGACATTGCGACGGTAAGACCCAAGAGATGACATTCGTCCAGGATTAGCTAATGACTTTTATTTATACCCTACAGCGGCATCTACTTCTCGTGCATTGTCCACTGCGATGACAAGGTGCTGGTGACTAGCGAGGACTTTCCGCCCGTAATTGAGATCGACGAATCCTATCCGAGTGCCCTGCACATGGACTACTATTGGCTGATGAAGGTCGCCTGTACATGGGAGGATGTCAAATCGCTGCGTACGGACATGGAACGGAATCTGACTTCGCCCGTGCACTTCCGCACAAAGCTTCTGACGGCCGTCTGCCAAATGCAGTCGGCGCTGGGCATCACCGATCTTGGCCAACTGTATTATAAACCGCTTCGAGATGCACAAGGAACGGTGGTCCTCACCTGCATCCAGTCGGTAAAGAGCCAGAAGGCTGTATCTATCCTCAACTCCCGTTGGCTGCCAGTAAGCAAGCTGCAAAAGAAGCTGGGAGCTCTGCACGAGGATTACACCATTAACGAGCAGCTCATCTCGAGCATTGGCGAGCAGCTGCACTATCAGCAGGCGGCTCTGCAGCGCCTCGAGCCGGGTCTCTATCTGGGCTACCTGAAGATGCAGTGCTCCATGGATCAGATACAGGTGGTAGTCCCAGTGAAGACCCCCAATGTGCTGCCTCACTGCAAGGTGCGCGAGAATAGCCACATTACAGCCGAGGAGTGGCAGGTGCTACATCGCACAGAGGGCAATGCGCTGCGCCTGCCCCTGGATTTCAGTGCACCGGGCGACGGCAATGGCAATAGCCCAGCCACCGAGGTGCAGCGTCTGTTCCTGCACGATGTCAGCAATGCGATGCACAAGCTCCTAGCTGGAATGAGCATAAAGCCGGCGGATGCTGCCACGCATCGTCTCTACGATGTGGAGGTAATAGAGTTTAGCCGCGACATTAGCTTCCTGATTGTCTGCCCTTCGGTGGAAGCGTCTTGCGCCGTTCCCGGCCAGTCGGAGCTGCTGCTTCAGCGCGAGGATCTCGTCAGCCTTAGTATACAGGCCTTCGAGATGATACATCTACGCACCTATCAGCCGGCCATTGTGCAGAAATATGCGCGACTCTCCTGCATCCTGGAGCTGGACACGGCGCTGGCCACTCACTCGCATCGGGAGGCCTTCTCCAGCAGCGAGCTGCAGGCCGCCAAGGAACGGCTGGCCACGCTGCAGGAGCTCAGCTCCAGTCTAACTCTCGTCTGGAAGAGCGTGCGCTGGCTGATGGATGTGGTGGCATATGCACGGAATAAGCACGCCCAGCCGGCGCTGCCCATGCGCGAGATTCTGGACTTTGCCCATGGCTTGGAGCAGGGTAAGCAGCTGCTGCAACTGCCGATGCGCGAGTCCCGGTTCACCAAGACGGGTCGTGGCAGCTGGCCGGGTCCGGGCGCCAATGAGGATAGCAGCAGGTCGAGCGCCAAACCAGAACATTCCAAGTCCGAAACGAATCTGGGTCAGAGCGTCCTTACTCCTAGCACTGCACCGATCACCTCGCTCGAAGCAGGCGACAAGCAGCCAGAGCAGCAGCAGCAGCAACAGCCTCAGCCCCAACTGCTCCAGGTGACGGGCACCGAGTTCGGCGCCTCCACCTGTTCGGATGTCTCACTGCGCAAGAACAGCGGCGACTCCGTGAGCTCCGCCTACACCGCTCGCAGCTTTTACTCAGCCGCAGACTCGGCTTCTGATGGCAGCAGCAGCGTGTTTGCTTTGCCGCCCTCTCGTTCCGACGATACCCTAGCGGATGCACTGCGTCATTCGCAGGCCGCTGCTGCAGCGCTGCGTAAACGCACCAGCTCCCACATTGGACCCATTTCAGCGCCTCTCATAACCGTGCACAGCTCCAGCTCGGCGCCCTATCTGGCCGCCTCCAGCAGTCTCTCGGCCTTTGCTACTGACCTGGAGCACAAGCCGCTGAAGCCAGCGGCGGAGTACAGGCTGAAGGCAGCTTCTAGCCTCAACTTACGTGAGGGTGGGCTCTATCTGAAGAGTTCGCTTTCTGCGCTGCAGCCGGAGCTGAAGCCACTTGGCAGCGAGGAGCTTACTCCAGTGGCCAGCACCTCAAAGGCGTCGTCCACCAAGAGTCTATCCCATCAGAGCAGCGAGGAGGACACCGCCAGCTGCTCCAGTCTGAATACCGAGCAGAGCAACACCACAGGCGCGGGCATAATCCAAGTCTACACCGCCTACAACACGGGCCTGGCCAGCGGCACCAGCCTCAAGCTCCACGTGACGCCGAAGACAACGGCCCGGGAGGTCATCAACCTGGTCGTCAAACAGCTCAACATGGCCGCCGTGCTGAAGGGCAGCAAAGGACCCATTTATGGTCCCGATATGCTGGACAACTTCTGCCTCGTCGCGGTCATTGGCGCTCGCGAGCGTTGCTTGAGGGATGACTTTAAGCCACTCCAGCTGCAGAGTCCCTGGAAGAAGGGTCGTCTCTATGTGCGACAGAAGCACGAGCTCCTCGCAGCCATAGAACATTCCAATCGCAAATCTCATTTGATCTAAGAACTAAGCTGGGTTTCCTGTCAATACGAGTTTATGAAATCAAATCGGGTATATTAGTTTTGTGTAACATTCATCTGTCATTATGTGAAAAGAAATCCAGAGTGAAACCTTGCTCTGATTTTCTATTATCAAGCAAAACTTTTCCCTACACACACAAACACAAACACACACACGCACACATAATTACTATTGTTGGCTTTTTGATTTGGTGTTTGCTTTATTGGGTCTTCACTGCGCCCAACCAAGTTTAACGACCAACTCACAAAATTAGACTGAATTACCCACATATGTATGTTAAAGAGCACGGGGGATGATGATGATATATCTATGAAATTGTAATGAAATGGTATTATATTTTAAATAGTTTAACACACACAAGCACACACGTTCACATCATAGGAACACGCTACACCCACACACACACACACACACACACACACACACACACGCACACACACACACACACACATGCATATGTATATAGGGCACATGAATTGTTGTTAGTTGTTTTAGAAGCTGGTTTGAGAGTAAGTGCAAACAAATTACACCAATATTATAATGCGTATAGATGAAGCATATACCTATTACCTAATTATATATATATATATATATATAAATGTATTTTATCTAATACACATATATTATATGTGTATTTATGTAGATTAGCAAACAAAATGTTTTGATTGTATTTTTGTGGCAATTTTTTAGGCGCACGCATTTTTAATATGAAAATCTAAATGTTGAACGAAACTAGAATTAATTATTAATCTTATTGTAATGTCAATATATATACAGATATATTTGTATATATAAATATATACAATTTAAGTGTGAACTCACTCGATGTGCGTATTGTATGTGTTCTTTATAATAACAATTAACAATTCCAATCTGGATTATACAAATATTAAATAGTAAGAAGGTAAAAGGAATGCAATTGTTTGCTAAAATATATTTTGCAACAAAAAATGAAGCTGAGGAATGCACAAAAATGAATATTCCATTGTTAGATTTATATAATGTAGATGATGATACGCATACCCTGTTAAACGGAGTTGTTTGCAACTATCCAGTATTTTTTTTCCTGTTCTTAAAATTTCTGCATGCTCCCTAGATGTACGAATCTGGAATCCACATGAAGGATATCTTAAAGTACTTTGTGTGAACAACTGTTAAGTGTCTATAAACTAGAGTTATATACCTAATATATACTCCCATATTCTATAGATGTGTATTAACTGAAAGTCTTCAGATTTATCTATTTACTGTAAGCTAAACTCCCAAGTTTCTACCCCATCCTGTTGAAAATTGTTGTAGCTAGAAGATTTGCGTACCATAAATACAGAATTTATTCTTAAACAAGAGTCCATTATAATACTATAAATAATAATTACAAATCATTCAAGATGAGACTACATACGACCAACACAAAAAAAAAAAAAGAAGAAAGTATTCTGTACAAATTTTTTGTAAATATTTATTCAAAATTTTTTGATAAAGTTTTTTATTATGGATCAACCTATCCCAAAGGCACGAGAAACAAAAAACGAACAAATTCCCAAATGCAACTCAGTTCAGATCTGCAAAAAAAAAGAAAACATATTTAGCAACGAATTGTGTTAGTTTAATTAGTTGTATTTGTATTTGTATTTGTTATGTAGTGAAGGATTGAACAACAAAAAATTGAGAAAAAGCAACCGCCGTCCGTTCCCCAAAGAGATCGTTTACAGAGTATTATTTTATTTTTGATGACGCAATCTAATTGTAACTGTAAATTTTAAGGTGTTAAAGGTCGAATACGAGTATACTCTATATGGCACACATACATATATAAATCTATATAGATGATTATAAAGCGCGGTAAATGTTTAATAAAATAGCTGAAAAGAACGCGTAGTAAACAGTTCTTGTCAAGTGTAACTCCTCATAAATCTATGCATGTTATACTACCTAAAAAAACAAAAAGAATGAAAAAAGCAAATTCTATCGATTCCGTGTGTATTCTTGGTGTCCGTTAACTACATATACAACAAAAATGATGAAAAGCAGCCATAACAAATAACATTTAATAACTGTACTAGAAGGATGCATAGTTAAGAGATACATAAAATGATCACTTAAAAAATGTGAGCAAAGGAAGAGCATGATAAAGATAAAAAGAAGAAGATCACTTATTCAATTAATCTAAATAAAGACTAAACAACTGTTATGGTGTCATTTCAAACAATTTCTACATTTATCGGGTTTACAACTAGGGTCTGATTTTCAAGAAAATGGTTTCATTTTTATTTCAGCTTGTGTTTCAGAATTTAGGCAATTATAAACTGAATGAGCTTATCTCCTGATTAAGAAATTCATAGTGCTATAACAAAAACAATTGCCTAAACTCAGTTATTTATCAGCGGATCATTATCATTTATTTATTATTTATAAGTTATTTATAAAGTGGCTAAGTTTTTATCAGAAGCCAGTTATTTATACTTTTAACAAATTTTACCTATTTTACTTATTGAAGATTTAAGTTTCTTTAAATTCAATTTGAATAATGGAAGCTTGGATTTGGATGCTGTATATATGTATGTGAACAACTATATATAAATATGTATAATTGTTTTAAGTACAAACTGTGTTTCGAGATAAGCATAGTTAGTCATTAATCCATGCCACAAGCACACCAGCACATTTAACTTGTATAACTCAACGGAGTTGTTATAATAATATTCCAAGTATGGGCATATTAAGTATACGCTCGCTGAGTCGTCGGTTAATTAATTAAATATTATTTCAAAGCAAATTTCTCTATGAAATCTCAACATTTTCACTCATTATTGCGCCAACTGATAAAAGCAGCTGCTGATTGCCTTCCAGACGATTCCATAATATCTCAATGTAGCTAATAACAACAAACCTGTTGCACCCAATATTCCAGCCCTAATTCACTATCATATAAGGCGTCTTATCTCATAATTTCCCTGGAACCTTTTTTACTGTTGTTAAGCGTTGTTTTGTGTATGCCCGTGACTAAACAGTTAGATATTTTTTTCAGGCTACGCGCCTGGAACTCTGCAAGACACACACACACACACACACACACACGAAAATCTAGACACTAGACACACATACATTGCATATAGCTGGAAGTTAACTAAGATCCACATTCCAGAATTTTTGAAATGTCACGCTCGGAAATTTATCTCATTATTTCCCTGGGAACCTTTCCACTTGTCATCGTGCGTCAGTTTTCGCTTGCCCGTGACGAAACAATCCGAAATATTTTCCAGTCCTTTCGGTTAAAAACCCACAAAACCCAAACGCGAAGATCGCTTGTGAAATTCGTTAAACTTACCTGCACACTATCTATTTTTACATATTTACATACATTCAAATATCTCGCTTACACTTAATCCACGCTACAGTCCTAATGCCCATTGCACAGGGCTTTCTCTCCTACATTTTTCCTGAACAATTTCTCGCTTATCATCGTGCGTCAGTTATTCGTTTGCCTGTGACGAAATAAAATAATGCGATGTTCGCCTGGAACCCCACAGCGGCATCATACACACACACATACAAGCAGTCATGTATAGGCACAAAGATCGTTAGCTAAATATGTATGTAGATGATTGTCTGACTCACTCGCACATTGTATAGAGAACTCACTTACACAAGGGCCCAAAAAGCAATTCATGACGACTTCGCAGTCGCAGTCGCAGTCACAGTCGCAGTCACAGTCGCAGTCGCAGTCGTAGGCAGAACAAGCAGCGTTAGCGGAAATTTGTTGTTGTGAAATTTTTATTTCAAATATACAAATGTATCTATGTCCAGACCTACAGTCGTACGCACGCCCATACATACATACATACATACAATATGCTTGTGTGTACGGCTGGAAAATAATTTACTTAATTTCACCACAGAGTGGACATAAATAATATCTTCATATGTATGTGTGGGCAAGCCTTTGGTACATTGCGCCGGTGACATCACAGCTTAATTGAAATCTAAAAGAACATACATGTATACACATATGTACCATGTATGTTTGTATACTTGCATATGCACATTCCCATACATTGTTAGCCGCAAGGCCGTCGTTAGGTGTGCAGCCAGAACGACTGATTGTGCTCGCTACACTCTATGGCCATATATAACCGTTATAAACTTCAAGTAGTTGCCGATAAGGGTTCGAATAAAATGTTAAAGTTATTATTATAAGTTTTTCTTATTGTTTATTTTGGTTAACTTTTATAGCCCGCTGAAGTGCCGCCCGATTGCACTTGTGAGACTTCCTATCTGATAGCATCTCAGCGGCAATATATTTAAAATAAATACCTTTGCGGCCGCTCGAGTCGAGTCTCGTACCGCGATTAGGTATTATTAATCTAAAATAGTGACAAGCAACGCTGCCACGTGATTTCAATGAATCCAGAGGGTAGACAAAAGCCTAGACAAGAGTCAGATGCGGAAAGGGTCAAGTGATTTGATGTGCCCGCAGCTCTCGTATTACGAGGTGTACCTATTACGATAACGATTAACGATTACACGACTGTGCGACTGCACGACTGTACGACGATACGACGGTACGACTGTTTGCTGTTTGAGCGGATATATTTATATTTAGACATACTATATGTTATTATATATAGTATTACAATTACACAAAACCCGCTAACCGGTTACCAATTGTACATACTCACTTTTAAGCCAAAATTTAAGAATTGAACAAATATCATTATTTAGTGTTTAGGTTTCAGCAACTGTTTATATTTTAAGAAAAAAACCAGAAAAACTGTTCACAATCAAATTGTTTGATAGCCACACTCGCTGGAGTGGTACTCACTTCTGTTCTCATCTTGATCTTGGGTTTTGTATAACAAACAATAAGTACAGTACTACATGCATACATACATACAAATACATATACATATACAGAGGAATATATATATACTATATCAAAAATTCAGCTTAGCAGCAATAGGCTATGTTACTCCTATTTCAGTTGGTGCTTGGCTGAGAGGCACCCACAATGTAGCCCTTGGCAGTGAGCACTCCACGACAGCGGACATGCACCTGGTAGCGCAGAGACCAATCGATAGTGTATCCGGGGGCCAGGCACGAGAATTGATCCTCAGCTAGCAGCAGCTCCGGATCGCTGTGTGTGTTGAGCACCAGCTCGTTATCACGACAGAATTCTTGCAGTTCGGCGGGAACTACGCAGCAGGTAGTCAGGTTTACCTGCGCTATGGTGGGCGCAACCTCGGCTGTCTTGTATAGCTCTGCCAGAGCCTTGGCATCGAGATCAGCAATGCCCAACTGTTTGATTTGTTCTTTGACTGCATATTGCTCAAGGCCTTTGTAGAGTTGCTTCAGTTCGGCTATGCCCTGTTCACCGTTACGTACGCTCCAGCTGTTAGCCGCATCACTGACGCTGGTGCTGCTGTTGGTACCGCCCTCGGAGCAGGGGGTTTTAGCTGACGCAGATGTTGCTGTTGTGGCCACAGTCGTTGCGCTGGCAACTGTCGACACATTGGGGTGGTAGGCCAGCACAACGTTGTCCACATGCGTCACATTGAGTATGTTGAGTAGCGCCTCGACGGCTTCACTGATGCACTCCGAGGAGTTTTTGTTGAGGAATATCTTTGCCCCGATGCTAATCTCATTGCGTCCATTCTCTGTCAGTTTGTTGTTCAGCTCCTGTGTGGCGCAGAGTACGCGGCCGTGCAGCTTGTCGATCTCAACCACCACGCTCTCCGACTTTGGATCATTGTGCAAGGTAATTTTTAGGCCGTCATATAGCTCCTCGTTGGATTTGCGCTGTCCCAACTCGTTGTTGATGATGTTGCCCGTACTGATGACCACGTTCTTGTAGTTTTTCGTTATTGTAGGTATCATATTGCTGCTTACAATTTTCTTTCTATTATAATCCCGTTGATGATAAGTGTTGACTATCTTCGCTGGCCTGACAATCGCTCTCGACGGTCTGTGTTGCTATTTTGCAGCGACAGCCGTGCGCAACGGCACTTAAATACGCTTAGCCCTAGAGATGCTAGCGTAAATATCGATATATATTGCGATTACGCACAAAGACTCAAGTCATGTACACTCATCGTTTACTAATATATCAATTAAATCTAATTTTGTTTTAAAAAGATTATTTAAACTGTAATTTAATAGGTTATTTAAAACTTTATTGCAAAGATGATTTGCAAGCACTGATATAATGAGTAACTAAATGAATTACGTCAATTTTATTATTCATATTTTTTAGTAAGCAAAAAATCACATTTATTTTGAAATAAAACCTACTTATATTTAAGTATTATAATGCTACTTTTTAAAAATACTTATTACACGCGTTTCTTTTTGATTTAATAATTATAGAATTTGATGGAAACAATTTCTGATTTGTAAACTTTTCACAAATACTAAATTTTAAAGATTAAATGCTTACCTGCTGAACTGGGTGTAAATAAACATATTTTGTTTTGTCAGTTCACTTAGTTGTTCATACGAGTTACACAGCACTGGAACTAGCTTTTTTTATAAGCTTGTAAGTTATGGACTTATCGATAACTGACTGGTGTCTGTTAACATCGAGTATGTATCGTTTTACTGTAACACAATTGAATTGCGCGCCTCTGCCTGTTAGCCGCGTGACAGATATCAAAAGTTAACTTCTTATTATCCGAAATACTACAAAATGTGCACAAGAAAGGTGCGCGAATGGCTTGTGTTACTCACCATGGAAAAATATGTCCGTTGCTTTACAGAACGTGGATACATAACCATTGCCCAGTGCCAACAAATATTAACCAGCGATCTTATCCTTTTGGGGATTGATGACCCAAATCATCGCCAGCTACTCCTAACTGGTGTGCAGCTACTCATAAATTCACCAAAACTATTTGCTTGCCCAGAGCCCTGTGAGTTGCATGTGATTGGATCAGACCAATACTTGGGCGAAGATTTTTTGGATACCTGCAGAATTGACTTGGAAGTTATAGATAGATTAAGCCCACCACCTCCTGGACATAGTAAAAATAAACTTGGTTTTCCAACTAGGACAAAACGTGAACGCAAGTTTGAGTCAAACACAGTCAACGAGAATTTGTGTGCTGTTAACATAAAGGCTAACTTCACCTGCGTCGCCTGTCCACATCTGCAGTTTAGTCAACTTTATGAATTGGATCAGCATATAGCCGCCTTAAAGGACAGAAATGATCCTACTGCATCGTTGCATAAATACGGCGATCTTATAAGCAATGTACAAGAGGCCACGCCTATGATTCTAATCGAATAACTTTAAATAAAAATCAAAGCTTGTTGTAACAATAAAACATTATTTATAAATATAATTCTTCTATATCTATTTGGGCGTCTATTTGAATGTTATCAATGGACTAAGCAGGGCATTCAGCAAATACTTGATGCCGCGCATCAGATCCTGTATGCGTGCATCCACCGGTGAGGCGACCAACAAGCGCTGTATGCTGACAGTTCCCAGATCCGGCGACTTGCAGTCTAAGCATTCTATGGTCTTCAGTTCCACCTGGGGCGGCGCACTGGAGCCCAGCAAATAGTGCTCCCGAACATTATTGGCGAGAATGCGGGAGTTTTGCAGTGTGCCAAAAAACAAGACGCGATCACCTCGATGCAATTGCTGCGTAAAGTTCCCAAAGTCGTGATGGGCACGCAGCACCACAACCGAAGATGCTACCTGTACGACGAGCTCGTATTCGTAGCGATTCCAGCGCTGCAGCGTGCAGTGCCCGGTGTGGGCGCTCAGTGTCTTAATCACGCGCTGCCACTCGACACAATGCATCTCCTGCTCCGGATTGCAATCAAAGTGCTGGGCTATATTCTCGCCATGCACACAGCGCAACAGCTTGCCCAACCAGGTGGGCACATAGGTGGCGATAACATCCTCCAGTATATTGGATACGCGAGCAATTTGGACGTGAGACACTTTTCCCTCCCAGGCAACGTACATCCCATTGAGATGAGAGCACCGCAGCTGGGCTTTGATTTTATTCGGTTGCTCCTGGTCTGGCTGGGTGCATAGCTCATAGAAGCGTTCCCATTGCAGAGCATCGGGCGGAGCGTGTCTGCCTACATTTGGACTGGATAGCACATTGGGTATGGCATTATATCGTGGAGTATCCTTAAAGCTAGAGGTCATGTAGGGAAAGACCAGCAAACAAGCTGTGGTAAGGCCCACAAGTAACTATAAGAGAAAGAAATGACAATATGCATTTTTTTATTTTAATTTGCAGTTACTCACCTGCAGCATGGTAATATATTTCTGTGTTGCGCGATTGAGAGCCAGGATGCAGGAGAGGAGAATGACTAAGGCGCAGGCAACAGCCGTAGTGCCCCAGCGCAAATGCTCGCTGGTCAAGCCCAGGCTATCAATGGCCACAAACACGGGCACAAGTAGTGCCACAATGCCAAAGAGGGGTAGAAACAGGACGATTCCTGCTAAGCCCAGAGCAGCACGCATGGCACCAAAAACCGTGGCGCTTTGGGAGGTAACAATGCACACCTGCAGCCAGCTGAGCGTGACGCAGTGCGGAATTAGGTAAGTGTAGACTCCATGCCAACCGCACCGTTTGGCCAGCAGCACGAGGAGAATGGGTATTAGCAGGTAGAGAGCTGTGCGGCAGTTTAGGCAAAACTCGATGCCATTGCCGATGAGAAAAGAGGAAAATGTTGGCACACGCAGATCAAGAAAGCGCCAGTGCGTGGAGACTACTTCGTCCAGCTCATACGGATATTTGGCCAGGACATTAACGGCAAAGGAGACTATGACCAGCCAGTCGGGCAATTGCTGTGAAGAGGCGTACATAAAGATTCCCAACGTGATGAATGTGCTTGCGCCCGAGATGATGGTCAGCTCGGAATGCGGCAGCCAGGCGTCTGTCACTAGCGGATAGACAATCAAATTACCAATGAAGGCACAAAAGAAATACAGATACGGCTTCATATTGTTGCGCAAGAAGCGGTGCTCCGAGATCTCTGCCTCAATGTTGTGATCGCCATAACTGAGAAATAGTCCAGACCAGATCCGAAAGTCCACGAATTGTTGTTTGGTCTTAAGCATGCGACACGTGGACCACAACATGACGCCCATACTTAAATAGTAACTAATCATGGGCAGCATATGGCGCTCGCTATCCTCCACAGTGCTCCACCAGCTAAGCATCACCAACAGGCTGAAGCGTACGCTCAGGGGCAGCATTGCGGGCAGCGCGACGACCAGATTTATGAAGCGATGGTAAAGCAGCGTCAAAAAAACCATTGGATGAAATATCAAGCGATAGAAACATGGCACATGATCTAAACTTCGTGGATGCGGCACGGATAATGTTAAAGTTTCGTTGACGGTGGGCATGCGGCCGGCGGCATAGTTCGAGGCAGCCGTAACTAAATGCGATTCTGTTATAAAATGTCGTCGCTCCACATTTGCACGCCCGATGCTTGCGGCATCTTCTAGAGGTTCGCGTTCGCACTCGCTGCTATCATCATCCGTGTTGGATGAGCCATCGTCAGCTCCGCGACGTCGTCGCTTGCGTTGTATATTGTAAATTCTTCGCATTTTGCGTTCCAGCTGTTTGGGCGTAATATGCTCATTGCCATTGGACAAGCAGGCGAAGAGCTCGCGCGCTGCCTTCCGTGCGGCACGCTCACCAGGCGTCATGGCTAAGCAGCGACGCACCTCATCCGCATTTTCAGCCGTAATACCATTGCCATCATTATAACATTTTTGCAACAAACACACTGCCTCCTCGTGGCCTTGTTGTGCTGCGCTCACCAGCCAATGCACAGCCTTTTGGCTCTCATTGGCCAAATTGGGTTCTGCTAACAAACAAAAAAAAAAAAACGGTGTCGGTTTTCTTTCACAGAGCTGCCAACTACATACCAATCGCATTCTCCAGAAGTTTCCGCCCCAGATCATATTGCACCTGAGGACAGCCTTCTTCGGCGATGTGTTCCTTTAGTTTGTTCAGCGAGGCGCGATCTTAACGCAACAGTACAAAATTTTGCATTTTAGGAAAATTTAATGGCCTGGTGTGAATAGAAATACCTTCTAGATTCCAACGCCTTCTTTTGCTAACACCTGTCGGGGCGTTTTGAGTCCAGGTGGCCATCAAAAATGAGCTTACGACTTAATGTGCAATTTAGAATTGCAATAAGACATTCGAAGTAATTTCGCCGGAACGACTTACAGAAATGAACGAACCAAATAACTAACTCTTGTTCATCAGTTCATTTTAAAAGACCCAACCGCCAGATGAAATTACGGTTGAAGTTTAAAAAATAAATTGAACCAAAAATAAATACACAACAAAAAGTTTTTAGTATATGTAGATCGTTGCTCTTAACTCCTAATTGCAATAGATCAGTTTTATATTTTGTATTTCTGCCCTCATTACTCATAACTTGTATGTTCAAATTATCTCTAACTTAAGTTGTGTATGGTAAACTGCTCATTTAATTTTGTGCAAAATTTTTGTTTGGCTATGTTTCGTATATATAGAAATGAAATATAAATAAGTCATAATTCCAACAAGAAGTGTACCATTGACTTAATATGGAACTAGTTTTGGTACATTTTTCACAAACTGGCTGCAATTAGTAATGGTATTTAGTGGCGATTTTTTTTGCAATAACAAGCATGGCTATCGGAACAAACGAATCACGCTCGCTTGCTAATCGGAACTATCGAAGACTTCAGCTGTTGCGATATACGCCTTATGCCGGCTAAATTTGTTCAGTGTACATGTGTTTTGTTTCGTTGTACTTGGAATTGTTATTTTATTAACTGCAAAGAATGGAACGAAGTATGCAAAAGCAGCTGTATGGCATTTCACGGGATTCGTCGCCTGGTATGCGACGTCAGAGTATGCCAGCATCGGATGGCACTCGCAAATCATTTTTTGGCGGCAACGCTAACCATGGACTCTCACCGCTACCGGGCATCTTGAAAAAGACAGCTTTAAATAATAGGTTAAGTATGTGAGTTATATATGATAATAGTATAATAATGTATGTGTATATACTCCAACAGTCGCATGAGCCTTTCGGCCCGGTCTACCACACAGTCCATACCAGGCATCCGGTCAGATTACAATGTTGTGGAGAGCTACGGCCATGCTCTGCCAGTGGCTGTCAACGAGGCTCTGACATTTGCTGGACCAGGTGTAATTCCTGTCTCAGCCAAAATAACACAAAGTGGATGGGCGTGGGTGAGTTTATTTTTTGTATACCAGTAAGCTTATTTTTTAGCACAATCATTTGTAGGTTGTGCAAGGACGCCGTCTATTGATTTGGCAGTACAAAGATTCACCAACGGTTGCCAAGACAGGTTCTCCACCCCGATTAGGCAAGTATCAGAAACGTTCCGGCACTTCGGCCCAGTGTCGGGAATTGACGCTACCTTACAGCGACATTGGACACAAAAGCGAATTGGTCAGCGTGTTCCAGACCGAGGGTCACCAGATGGCTTCCTGCATTGCAATCTCAGCGACAGGCGAAGTACGTTACTGGGCATCCATAGCACACGATAACAATTCCGTCGACATTTCCATACTGGCCGGTCAAGAGTTTGTGCAGTTGCTTAATCTGCCGACTCAACAGGGATATCTGGCTATTACCTCCACCTGCACTTTGGTCTTCCTACGCGTAGGTCTCACTAACGGTCGTTATACGCTGCACCATAAGACCATAAAACCAGCGACAAGTTTTTTGGGGGGCTTTGGCAAAAGGTTTGCCTCTATGCTAATTGGAATGAACAGCTGCAGCGACAGGGATCAGGTGAGCAATCATTTTAATATTTATTGCCAAGAGCTAATAGTCATTCTTGTATTCAGTTTTTGGTAGGCATGTGTTCTGAGTGCAACACTTCGAATGGCGAATCCATTGTGTCCGTGCTTTCCGATCGTGCAATCCAGCGCTGGCGCATCTCCAACAAGGGTAACACGGAGCAGCTTCTGTACGAGGATGTGGAGTTATTACGCAAAATGCGTGAAATGCTGCTCTTAAAGTTTTGGAATGTTCGCATGCCGAACGATAATGTCGAGATTGATATGCACTTTTTGGATTTCCAAGTGTCCAAAGGCCATTACTATATACTCGTGGGTGCTGTCAACCAGGTACACACGCCTCAAATGTACTACGCCATTGGTAAGCGTACAGATTAATAACTCATTGGCTGTTTAACTAACTCTCCTTTCAGTGGTAGCCACTGCGCAGACTGAGGGTATGCATCTGGAGTTTTTTACGCCGTTGAAGCTCAACAAATTCTTCAGCAGTAAGACGGTGGAGGAGTGTCTCAGCGTGCGCATTATTGTGGGGCCTTCCCACATTTATTTGTACACATCTAAAGTGGTCTACCCGCTGCTTTTGTCGAATGCGTCGCCTACAGCCGAACTGGAGGCAGAGAAAGTTGAATTTCATTTGCATGATGATCGGATATTAAGCGCCGCTATTTGCAGTCATCTACCGCTTTTCTTCAGCCGCACACATGGCCTTGTCTCCATTACTCCTGGTGACTTTGATAGTACCGATTTACTGAACATGAGCAGCTGCGATACACCCGATATTTTTGCGCCCATTGGGTTTAATGCAAGCTTTAGTGCCCAAGATCAAAGCGGTATAGCTGACAGCTCCACTAATTTGCCTATGTATCAGCTTGATCCGGAAGATGTCTACGCCGAGCTTAACAATGAGGTGGGTCAGCTAAAGGCGGCCTTCTTGTATAGGTTGAAACGCAACCACAGCATGGTTCAGACAATCATTTCGGACTTAAAGAAACACATAACTGAAGTCGATCCAAAAGGATCACCCTTGGAAGCCTACAAGCTAGACAGGTAAATGTGCTTTTTTTTACATATTGAGCTTTCTTTAATGGACTGTAAATTTGCAGAATTGTTATTACCATTGCCGAAGACTTGGCTGAGGATCTGCCCATTGCCGATCCGCGCTGGGAGTCCGCCATTGAACAGTCCGATAGCAACCGTCATGCCCTGGGCAGTTCTCGATCAATACAAATTATCAATCAGCTTCGAGATAAGAGCATTGCCCTGAACCATTTTATTGAGTTTCTGCACTATAGCACAGTTTGGGAGATGGTGAGTGTGATCAGGATCTATCTTTTATATCTCATCTTATATTTCATTTATTTGCAGCTGAGTGCCATTCCCTGCGGCAACAATGTGTTGAAGCCCACAGCACACATCCTGTCTGATATAAGCGAAAAAATTGTGGCTGCAATGGCATTGCGTGCGATACAAGGCAAAATGCCCAAGCTTGTGGATGAGGCCATTGACATAACGGTCGGTCGATGGGAGGAGAAACCAACGGGCAGTTTAACTACGCAGGACATATTTTATGTTAAGCTCTGCAAGTTTCAGACCATCTTTGAGGCATTAGCAGACATGGCGGACGATCGGATTACAGCTCAAAATCACACTAGTGCATCTCTTGCGCAATTCATTGCCGACATCAATGCCATTGTGTTGGGTACATTAGGTCAGGTGTTGAGGTTTCGGGAGCAGAATTCTAGTAACTATAAGCCGCCAGCTAATTCATACGAGAATAAGCCCTGGACAGCCACTTCGGGAACCGCGAGCGTACACGATGCGCTCGTCCGGCTTATACAAATAAGCGTTCGCTATGCCGGACAGTGCGTCAACGAGACCGAGGTGAAGCATTTGTTGTATCAGCAAATATTGGAGCTGGTGGACATGGTGCTGGAGGAGAGCAAAAACTATTTGGAGAGCGTGCGTGGTACTGAAAAGTTTCAGGTATTGAAGCAACAGTTTGAGGCGCAGCGACGTGATCTTATATCCAAGCTAAGTGAGTAAAACTTATGGTCCATTGTGATCCAATCTGACAGTCATTGATTCATTGCAGTTAAGGAGCGACAGTACGAGTGTGCAGCCAAGCTGGCTGAAAAGTATTTGGACTTTCCAAGCCTGGTGCTCATATGCGATGAGACCAAGGACAAGGATCGCTTGGATGAATACACCCGCAAATATGAGGAACATGATTTTTCACAGTTTGCAATTAATTGGCATCTGCGACAGCAGCGACATGCCGATGTCTTTGAACGCTTCAAGGGCAACCAGACAGCTCTTGCGCAATTCATGCGCGATCATCCATCGCTCGGCTGGATTCAGCTCATATTCAACGGCGACTTTGAGCGTGGTGCCAAAGTACTCTTCGAACTAGCTCAATGTGAAACGGAGTACGTGGCACGCAAAAAATCGATGCTCTCGCTTTCGAAGTTAGCTGCCTTTGCAGCAGCCGAGGCTGATTTAACCGCACAAGTGGAGAAAATCAATTTCGAATTAGAGATCATTCAATACCAATCCCATTTAGGTCACAATGTGTTGCAGAGCTTTGGCTTTGATTCAATCGATCAGAAGGTGCTCAAAGTGGAGGAGATTATTAATGTAACTATTCATAGTCTACAAAAGAATAGATTGCTTATATTTTGTTGTTTGCAGCTATTTATTGCCGAGGAGAATGAGAGCGCTACAGAAGTCGAGTTCCGCAAGGCCTTGGAGCTGCTCAACTATGTGGATCAGCCATACGACTTGCGACACAAGATCTGGTGTGCGATCATACGGCGCGACAACTGGACGGATTATAATGCCAACAATGCGGTCGACTATATACATAACTTGCTGTTCTACAAGGTGATTGAGCTGTCGCAGCTGATGGGTCAGGAGAGCGACACCGTCTTGCCTCCAATGGAGGACTTCTTGGATAGCGCTGAATTGGGCGAGCTTCCGCAGCAGAAATCCTTTCAGTATTTGCTGAAGCTGACCTACGAGTATGTGGGCGATATGTATAAGCCGGCAGAGGAGATGGAGATGGAGATGTAAACATTTTACTTTTTTTCTGTGGTTTTTGCCATTCTTAATAAAAGTTAGTCTAAGAAACAACTTTTTATGCGCGGTTGGACAGTTGTTCGCTTTGTTGGTGTGCGGCTCAAACGCTCGCATTATAAAATATTATAAACTAAGTTGCTTTGTCAGTCGCCTTTTGCTGCCGCCAGCGAAAGTAACTCAAGTGTGGCAAGCGGAGTGGAAGCCTGCCAAGTGCCAAGTGCCAAGCTGATGGGGCACCAATTGCTCGCCTTGCTGCAAGAGCTTCAGTTGTGCTTTGATCATGACGGACGAAACAACGCCGCTGACCGCCAGCGGTTCCGGTTATGTCGCACTGCCACCCTATCAGGGACCCAGCTATGTGTTTCCCGGTGGCGTCTCTCCACGTGCGCGTCGTTCCAAATTGAAACAGTTCCAGTGTTGCATAACGTTAACATTAGTGTGAGTTGTAGAAGGGTAATCGATCTATAACAGACTCTAAACTATGACCTGTCCAGCCACTAATTCAGTATTCACCTGGTTTGGGCTCTAGACATTATAGAAAGAAACATCCTAGACTTCTGTTCCATATGTATATTGTAGAACATCCGAATCGAGTTCAATTGGGAGTTTGTTGCATGTACTGATCGAATTGGAATATTATATTTAGTATTTGGATTAAACATATTATAATGAATTTTACCTCAGCTTCAATATATATTTATCTGCAAGGGTATTTAAGCTGCGGCTTTTGAAAGACATTTTCATTTAGTTGTCGTTTTCGTGGGGCTTGTTATCTGATATTCCCCTGTTGACCCGATGTTAACGTTTAGTTTAAAAAGCGTTAAGCCACAAATCAATTTCACTCTTCCGCCTGCAGCGTGATTGTGATTGTAGCCATGGGTCTGGCCCTGTGGTTCAGCGGGAGTGGGTACGACGGGAGCAGCAGCAGCGAGAGTGGATCAGATGAGCCCAGCTTCTTCTTTGCCACAAATGAGTCCGTGACCGAGACGCTAGCAGCTACCAAGACCCCCATACCGGACGAGCCGGAGTCCGATTGGGCGTTGCGCCACGAGACGCTGGATGAGCAGGCGAGCGCCCAAGCGGTGAGTGCGGGCATTAAGGCGCTGGGAGATCGGGAGATATTGGAGGAGGGCTTGCACCCGAGTGCCACAAACACGCCGCAGTTTCGGCATTATCGCTCGCTGAGCACCAATCCGGAGGCGCGCAAGTTGGCACGACGCGGCTACGTGGAGAACCAGGCCACGCTGGACATCGCACACAGTTACAACTACACCAAAGAGCCGGGACGCAGCAACATCGGGCGGGGTCCTGCCATAGTGCTGCCGGATCCGATGCTGCTCCGTCTCAACTGCGACTTCAATGAGCGCTATCGTCGCAGCACGGGCGTCTGCAACAACAAGCAGCATCCCCGCACCTATGGCGCCTCTATGGTGCCTTATCGCCGCATGGTAGCGCCAGACTATGCCGACGGTATCGCAGCTCCGCGGCAGAGTCATCGGGCAGCGCTGCCGCCAGCTCGTCTGGTCTCGCTGGGCATCCATCGGTCCAGCTATGAAACGGATTCGAATTTTACGGTTATGCTGGCTGTTTTTGGTCAGTTCCTGGATCATGATATTACGGCCACATCGCTGGCCACGTCGCAGGAGGGCGAGTCGATAGATTGCTGCAACACACTCGATCAGCATCCGGAGTGCTATCCCGTACACATCCTTGCCGAAGATCCCTACTACAAGCAGTATAATTTGACCTGCATGAACTTTGTCCGATCCGCTCCAGTTCCCACGGGCCGATTTGGACCGAGGCAGCAGTTCAATCAGGCCACGGCCTTTATCGATGCCTCGGTGGTTTATGGCAATCTGGAGCAGCGCCAGCGTCAGTTGCGCAGCTATATCAATGGCACACTCCGCATGTTTGTCACCGAAGATGGACGCGAGTTGCTGCCCATCTCCTCTAATCCGGAGGATGGCTGCAACCGGTTCCAGATGAGCCGCCAGGGCAAATACTGCTTTGAGTCGGGCGATGATAGGGCCAATGAGAATCTGCTGCTCACCTCTATGCACCTGCTGTGGGCCAGGCATCACAACTACCTGGCTCGCGGACTTCAGCAGCTGAATCCGGATTGGGATGATGAGCGCGTGTATCAGGAGGCGCGCAAGATATTGGGTGCCCAGATGGCCCACATTACCTACAACGAGTTTCTGCCCGTGCTGCTGGGACGTAATCTCAGTCAGGCCAAGGGTCTGCTGCCCGCCCGTGAGCAGCTTGATGCGCCGGATACCTACGATCCTCATGTGAATCCCAGCATAGCCAATTGCTTTGCAACCGCTGCCTTTCGATTTGCGCACACGCTTCTGCCGGGTCTGCTCAACGTGTCCCGGGACAATAGTACGCCGGAAGCCGTGGAGCTGCACAAGATGCTTTTCAATCCGTTTTCGCTGTGGACGCTAAATGGCATCGACCACGCCCTACACGCCGCCTCCAATACGCCCGTGCTACGCGTCGATCGCTTTTTCTCGCTGGAGATCACGCAGAAGCTGTTCGAGGGCACAGCCGAGGATCGCGTGCCCATTTGTGGACTTGATTTGGTTTCGCTGAATATACAACGAGGTCGGGATCATGGCATACCCGCTTATCCGGTCTTCCGAAGACATTGCCGCCTGCCTCCGGTGGACACGTGGGCGCAAATGGCGTTGGTTCTGGACAACGCAACCTTGGAGTCCATCAAGAAGATATATGAGTGGGTAGCCATAAGATAAATAGCCATAGCCTAACTTTCAATCCCTACTGGCAGTTCGCCCCAGGATGTGGACGTCTATACGGGCGCAGTTAGTGAACCTCCGCTAGATGGCGCCATCTTCGGGCCTTTGCTCAGCTGCTTGGTCTCGGATCAGTTTATGCGCCTGAAGATCGGCGATTCCCATTGGTACGAACGCAAAATGGGACCTCAAAGATTTACCAAACGTAAGCATTTCCTCCTTAACAGATTTATATCTTATAATCTATTTTCCTTCAGCACAATTGGCTGAAGTATACAAGACCAGCTTGGCTGCTATCATTTGCCGGAACTCCGATGGCATCCAGCGTGTGCGTCAGCGTCTAATGGAGCGCCAGAGATCGGATGGTAATCCCTATGTGAACTGCGACGACTTGGAGGGCTACGAGTTCGACTTTAAGCCCTGGACGCAACCACAACCGGAGCTCCAGTTGCACAGGGCGGGCGTCAGTCAAGCCATGTCCTGGGTCCGGCTACTGGTCATGAATAATACCAATGCAACTGTAACTAACTGAAGAATCCAAATAAATAATATTTAATTCTATAATCGAACAAAAAATCAAATTGATTGGCAATGGAATAATGTGCGTAGCTTAGATTTTGATAAAGTTAAACTTTATCAAGAATATCTATCGAAACAAATTAAGATGCAAATAAATAAATTTGAGTAATTTATAATAAATAAAAAAATAAATAACAAATTGTTAATTGATGAATAATTGAAGAGCTAAAGTCAATTAATTAGCCCAGCTTATCGCTCAGTCCAAGTGGAGAGGCTGATGTAATCCACGGCATGGGATTGCCGCAGCCGTAATCCGTTCCAGTTTGATGGCCGGGATTAGTGCGTGCCATTAGCCGGACAGCAACAAGCTGCCATTGGAGGCGAGGGCGAGTGTGGCAGGCGGCGTGGTCAGGGTTGTGGCTATCACCCTGGCTGGGCGACAGGCTGTGGTGTTATCGTGGTAATAGGCTAGGAGCAGGGCCGTTAAGAGGGTCATCGCAAAAACGAGCCAAAGACATGCGGAGCAGAGGCGACGCGCCTTCTGCCACCAAGGATCCCAGCTGAAGGGCAGCAACTCCTCGAGCGACAGTCCGTACGAGTAGCTGTCAAAAAAGAAGTGTATGGGTATGTGTGTGTGTGTGTGTGTGTGTGTGTGTGTGTGTGTGTGTGTGTGTGTATGTGTGTGTGTGAATTAATTATTTAATGGAAGGCAACAGTAAAGTCTTTACTCGGCAGTTGGAAAAACGGGCTCATAATCCTTTGAATCTTTGGTGGGCAGCACAATTATGTGCGGCTCAAGCTGCTTCTGCTTCTGTTGTTGTTGTTGTTTTTGTTGTGCTGCGAGCAGCGCCGTTCGCTCGTCGCAGGGCATGCTCCCGCCTTTTGTCTGTGTCCGATTGGCCGTGGTTAAGCAAACACTTCACCTGGGGCGACGAGCTGCTCCGTCTGCGGACAAATGAAACTGGCGTCTGGCTTGGCATTTGCTTTGTTTCCAACTTAAATTAGCTTTGCGCTGCGTTGCAGCACTCATTGCGTTCTAATGGATTAACAGAGGGCATATTGATTTTGACACCCAATTTGTGACGTCTAGAAGGCAAAGTTTGACGGGTAAGTCCAAAAAGAGATAAAGCTTGATCCACGTAGTTGGTTCCGTTATAAATTGAAAGTCTGATCCATATCAATCAGCTATATCAGTGGATCAATTCGTTTTTACCAAAGCAAGTGTTATCTCAATTTTTATCTAGCTTTTTACATGGCTTTAATATTAACATTATAATAATATATAACACAGAATAGATCTTTCTAGGGTATTTCGTCATTCAGTTGTCCAAATTGTATCGAATTTTTCATTTCTTTATTGTTGTTTCTCTCTTTCTTGGATTTTTTCGAGTAAACAACATTATCTCGACTGTTTCGTTGTTGTTGCTGCTTTTGTTTATATTGTTGTTGTTGTCGTTGTTGTTGTTGCGTCTGTCAGAGACATCTTCCTCATCTGCGCTCATCTTCCGCCTCGAGCATTTCGCCTCGAGCATTTCGCCTCGAGCATTTCGCAATCGCTTATCGTAGAGCTCGTTTCTTGGATTCTTTTTTGATCCCATGTAATCTCTTGCATAATAGCAGTTCGCAATTCGCAATTCGTAATTCGCAATTGTCTCCCACTTTTCAGCGACAGGCCCCACAGATAAGCCCCCACATAAAGAATACAGTGCTCCACTTATAAACTTGAGTTTAAGACTTTATGTTTTATTTTAAATTTTGTATTTGCTTGGGGTTAACATGCTTGGAAATACATATAGCTAAATAATATGTATTTAACACACTCTCGACTTTGAATAATATCATGGAAATCCCTAAATACTAGCCTATTTAAGTATATGGTTAAACATCAAGTTTAATATTTGTATATTTCGTGCATAAATACGATTATGGATAGTTTTGCATGTAGTTGGGGTTCCCATATTTGGCTAATTTTTTAGTATATATTGTGGGATCTATATAATTGTTTACTATAATTTCTATAGCATTGAATAGAGTTTTAGTATATCATATATATAGATCGAAAATTGTAAACCCACGTACCTTGAGTATTTGGTATATTATTTTTGTGTATTGTAGCAAAGTTATTTGGTAAATTTTGTTTGAATAACTTACACTAGATAATATCTGAAGTCAAACTGATTTCTATTTTATCTTACATAGACTTATAGCGGGGGTTCCATTAAAAATTGTATACTATATCAAAATGTAATGAAAAGGTAGAATCCAAAATACATCATAACAAACATGAAATGATTAATATTATTGTATAATTATACGTAGATATATATAGATGTATATAAAAAGATTGGACTAAAGTTAAGTAAAATTGGATTGTTCCAACTGAAAATATGGAAAAGCACGGGATTAAATAAAATAATAAAAGTATAGTACGAAATGAGAACGCTACATTATATAATTTAATACATCTGTTATATTATTGAACTTCTCTGTCTTGCTAACTCTATAGAAGTACATACCTAAATTCTATATCGGAAGCACTTTACTCGTTTTATTTGCCTTTGCCTTGAAGTTAATCAGCTATTCATTTAACCATTTAATCAGTTAGTCATTTTATCAGATATACATATATATGTCTTATGACTGATATACATATATATGTTAAGACTGCCTTTAGATATACTTTATAATTTATTTGCTCTCTTTATTCTTCTACTCTTCTTGCTTTGAACTGTTCTATGGCGTACTTCTACTTTTTATTTGAATCTAACCTGATTCTTAACGATCCCATCGAATCGTCTGTTAACTTTACGTTCTTATTATATTTTTTTTTTGTATTCAATGTAGGTAATCCCTTACTATCTCAATTTGTTTTAAAGTTGTTAAAATAAATATTTAAAAGAAGAAAACAAAAATAGAAATAATTGAAAAATTCAATTTAATTTCCGTATAACTTAGAGCAAAACGATGTATGTAATTGCATTAAATACATTTCTCAACTATATTCATAACTTAAATGTATTCGATATTAATCGTATATTTGTTTATATGTTTCTTTTGTTTTGGGATTATATCTAGATTTGGCGCATTTTCCCATCAAGTTATTTAGGTTTCTAGTTGATTATTGGATATAATTATATGGTAACCATTCAAAATGTTGTATTTAAAAATAGAATAACATTATACAAAAAATACATTTATTTAACAAACATTTTGGTGTTTTGCCTTAATATCGTTTATCGTTAATCGGTAATCGTTTGATCTATCGTTTCCATAGGTGACAAAGTAAACTAAAGTCTTTCAAGTAAGTAAATTTATGTAGTGCAGTGTAGTTAACACTGATGGTCGTACTAAAAGTGCCGCAATTTCAATTGGTCGGAGTTTGAGTTTAGTTGAGTTTAAGTTTGAGTTAAGTTTTAGTTTAGTTTTGTGTTTGTGTTTGTTTCATAGAGCTTTAGTTTTCTTTAATCTACAGAAGCTGTTAGTTGTTGCTTAAAAGTGCGGTTGACTAGAAATAGCTGTTGGTTATAACTGCTCATATATATATATATATATGTATATATATAATATGAATATATAATAAAAGAATGGTAATATAGTTCTCTAGGGCTTACACATGTACTAAATTAACAATGGCTGATTGTGACAATTAATGGAGAGACAATTTATTTTTGTATATGTGTGTATATATTGTATATATTAAGTACAGCTATAACAAACAACAACAATGATAAGAATTATAATAATTGTAATAATAATAATAATAATAATTATTATGAGTAATAATAATGACTTGAATTGCATTAAGAACGATTTTATAATATACTACAAGCCAGAACATATTGTTTATGGCAAATCGGTACCGATTATCAGCTATCGATATTTTGAATGTTCTTTTTCGTATATATTTATGTTTCTAAATGATCACGTTGCTTGTTTGCTGAGCCCGAGGCAGCCTTCTTGTATTTACAATACTTAAAAAACAAATATCTATATATATATATATTAATGTATGTGGGTGTATAATAAAATCTTTCTGTTTAAAATAAGCCACACCTAGAAAGTAATTAAACATTACAATTTTTAATATTAACATAAATTTAACAAAATTATCAATATTTATATAGCATTAAAACATACATAAATATTTATACATTTATATATTAGATCTGAATCATAATAGTACAAATTTCCGCATATCCTTTTTGATGTTTCTAATAGCTTCGCTACAGCTATTTTCAAAACTGTATGTGTTGATCTCTGTGTGTGTGTGTAAGTGTGTGTGTAATTAGGCTGGACTGCTTTATACCAGTATTATATCGTATGCCTCAAGTGTGCTCACGATCAGATATAAAATCCATAGGAAAAACAAAATGGATGCATGCACCCACTTGCTAATCGTCGGCCCTCCGAGCTCCGCGTGAATCGATTTACTGGTGCGCCTATACATCATGACTGCAAATACGATGAGAGCCTCGGCACAGAATAGCGTCACGGCGAAGCCAATGCTGAAATTAATGATTGCAAACACAGTAGATTATCAGCCGAAAGGAGAGTATTTCTATCTAGTACTTACGTTCCGGGCTCCACATTGAAGGTTGTGCCATTTGCAGCATGATAGATCGAGGCAATGGACCACGCAAGTCCAATGCCCAGGAATACGTTCACTGCATTGCTGCCCGTTACATTTCCAATGCAATTGTCGGCTGTCTCGTCCTGTTTGGCCGCAATAATGCTGGCAAATGTATCTGCAAGTCAAATTTGTAAATACCTTCATTTCGATCTTAAGATACTTTATATTAAGCAAATAAACTGTAGAGCTCAATTGGTTAGAACTCAAAGAGCAATATGTGTCTCTCTCTATATCTTAGCCCCAGTATTAATCTTAAGACAAATAATAGACTAAACTGACGTTATATAAAACTGTTTACCAGGGCCTTTACAGCCAAGATAAGTTTATGTGAAATTTAGCTTATCATAAGAAAGAAGTTAATTTTTAGAGGCTTTACCTGGTATGCTCGTGCCTAGAGCCACGAAACAAATGGCTGTTACCGAGTCCTTAATGTTGAGCACGCATCCGAAATAGGTGGCCGCATCTCCGATAATTGCGGTGAGAACGCCAATGACAAGTATAGAAACGACGAAGGTGACATAGCCGCCGCATATATCTGTGGAGAGTAAACGACATTTTTGTATGACAATGCATATATGGATATTGGGAGGCGTGAACCTTACCTGTGGGCGGTACAAATGCAAACAACACCTTCCAGAACAGGCAAACGAAATGGCTGATATAATCAAAGCATTTCGGTACATCTTCCGCAACTTCAGCGTCGTTATCAAAGTCATTCTCGTCAGCTGAAAAGAACAAAAAGACAGATATATATGTAGATAAGACTATGTAGTACATTTGGACGTGGCTCACCTGGGACTACGGTTAGAGCATCCTTGAACTGCTCCTTCCAAGAGGATGTGCCCAGCACTGCCGAAACGTTTGCCCTGGCAACAAGCTTGTCCACAGTAGCCTATTAAATACACAATTGTTTGGCATTAGCTACACGTTGCATATTAAGTATACGCCAACGCATACACATATAAAGTATACGCCTCGTACAGCAGACAACAAACACACAGGCCGGAAACAAAACATTTCATTTGAAGATTAGGCACAATTAGGTGCTTATTTGCACGACAGCTGGGCAGGTGTGTTAGCTGCCAAGCAAGGCAACTAGACACCTGATCCACTTTGTAATGTTGTTGTTGTTGTCATTCAGTTACCCTGTACCCCTTAAAAATAGCTAGAAAGGGTATGATAGAGATGTGTGTATGATGGATCAGAAGTTAAAGCCTCAGTAGAAACAATGTCAGATTATCTTCAGTTATCTCACCTATAAGTAAGCATTCTAGAAACAAACTTAACCTCTATCTATAAATTTTAGCTAAATAAGTTAACAGTTTTCGACAATGAATAAACAACATGCTCTTTACAGGGAAACCTCTAGTCGGCTATCTCTTACTCACACGATTTATTGTTGCTGTTGTGTGTATTACAGCTGAAGCCTTTACCATTAAGCTGTCTAATGTAGTGTGTGCACAAGGATCAATCTAATGTCTATCAATGTGTGTGTGAGTGTGTTGTAAGTTAGTAGGTGTATGTGTGTGTGTTGAGTGTGCGTTGATTTTCAGCTGTCAGGTGCATAGCACTGGACATACAGTTCATCTGTAGTCTAGAGTCATATCTGGCTGACCATATCCTTACCTTAAATTCCTCGCTCTCATGAATACGAATATGCGCGGTAGTTAGCTCTCCGTTCCGTGGTTTGCTCATAAGCAATATGCGTTCCAGATCTGTTAAATCCTTGTCTGCCTTCTTCTCCACCTCCTTGATTTGGTCTATTAGTTCATCGTCTGCGCGCGAAAGGCAATTAAAATGGTTAATTAGTAAGAAGAGTTTCATTTAGAACTGCCCCAAGAATGCGTTGCAGCTTACCAAATATACACATATATATATATATATATATATACATGTATTTATACACATGTATATATATTTATATAATATATAAATATATATTTATATAATATAGGTTTACCACACACAAATACATAAGCAATTACAGATAGAAAGTTCAGATTGCTAATTTAGAGAACAGAATACAATTGAGTGCATTACTTGCAGAAATATTTGAGTTCAAATTTGTACAGCAGAAATTTATATGTGAAATTAAACCATGAAATATGTACATAGGGGAAAATACAGCTATAAACAGATACGAATACAGATACAGATGCATTCGCAAAAATAGTTCATGCAAGCAAATGGAGTCAATGAAGTGAGAGTTCGCTAATAATTTGCATTAAATAATGAATGCAATATTTCCAATTGAATAGCTAGATTTAATTAAAAATGAAAACATTTATATAACTTTTTTAACCCTTTTTTGCCAATAGTAATATTCACTTTTCACATTTGTGCATAAAGTGAAACAAGTATTAAGTGACGAAAATGTCAGAACCAAATTAAATGAGTGGATTTTAAAAAAGTTTACGAAAAAAAATTATTTTTATCTTCATAATTAATTTTTAGATGTAAGATCCACATGTAGTAATAGTAGAACAGTTTTCCATTGATCTTAACTATTTTGCTTTAAAAAGTCCTTCGTTTATTAAACACTTAGTCAGTCAGTTAGTCATTTTAAGAGCTAACAATTATATGATAAATTATATTGATAGAAGATCAAATGCATGCAGAGAGATGATTAGATATATTGCTGATAGTATGTATGATGACTCACGAGTATGATCTCCAGTGTGATTTTCTATAGACAGCGAAAACGTGGCAAGGTGACAAGTGACAAAATAAGTTGTTTATTTATTTATTTTTTTTTGAAAAAGAATATTAAAAAAAAATATTTAAGTTTATTTTTTTTAATGCAAATACAAATTTAAGACTGGTACTTGATTGTTATCTTTATATAAATATTTTTTGTTTTTTTTTCTGCTATGTTCAGTTAAGAAATTGTTGTATGTTTAATTAATGCATTAACCAATGTAATTTTATGATTTTGTTTATCAATTGAATGTGATTCGTTGCTTTAGCTAACTTAGGATACCCTGTTGATATGCAATTGCTAGGGTAGCTCTAATATACACACAAATAAACATTAGACAATACATCGAATAAGGTAAACACAACATCTGCTTCGAGTATTTCAAATGAAAATCCGTTCAAAAAACCAATTAACCAAAATACAATCACACAAAAAACAAAAATCAACAGATATCACAAGGGTATTCCACAAAAAACGAATATTCAAAATTATCTGTGTGCATTACTTACAAATCGATTTTGATATTTTATTGGCGATGCAGAATCGGTTAACGATTTGGTACATGTGTACGTTATGATTTACATATATATGTATATAGTCGATCGTTTTTCGAGTTGGAGTTCGAGTTCGGGATACAACAAACAGAAGCGGGCACAAGCGCGTGTTACGTGTTAAAATTTCCGCCGAGCATAGAGAAGGTTACCAACAAATGTGTTTAGCCAAAATTTCCCAAAAATGCAGCTAACTTTATTTCAATTGAAGACGAAACGAGAGCACTATCTTTTTTTTTCAGCCGTTCGTAACTTATTCTAAAAAGTACTGCGTCGAAAAAGCGCAATTTTTTCCTCTTTTTACATGCTATTACGAGTTACATATACAGATACGTACACACACACACACACATACATTTACAGAGCATAGGCACAAATACAGTTAATTATGAGCAAATGAGTCTTGGTTTGTGGCGTATCAATCTAAGCTATCAAGTGGAGTTTGAATCTTAAAGACGTACACTTTACACAGACTAAGTCCAGAAAATACACAACTTAGAATTTTAAAGTCGGAAGCAACCGACTGTGTGATACTCTGTTCCAGTTTGTTATAAGAATTATTTATTTTTAAATACCTTATTCATTAATATCAATATAACTATATTTATTCTAGACTTGACACGACATTAAGCAGTATTAAGTGTGCATAGTGAAGAAGATTGAATTTATAAGGATATGCCGATAAACGGGCTGATAACAAAATGGACATTGCAGCATTGGAAACAGAGTATAAAAGCAGCCTGAACTTTATCATTATAAAAAATTAATGTTTTAAAATATTTTTTAATTGAATTTTTGCGTAAACTCAATTTACAAATTTTTCAGTTTCTGAGAAAGCGTTTTAAATATATTGTAAATATATTAGAAATTCTAAATGAATTTAAAATCCCGCTTACAAAAACAGCACACAAAAAGCGTAAAATTTTTAAAATTTGTAATTCGATGTAAAGCATTTTTTGTTGTATTTTTTTTTAACTGAACATTAACACTTAAGAGTTGGGTTAGTAAGGGTTAATAATACGTTTACCTACCAAGAAATCGATGGAAAAATGATTCCTTATTTATGTCATCTGCGTGAGGATAATTGCAATGTTGTTGTTGTTGTTGTAGTGTGTTATCAAATATTACATACATATATACGGGAATTGATTAGTTTTGTTCAAGAGTTACTTTAATGCATGATGTGATATATAATAGCATAGATATCAATATATATATATATATACTTATAAATACTTGCAAAATTAATTACTAAAGGAAAAGCAAACAGTGAAGCGGAATTCGGGCTTCTGGGAGTAGGAGCCAGGCAATAAGAGCTAGGTAACAGGGTTGGTTCCATTACAAAAAAAAACTAGTTCAATAAATAAACAACTGATTCCACTAAAAAAAAGCTAGTCCAATTAATATGTCAACAGAAGAATATGCTCTTATTCTCAGTCAAATATAAAAAATATGAACCGAATATAATTCAGTTCCACATAGAGCTGGTTGAATTTAATAAATAAGTACACATAAAATTATGATCCTAGGGAATATTAAATCGTAGTAAATATTATTATTGTACACAACAAATAGACAAATATATTATTCAGTTAGTCGCAAATTCTTTGTTGGAATAAAATATTCTTTTAAATTAAAAATAAGTTATTTTCCTCTCAATTTTATACTCGCCGCCCGCCTAGCAACCAAAATAAAAGGATTCTAAGGAAACAAGAATAACATACAACATCAAATTAAACACAGAACTAAACTGGGTATTCAGAGAGATATACATTTTGTATATACATACATATGTATATAAATTTGTTCTCGGCTTAAGATAAGAATACAAATTTGCACTTTTTGTCCGCAATTATCGCAAATGAAATTTAATGCTGGGCGAAAACTTAAAGAATCGTAACCCAAGAATTGTTTTTCTTTACTTTTCTCTGATTATTTTTTTACGGTTTCGCTCGTTTTCAATTCAAATAAAATTAATTAATGCACAATTCAAGTCTTACGGTAGTGAGCGGAAGCTAGAAGCATAAAAGAACACAAATGAAAAAGTCCAAAATTATGCAAGGAAATTAAACGAAGTTTAGTTCTAAAAGAAGTGTGTGCCGAAAGTCCTTCAATCATTCAAATGGCAATTGCCACTTGTAACGGTGTGTGTACGGGTGTGTGTGTCTGTGTGTGTGTGGGTGTGTCTTTGTGTGTTTGTATCCTAGCTGCGGTTATTGCTTGCCAACAGCTCAAATTGTCCTATTAGACTTATTAAAGAATTTTTTAAGGCACTTTTTGGGCTGCTGTTCGAGTCCTTCGTTTGTGGCTTTTTGCGCATTGAATTCGTGTAATTTGGTTAACAGGAAATTGTAAGGATAAACACACACACACACACTCATGTACACATCTATATAGAGATCGGGAATTGCTGTTGGAAGGGAACGCCGGGTGGGGTAGTTTGGTTCTTTGTGGGTTTCTGTTTTTGGTGCCTTTAAATTGAGTAGGTAGTGTTGTCCTGTTTGTCCTGACTGTTTGAATGTTGGGCAAAACTTACCTGGCGCCAGCTGCGGTTCGCCTATGTGCATCTTGAATTTGACATCCTTCTGATACTTGCTCTCCTCCAGTATGGGAATCGATATAAATTGCCTGCAAAAAGGATTAAGGCACTTCGATTACAATTCATATCAAAATTTATGCAGTCGCAATGCTTAAACGGGGCCATAACTAACAGGCGCATTGATTAATGGCCTTTGCCTTGACTAAATGGCCGCAATCTTGACACTCGAAAGCAGCGATTGGAATTTATTAGATGGCATTAACCAGACTATCACCCTCCCCCACCGCTCCCATTTCGTGTACTCTCTACAAAAAAAATCAATTGTTAAACGGAGCAGCTGAAAATAACAACAAATATTACGTATACGCAATGTGTTACTCATAAATATGTGCATTATTCAAGCTGTGCACTGAAATGTTTTGTAGCAAAGTGAATTATTGTGAAAGCAAAGGAGAGATAGACAATGGTAGACAGAAAAAGCAAGAGTAGAAGTGAGAGAAAGGGCATCTATTTTGGCTTATTTTCATTCGAGTTGGCAAAGAGCCAACCCTAGCGAAAATCCAATTTAAATACCCTAACGAAATATAGTTTATTAATTTTGTCAGGGAATGTGTAAGGCACATATATAAATATATATTTTATAATATATGCTGTAAACACTTGATCCAAATTAATACGCTCTTTGTCTAAACTTTCAGCTAAACTTTTATCTATAAGTGTATTCAAAATGCGGCTTGAGGTGGCCAAGAGTCTTTTCTTTTTTCCAAATGCCACAAGTTGTTTGCTTTTGGGCCGCAGGCATAATTTCTATGTCCGATAAGACAACTCAAATTGGCCAACAAGCAAAAGTTGGAGAGTACATAGAACTTTAACTGATTAAACTTTATATTTTGTTATATTTAGTTGAACGAAATGCAACTGCTTTTTCCGTTTATACACATTTAATTCCAGTGGCAAAATTTCTTTTGGCATTTGCCAACTTTCACATTTGTTTTCACCTTTCACCTTTACTTTCCTTTTGGCGAATGAGTTTTGGTCGTGCGGTTTCTATTTCTGTTCCTAATTCTGCATTTTCTGCAGAATAAAAACCTCTTTTCCATTAAACTTGTTGCCTAACTGTATGTGTAGGTATGTATGTGCAGGTGTGCTGGTGTGTGGTAAACTTTAAGTCAGGAACGTGACTGGTCAAGTTTTCATTACGGAAAATAGCTTTTCCGAATCGCAAAAATAAATGTGGTACAGTAGAGCTTCTTTATAATATATTTTCTTTTCATTCTTTTCTTTGTATATTTTCACTTAACCTGAACCTTCACAATCACATAAGATCTATATCAATATATATATAGTATATATAACTAAGTGCTTGCAATTTAAGCTGTTATTGTTTCGATTAGATTAGTTTTGCTTTAATTACAATCTAGCAGCCTGTGTGTTCATTTTCGTAGAATTTATATTAGCTACTGATTGTTTTATTAATTGTAATACCCTGTACATATGCGCAATTGAAATATCGATTTGTATAGATTAAATGAAAGTTGTACAGGGTATCTCTTATTTCGTGCAGTTATGGGAATTTGTCTTACAAAAGCTAGGCCTAGAATAATCTGTAAATGGACTTATGTGCTTTTGGTTTTTTGACACACGGTATCTTCTAGTCGCGCACTCTTGTAGCTTTTTTTTGTATTGGTGTTAAAATTTAAAGATGTCGATAGCAAGCAAAAACATCCCCGAGCCCACAGTCGATTTTCGTTCATCTAAATCCACAGTGAGAACAGGGTAGCTCTTAGTTGCGCACACCTGTCTGGTTATTGTCATCGTTATTTTTTCTCGGTATGAAATAAACCAAAGAGATTTGTTGATCTGATCAAAATTTCTATAGCCAGATTTTGTGATAACAGCTGGGAATTTTGAAGGCTTTCGAACACGTTCCTTAACCTCTTTCCTTTACACTTTAAATAACATTTTCCTCGTTTCTTTTCTGCTTTAATCGTAAAATAAAGCTCTTTTACACATGCAACATTTCACGTGCTGTTTTTTATGATGCGAGCTCGCAAAGAACGTAATAAATCCATAAATTCGCGTACCCGGCTATAAATAACAGCACGAGCGGAGCGGCTGGGCTGGGGGGAGGGATTATCGACGCGTAAGATTTGGGACAGCTTTGACCATGTCCAGTGCTATCTTATCCGTATCGTAATCGGAAGTCGTGCAAGTGGTTGGCAGCGGGTTAGCTAACGGGACGGCAATCGCGTGGCCAGTCTTCAACGAGATGTTGTTCCTCTGCCACGTCGGGATTGTGATCGCTTTGCTCAGCAGCTGCGGCTGGGCAGCGCCGAAATGTACGCGCAGTGCCGAATACTGCCAGGATAGGCACATGCATCCGGATATGCCGGAGCCCAGACAACAGCTGCACCGAGTAGAGGGCGAGGAGAACTCCGCCTACTGGCGTGACCAGGGCGTGGAGTTCATCAAACAGAAGCTGGGCGAGCAGCTGAAACGTGGCCAGGCGAAGAACGTGATCATGTTTCTGGGTGATGGAATGGGCGTGACAACCACCTCAGCGGCGCGCATGTTGCTGGGCGGCGAGGAGCAATCGCTGTCCTTCGATCGGTTTCCATACACGGGACTGTCCAAGACCTATTCTGTGGATCTGATTGTGCCCGATTCGGCTTGCACGGCCACGGCTTATCTGTGCGGTGTCAAAGGTCAGGAGGGCACCATCGGTGTGAATGGAGCTGTACCGAGAACCGACTGCAAGGCCATGCTGGACCAGAGCACACACGTGGACTCCATTGCCAAGTGGGCCATGGATGCAGGCAAGTGGGCCGGCCTGGTAACCACAACCCGTGTGACGCATGCCTCCCCTGCTGGCGTCTACGCCCACATTGCGGAGCGCGACTGGGAGAACGATGCGGCTGTGGTTGAAGATTGTGGCAAGGCTTCCGGTGTAAAGGATATTGCCTATCAGCTGGTTAAGGGCGAGGTGGGCAGCAAGCTGAAACTCATCCTGGGCGGCGGGCGGAGAAACTTCGTGGACCAGAGTCTGGCTGAGTGGGGCAAGCGTACAGATGGCCTTGATCTCATTGAAGAGTTCCGGGGGGAGAGTACCGGAAACGTCTATGTGACCACAGCGGATGAGCTCATGGCTCTGGATGTGAAGAAACCGGAACGCTTGATGGGCCTCTTCCAGAACGATCATCTGCTGTATCATAAGCAGGCCATCGAACAGGGCAGCGACCAGCCCACCCTGGAGCAGATGACACGTAAGGCCATTGAGTATATGAGCCAGAATGAGAAGGGGTACTTCTTGTTCATCGAAGGCGGACGTATCGATCATGCCCATCACGACAACCTAGCACGCATGGCTCTGGACGAGACCATCGAGTTCTCCAAGGCAATAGCTGCGGCAAGGGAGCTCACCAGCGAGGACGATACCCTGCTGGTGGTCACGGCGGATCACTCTCATGCTTTCAGCTATGCAGGCTATGGGGTAAGCAGTCTTTTCTGTCCAGCCGAATGCCTTTCTCCATTATATTTCTCCTCTTTGCAGTACCGCGGCGCTGACATCTTCGGCAAGGCTCCGTCCAATGGCAACGACGGCACACCCCACATGATCCTCAGCTATGCGAATGGTCCCAGCGCCGAGAACTTCTATAAGGCGGAGACCAAGGAACGTGTCGATCCCACCACTCTAATTAAGGGCCATCATGAGGAGGAGTTTCCAGCTGGGGTACCCTTGGATTCGGAAACCCATGGCGGCGATGATGTCCTTGTATACGCTTCGGGTCCCTGGGCGCATTTATTTACCGGCGTCTACGAGCAGAGCACCATCCCACATATGATGGCCTACAGCGCCTGTCTTGGCGATGGTCTCACCATGTGCTCCACCTCCGGTCTCAGATCCAATTCCAGCTCGACTTCCCAGAGGACTTGAGTCCTGCTGCGTGACTACACCTCATCACAATTAAGTTTGTGGCTCATTAAAAGCAGCGATTGCAGCTCCTGCTTCTGCCTCCTGATGCACATCCTTGAAACAACTGAAAATTGAATTAAATGCAAATTTCCACAATGCTCTTCAGCCTTTTGCATGTTAGCGGAAAACAGTTTGGGCCAAGTTTCTAATTACATTCTTGGCGCTCAGCCGTCGTGCGTTTAATTACGATCTGCACACGTTTCAAACAATTAGATAAGGGTGTAATGTACTTGTACTAATGAATGTTGAGAGTCTCTTCATTGGGTCAATATATAGAAACTTATAGAACTCAAGTACTTTAAGAACTTGTCTCTAAGGCTTACATGAATTACATAGAAAACCGATACTGAAGCCGAAAGATATTTTTGACAAATAAATTTGTATGAAGATGTAAGGCGAAAAATTAAAACATTACATTCTAAGGTCCAGGGTATCTCAGAGCTATGCACTCTCGTCTAGAATTCACTTGTTTAACACTCATCAGCTTAATGGGTAAATCTTGCACCTGCCAGATACACTTGCAGGTGTTTCTATACGTGTCTCCCAGTGTGTATGTGTAGGTGTGCACAAGCATTTGGTATTCCCTTGCGTGTGTGGCCAAAGTTTTGGCCAGCAATTGGGTTAAGGTAAACACAGACCAAGCGTTAACATACACACACATACACGAGCACAATTCAAACGATTTGCATTTTATGCGCAATTTTATGCAAAACTTTCCCTGATTCGGCTCTAAATAAAAAATGTGCACCCGCATTTAGTTAGCTGCGCATTTGCATTTGCATTTGCATTTGGAATCTAGCATTTTGCATATGAAATCAATTCGTAATTGCAACAATTAAAAGTTATGCGTCATTTGGTCTCCTTGGCCTAGGGGGCGTATGAGCAATACTCAAAAGGGGGCAAATGCGAAATGTATTTGTCAATTTTCTAGTTTCTATTTCCGTTTTGATTGCGAACTAAATTATATCCGATAAACCGTGTGTGTATGTGGCCCATTTCCCTTCTTCTGACAGCCATTAAGCCAACAACCACCCTTTCCCTTGGCATTGGTAAAGCTAATTTTGCAGCAACAACCCTTCGCCTCACTAGTCTCTTCCTCTTTTCAACCCCTGCCACTTCCGCCGTTTGATTCCAATGCCGGCAGACAGCCCCAGCCCAAGTTGTTGCAAATGCGGCTCAGTCGCTGTTAAACACACATGTTATTAAACGACACACACACACACACAGAAACAGACACACATATACACACACACTGGTGTCTATTGATTTAAAGTGGAATTGCCACCAACGTCGTCTGGCCGTCAATTGCGTCTATGTGGCAAGTCAGTGTCAATGCTGCAAAGCGTTGCAAGTGCAGCTTGTGGCAGGGCCACATCGTATTATGCTCAGACGGTCAGACGGTCAAACGGGCAGACGGTCAGTCGGTCCCGAAGCTTTCGGCATCCACAAAAGTGCTCGCAATTGCGAATTGCAATTTTCGAGTATTATGCAAATGCCGCTGCTTCACTCGAACGAGCATCCAAAAGGGATTCTCTTTCTCTCCCGAATGTTTTCATTCTCGCTTTCTTAATTTGAGTTTTAATCAAATGCCTCCATCATACATTAAATGAATAATAAGAATTCAGTAGAGAAGTTTATATTAATATCTCTTCACTCTTTGTCTATTTCGTTCTCTCTCTCTCTCTCTCTTTTCACTCTCTCTCTCTCTCTCCCTCTCACTCTCTTTTTCTCTAACTCTCTCTATATCTCCCTCTCTCTCTTGCTATGCGTTTTTCTTATATGTTTCTTTATTTTTGTATCTGTTTAATTTTATATTTTGCCTCCTGTCCCCAATTTATTTTTCATAATTCTCTCTATGTATATCAATTTTTCTCTCTATTCTAATTTTCTATTTAATTTTAATAGTATCTGTATTTATAATTATTTTTCCTCTGACCTCCCAAAACTGGTTTCTCCGAATTTATTACTATTCTACCATCCCTCCTTATCTATATCTTGAACTGCATTTGTAACTCCAGCTGTAAAGCTGTATCCAATTATTTTTCATTCTGTCCCTTTCTCTATCTCTCCTCTCCACACACCCCCAAATCTTCATCTAACTTAACCGATTATGATCCCCTGTCAATATACACTAAAGCATTCGAATCGCCCATTATTCCCAAACAGTAAAACGAGCAGAGTGAAAATATTCAATTCCCACTCACACACACAAAAGCAACAACAATAGTGCTCAATGTGGATTGTTGAATGTTTCGAAATAAAATTACAGTAAAATAGAACAATTTGCATGGCAATGAGAGCTTAAGGCACAAGTGGCAGTCGCTGGTTCAAACTGACCACCACTCGACCACTAATGAAATATCTAACTTTTGCCTTTACCCAAGCACACACACACAGACGCACTCGCACGCCCACACATATACCCTCTTCCGCTCGCATACATAAACGCACACACACATACACATTTATTCCTTTCCAATTTTTTGGACGCTGTGGCGTATCATATAATGGAATCGGGTTTGCTTTTTGTGGCTGAAACGTTTGCAATTCACGCCAAAATGGGCAAACACAATGAAAACCTACAAAAAAAGTTATCACAAAATGATTTAAAGTTTGGAATGGTGAATATGGAAAATTATTTAACATATGGCTGAGCCGCAAATATTTTTTTATGCGCCCACTTTTAATAACTAACACAAATACTTATTGAAAAAAAAAAGAAATAATTACTGATATTAAAGCAAATGGAAGCACTTTTTTTTTGGCTGTATGGCTTGATTTTTAAATATTTGTTGAATTTTGGAACGTACGGCTAGATTTTTAAATAATAGATTTTAGCTGTTGAATATTAAATATACATATATGACTGCATATTTTCAAAGTTTCAGTTGTTTTAAAGTTCTTATAAAGAAACTTTCCATCCATTTTCTTTTCATTTTCTCTGTTATTGAATGTGTTCTTTAAAAGATGAATACTGAGGAAGTGCTTTAATAAGATATATAAATACGTATTCATATATAAAAATAAATATATTATACCTGCGCAACGAATTTAAATGAATTTTACGCGTTAAACGTCACCGAGAGGTAAAGAAAAAAACAGTCCATTTTCTCTGATTGAGTGTGGAAATTGCATCGCCTGGTTGACAGGATATGCCGGACCGGAAATACACGTACGCCTGCCTATCGATTGCCCACTCCGAGCATTCAATTAAATTCAGAAAAGTGAGTAAGGGATTTTTTCAGGCTGAAACTTGGACCTGTACGCTAATTAAATTGCATGAGGTTTCAGTTTCTGGTCGGATGGAATATTGCAACTTCTACCCACTTGATAAAAATCAGATAAACCAACTTATCTCCGTGTGCTACACGTTTTATAGTGTGCTACATGAGATAAACCCTTCGTGCTGAGGCTGCCGGCCAACAGGTGGCGCAAGCAACACTCCTAAAGCAAGTGTCTGCACTTAACATAGATCAATAAATGTACAGCTGGCAGGCCTATGAAAACATTCACACACACTCACACACAGAATATGGAAATTGTGTTGCTGCTGCCAACCCCATGAGGTACTTGCGAGCACTTGCCCCGGCGTTGCATTTAACAAATGCGATTTGCACTCGACAGCTATAGGGCAGAGGGGGCGTGGCACTGGGGTGAGAGCTAAAATGAGTGCGTTTTCCATTAGCAAGTGATTTCAGCAAGTACAAGGATATTGATGTTGTTGCTGTTCGTGTTCTTGTAGTTGTTGCTGTTGCTGTTGCTGTTGCCGCCATTTAAGTGCAAAGTTCAAGAGCGTCAATTTTATAAATTGAAAATATAATTGTGTTGATTTTTCCAAGTCAATCAAACAGACATCCCCCACTTGATGTTTTCTCTCTGTCCATACTCATTGAAAATTCATGGAAAATTTCGCTTAATTGAGCACCTGTCAATGGCCAATGGGCTGCTTAAATTGTTTCTCTACCTGGATACAGCTCTAAGCCAAAAAAATTGTTGCAATTAAAGATAATAGAAATATTTGTTTGTTCAGGTTTTTCACAGAAAAACAAACTCATTTAGTTTAGTTATTCTATACAAGCAGTTTTTTAGGCAATCAGTAAAATAAGTTAATTGGATTTGTGAAAAAAATCAACCCTCAAATATATTTTTAAAATATACCATAAGTTGGAAATTATTTGACTTTGCGCTAAAATAATGACTAATAGATTATATATACATTATAAGGGCTTAAATGAACTAAAAGGATAAACCATGGCCAAAATGTTGTTAAACATGTAAATCGTTTCAATTATGTTAATTATAGTTTGTTAGTTAGTTTAAAATGAACCAAGTGTAAATTTTAAACCTTGCTTTAGCCCATTACAAATAAAATATTATTTGCAAGCACAGACAACAATGGCAAATAACTAAATAAGTTGCTGTTCATTGGCCCATTTGCACCTGTATAAAATATATAGCCCGATACTTATCTAGATAACCTCAGAGCAAAAAAAGTTAAACGTAAATGCGATGCAAACATATAGATAAAAAATATGAAATGCATGTCAAACAAATTAAGCGTGACTGAGAGAAAGAGAGGGAGAGAGTCTATGAGAGTCAAAAAGACAGGGAGTGAGATAGGGGTATAAATTATAGTTGATGTGTGAAAATACACTAATTATCGGGAGAGACTGTGAACACACACGACAAGACAAGACAAACAAGTAAATCGAGTGAGTAAATGCTTAATGTTAAGCAAAATGCGGGCTAAACTGAATATAATATAAACACATATATAAAGTATATATGTATAGGGTAGTTGAGATTCATTCGAAGCCATTATGTTGGGACAACTATAATGAATAAACAGAAGTTGTTCAGGCTGTCTGCAGTTGATGAGCCGTGTATATGTGTGAGCCAATTAGACATTAAAGCAACTCAAGTAAGCACAATCAAGGCTCGAATTTCACATAAGTGCATGAGTGTCCTATTGTGTGTGTGTAGGCGGGGGTATGTGTAATAGCAGTTGGGATAATAGTTGGTAATTATATTACATACTTAAAGTAAAGGCAAGGCTTCAATTTATATGTTATTATAGCTTGAAGAGTTAATCAAGCCCTTAACCCTACATAAAACTATTGACAAACACCACCTGCCCAACATAATTAACTTGGTTCACAGCTTAAGCATTAACATAACATTTATTAAATCAAAAGTTAGGCTACAGATAAGTTTATTCTTCTTTTTTCAAAAAAAAAATATCCAAGCCTTTCACGATGTTCGGTAGAATGGACAGTTATGAATATTTTTAAGAATTTGCAATTGTATAATAACAAGCGAAAATAAATTTCGTATTCTGACACGTATGTTTATTTTTGTAGGCACTGTACCGCACATGCAATGTGTGTATAAAACTCACACTGCGAATGAATAATGAATTTCTATAATTTTATAATTATTCTTTTCGCTGTTGGCATTCGAAATGGCTATAAACGCGGCTGAAATAATTAAAGGGAAATTATGGAAATCTCTGAACTCCGGCCAGTTGCGAATTGCCGCTGGCATCGTCAACGCGGCCATAATTAGCTGCTTATTGAGTTGTAATTGCAAAAGTTTAACCAACTGCAGGACCTCTTTACGATTTGGCCCCATTGGCTCCTTTAGCCGTGCGATTGCACAAAGGCCGTGGCATTCATTAGCGTCTCGTCGTAGAGCCATTAAAGTTTCGAAGTTTCTGCTTGCAGTTAAGGCCATTTTTTTTGCTCCAGCCCGCCAAGGAATAAAACAAAGGCAAGTGGGAAAATACAAAAACACAATAAATTGAAAGCCAAGCAGTCGCCCACTTAAGAACAGTCGAAACTCCCCCAAGGCTTGGCTATTGTGTGTTTGGCCTGAAAAGCAAAGCAAAATAAAACAAAAAACAATGCACAGAAGCTGAATTTTCAAGCAATAGACTTGAAATATTTATTATTGAAGTTCGCGTGCGCTTTGAAAAGCTTTGAATGCTCACAAAAATATTTTAAATAGCCCAATAAATAATTATTTTACTGCTCTGCTTGAAATTTAATTCTAATCGCATCCAAATTAAAGACAAATGTAGATAAAAATTATATTTACTGTCCTTTACTTTGAGATTTAAATGCTTTTCTTTCTTTCTTTAAGAATTAACAGCTTTCTGCTTTAACAGTTAAGTGTGAAGGCATATCCTTGATTCGAGAAAGTTGGCACACATATCACATATGTGTAAACTTTTTGTATTTATCAAAATTTAAGAAACTTGCATTAAATATATATATTGCGTATACGCATCATCATGGCACAGAATTTTAAGTATTGCGTATACGCACTGACGACTTTAAATGAATTTTAAACTTAATAAATATTGTCTGAGCAATAAGAATGCGTGGCATACAAGAAAAGCTTGAAAAGCTGACCTTTATCAGCTCTTTCTACTACTATTTATCATAATGAAGCCATAAATTAGGTCGAGAGACAGGTTGACTAATTAAGAACTTGAAATGTAATTTCTAATAAGGGTCACAGTTTCAGTTTCTGTTTAATTGAGCGCACACGACACAAAATAATTAAGTTTCAAGTGAGCCACGCTCGCAAAGGTTGGACACGTGAGTTGCTTACCTGAACAAGGACATGACGTCCTTTGTAAGATCAAAGAAGACAGCTGCCAGTTAGCTAGCATTTCAAGGAACGAGAATCAGAATCAGAATCAGAATCAGAATCTAAATCAAAATCAGCTGTCAAATACGCTGCAGGTGACATACTGAAACACACACACACAGAGACACACAGACACACTCGCCGACTAAGCGTATGACCTTTGACATTGGTTCTTCATCATTCGCGTTCTTTGTGCTCATGAGTGACATGTTTTTCCGGGACGGCCACAAAACAGCTCGCAGTTTATTGAGTTGTATGTCGCAGCATAAATCAGTGGCAGCCAGCATAGCATGTGCCACAAAGCGTTGCAAGCAGGGCGAGTGTTTGATTTATTGCGGCTGGCAGCATTCATCTGCCACATGCCATATGGCAAATACGACATGCCACACAATCGTGCGCAAACCAACTGTTTTTATACAAAGGGAAACAAGCGAAAATGTTTTTGTCGGGAGTGCACGCTAGTAGATACCCTAATCTTGTAACAAGTGAGTTGAGAAGAAGGTATTCAAAATAAATATTTAATTTGATAGTTTTAAATCTTCTAATATTTCATTATGAATAAAGAATCTACTAATAAATCATATTTGGTCATAATCACATGAGAAATAATCACATGCACGAAATCTATGTCTTATTTTTTAACAAATTTTCAAAGAATAAGGGGTTAAGCAAATTAACTTTCCGTCTTTAAAGTTGAACATTTGGACATTTGTTAAATAACCTGGACTATTCAAGAAGATACAAAGAGTGCCTGAAATTAAATTCATTGCTGAACTCATTAACGTGCAAAAGTTGTTCTCCGATAACCTTTAACCCAAAACCAAAAAACCCTTTTGGGTGGTGGTGCAACAGTTGGCAAGTGGCACGGTCTCCGATTTCTACGTTGATGTTGATAATGATGATGGTTAGCGACAGGTTGAGGTCCCCCGCCCAAACTCTGGGTATGCTTCATGTCATAATAACAAGAGGCAACAGCAAAACAAATATAAACAGGGGTAACTAAAAGGCAACTCGAGAATATCCTTGGCAAGGGAGAGCATGATGAGCGCTGTGGCCGACCGCGGTGAAGGAGCACACACTTCAATATCTTTGTGGCAATCGTCCTAACGACATCATGATAAACACGAACAACAAATATAACAAAAAGAAGAGGAACAAGAAGAAGAAGAACAAAAACAACAACAACAACAACCTATTGACATTGAAAAGGTTGCGCCAGAAGAGAACAGACGAATTTGCTTAGCTGCCTGTTGTCCAAAAGTAATTTATACAGCCCCAAAAGGTAGATAGGAAACCCCCAAAGTAAAAATTGAAACACAAATGAGAAAAATTTACTAACTGGCGGTCAGCGTTTGCTCTGCCCCAAGCCGAAATTATGAGAATATTTAATTTTTGCATATTTTAATAAAAATTGAATTTTGTTCATTTATATTTAGCTTCAACTTTTTCTTATGTTGAAATTGAAAAATTAGTATTTAATTTCTGTTTATAAATAACGAAGGAAACACCTCATTTTGTTTCGCTTATTGATTTATGGACACATGATAAAATATTTTATAATTGCGTGATTGACTGACTGAGTGATACCCATTCTATTCTATTCTTCGGATTGACTGACTGACTGGCTGATTGATGGATACAGCAAAGTCTTAGGTAAGGGAATTGTAATTGGAATACGTCCACTTAAAACATCTATTTATACTGTTAGTTAATTAATATTCAAGCGCCACTTAAGTTTCTGATTGACTGCCTGCATGCTTCTTAGCCACAGTGTTATTTAAGCTGTAAAAGCCACAATACTGAGCTTTATTTAAATTTAATGATGTGGTCAAATTTTGACCTTAAAACATTGAATTGGCCAATTAATGAATGTTCATTAAAGTATATTTTTAAGCCCAGTGCTCAGCATTTTTCGATGGTTATTTTGTTGAAAAATAATTTATATAAAGGCAAAAAGCTTTTCAATGTTTTTTTCACTGACCCCATAAATGGAATGTCACAATCAGAGGCATAGATTATTTTTGCGTGGGTGAAAGAGAATGGAAGTTAAAATTGTCTCAGTTAGCTATGCAAATTTTGTTTCTCTATTAAAAGTAATGATGTTTAAATGTTGTCTATTTGTATATCTCTTATATTTCCCCACACGGAGTCAGCGTGGCCAGGTGAACGTATTCTATTGCCATGAGAACTGGGCAGCATTGGCCTAGTTAGGCAGTTTTTCCAGTTTTCCTGAGCATATTATTGTCTTTGTTGTTGTTTACATAGAGGGTAAGAGCCAGCAGTTGGGGCACACACACACACACACACACCCAAACATTCAAACACTCACTCACATATACACACATACCTAGTTGTCAGTCAGTTAAACAGTTGGCACATTCCCCAGAGAATCGCCGCCGGCTGCAGGAAATGCTACTTGTTAGGCAAAAGCCGCACATGCCGCAAACACACAACATACATGGCAGCACGCACGCACACACAAGCATAGAGACAAAATTTATCCACACAAGCGCTGCTTACATGCTGATTTGTTAAGGATAACTTGTAAGTTGGCTCGGATTTGTAAGATGGGCCATGTTGCGGTTGGCTCTTTGACAATATGTATATATATATATATCATACATATATATATATAGCATAAATTTCAATTTTAGATTATGTGTGCTTAATAAAATATTTGTTTTTATCCTCTGCTCATGTGCTGGAAACATGGCAGGCCGTATCTCATACAAGTTTCTTATTTTTCTTTTCACATACTTTAGATGATGCCTTTTTTTTCGTATTTTAGCTTATTTGATGTGCAGATTTTTGTATATACATATATATATATATCTCAAATGTACACAAGCTCCATTTGGTATTTTCCCAGGAGAACTGGCTTCAAGCACAGCAGTGAAAATCTATGCAGAGGGAAATCTTTCTTGCTGCTATTTTCAGCTAATTAACAAATGTTGCGGCCAGAAAATTTGTTAAGGTTTTTTACCATATGTTGATATTGTTGTTGCTTACCGTAAATCCCAAATAATTGAATTTATTTTATTTAATTTTTTATTATTTTTACTGATTTTAATAAATACGGCCCACAATCCACTTGCAACGTACCCAGCAGATTTTATTGATATTTAAAATGCTTTCAAAGTATGTTGCCTACTTTCAGGCGAACACTTTGAATATAATGAATGTTGAAAAAAAAACTTTTTCAGTCTAAAGTGTTTTAGATCTTAAAGTCCATGCTGTGCTAACATATATGCTTTGAAAACTAATTTTATCATCTATATAAGTATATCATAAAACTTTAAGAATCCTATCGCGTATTACATGTTTAGATAACACACAAAAATAAATACATATAAATAATAGTAATGCCACATATGCATAAATTAAGTTATTGAAATATTACTGCAGTTAAGAAACTTTAAATGGTTAAATATGCCGGTATAATATGTACTATATAATTATATTTATATATAATTCTCGTGTTCGTTTGTGGAACTTTTAAGGTGTAAGATCAGATCTTCTTAAAATTGACTTTTTGGGATATTTCACCTTGTCTGTATTTTAGCGTTCACTAAGTAAAAATTTGTTTACTCATTTTGAGTACAGACTTGCTACAGTTTGGGGTATTTGCAATGTTGCATGCCCCGAACTTTAAAGCGGTCGTATAACTCAATATAAAAGCGTCTCTCTGCTGCTCATCGTCAGCATTTGACGCAGATTATACAAATTTATGCAACACTGTTGCCACTTACCAAGACCCCTCTGATATACCTCCACCCCCACGTCTGGGGGTTTGCCACCATTTTTTATGGCATTACACTGCTGACTGCTGTTTTTTACGAGAGCTGACGCAATGGGTGCTCCTACTCCTACTCCTACTCCTACTCCAGCTTCTGCTCCTACTCTAGCTCCAGCCGCTGCTGTTGCGCATTTCCGGCCCCGCAAATGCTGGCTGAGTGTTGAGGAGTTGCCCAAAGGAAGGGGCGAGGAGTTAGTTAACAATTGCCAATGCCAGCAAAAAGTCGACTAACCAACATGGAGAGAGCTGCGCGACTGCCCCGAGCAGCATTTGATTTTCATTAAAAAATAGGTACGAAAGAGCGCTAGACTAAAAAATACCCTACAAATGCGACTTTTGTTTTGGGCGTTGCCTTAAAGAATTATTTTTTGTTAAAATCGAAAAAATTAATTATACACAACTAGTCCTTACGAGCATCTACATACCTTACAATATTTATTTTTCATAATCCTATGCGCGACTTATAACCATTATTAATAGAAAAAAAACTGGGTACCTTGGTAGCCGTCTTACTCTATATAAACATTTTTAACGGGCTTAGGGTATGTAACGGGAGAAAAATACTTCTTTCTAAAGTTATCATGAGCAGGCAAGCCCCCTGCAGCGATTTTTGGCCTAGGCCACACGCTTTCACAACAACAGCAACAACAACTTCAAAGCAGATTTCGCCACTAAATTTCAATTTGTTTTTCGTTATTTGCATTCAAGCCTCTGCTAAAGAAATTTACATAGTCATTTGTGATTTGAGAGTCCGATTAATTAAGTGAGAAATGCATTTACTTTTCGTCTGACAACAGGTTATTTACTCTAATTGCATTTATTTGGCCGGCGAGGCGAACTTTTAAATAATTGGGCACATACGTCGTATACGTAACAAGACAAATAGACCCCAGAGATGCAAAACGTTTGTCAGAAGTGCTCTAAATGCTGCTTCTGTTGGAGCTTTCAATGCAATGCCCTCTGGCTACAGAAAACATTAAGCAAAACAACCAATAAGAATTCTACAGTTGGCAATAGACGACTAACGGATACTCTGTATTTTCAAAACAAATCATATTCTTTCTTTATTCAAACAAAGATTTCTATTCAATGAAAATTTCTGGTATTTCGATAAAACATTTCAATCTCAGTTGTGTACTAAAACAGGGTATAAAAGGCAGCACATTCGCATCGAGGCATTCCAATTTGAGTGGCTATAAGGACGATAACATCCAGGGAATTGCCCGGACGTAAAAGAAGAACAGCGAGAGCAAAAGGGAGACAGTGAATGGGAATGTGAATTAAATGCGGCAAACGAGGCAACGAAATTGAAACGTTTAAAACTGGGCAAATAATTGCCACAAGGGCAAATTGAGAGATGGCCAGAATGGAGCAATTGCAGCTATGTGGATGCCACTTGACACTGTCAAACATGGAAAACTATTTCCACAATGGAAATGGAAGTGCGCTCAGCTGCGCAGCTGAGGCTCGGCAAACAGCAGCTTAACGACCATTATGAGAAAAGCGCTTGACAGCGTTGCCACTTAATTTTTTGTGCGGTAAAGCTGTCCCCTGGCAATCGCTCATCTAATTGTCTGCTCCGGTTTGTGCTTATTATGATATAATGCTAAACCGCCAAAAATTTATGTTATGTGCCACGACGTGACAGGCCAGAGACGCTCTTGAGGGGGCGTGGCACAGCTGATGATGTGCAGCAGACAGTTTTTAGTAGACTCCGCGGTTTGGCGCCGAGAAATATGCCATGCAAAGTGTTAAAAAAACAATTTATGCAAAGCTGCAAATCAGCGAAAAAGAAGATGGCGACAAAGACCGAGACAAACAATGATAAACATAATAATAAACACATAAAGCAGATACTGAGAAGAAACATGAGAATTCATTTAAAAAAAGTTAGACTTTAATTTTTTAAATCTCATTATTTTATGCTATAAATAAGGTGTCTTGCGCTATGAGTTTAAACGAAGTCTTTTACTAACCAAGGAAAGTTACTTCATAATCCAATCGGATAAGGATACTTTTTATAGTATAATACTGTTCTTTGGGAAATAAGTTTTTGTAAATCGTAAATAAAACTTCTTAAAATATGTGTTCCACTTAATGACCAATAATAATTAGTAGAGTAAAGCTGACTAACTACTTAACGCACGTCCCTTTTCTAAGACAAACAAGTTGACTAACTAAATTTAGACGATTTAAGCAAAATATTTTCCAAACGAACTAATTTTATAAAGTTAATTAGATTTTGTACTTTGACTTCAGCAAACACGACGCACGCAAAGGTTGCCACCCTGTTAAACGAACGTTAATGTATGTGTGTGTGTAGGTACAAGTATATGACTTTGTGGCACGCAGGATGCCACAGCTGGAGGCACACACATTTGTGAGGCCAGAGCATATGGGACATCGACTCGGCTCAATGCCCTAAATACGCGTGTCTGTGCGTCTTTATGTGTGTGCCGGTATGTGTCGGTATGTGTATGTATGTGTGTGTTTCTTTGTGTGTCATGTGGTGTTCACACTATCAAAAGCCATTTGCAGGCAACACGAGCAGGTGCCAGGCGCTGACGGAACAGCAGGACGAATACCAACCCCAACTTCAACTTCAATACCACGCTCCAATTTTTTCGGCGTTTTTGGTCTGAAAACCCGGAATTGGCAACTGGCGCAGCAATTAAAAGCGCAAATTATTTCGACCTTAATCGATTCGCGGCACTGTCTCTCACGCATTCAAAACAATTCCCGGACTCGCAGAGCAACAATACCGGATGGTTGACACACACACACTCACACACACACTCACACACACAAAACCCCGCCGGGAATTGGCCCTGCGTCACATGTATCCAAAACTCAGTTTGACTTTCATCCCGATGAGCCATGCCACGGGCCGGGCACGTAGTCCGCCAATCAACTGTTATTGCGTTAGGATATTGCTATCAATCTTAAAAGTGGTTCAGCTGAAGGTTCTCCCAGTGTATACAAAATAATGGTGGATATAAATACAGATATTGATCTTGATATATCTTATAATATCTTGTCTTGTTATGCTGTTAGTAAATTGTCATCAGCATTAAAACGGGCTTGAGTTTTTTTTTTTTTTTGTGTAGAGTTATTAATAAAGAAGTATATATAGATTGGTAGATAAGCTGCAGGTTTTACAGTCAAGGCCATAGAGAAACAGTTGAATAAATATAAATACAGATAAATATGTTATGCTTAAGTTATTAAACTGGAATGTGAATGCTTCAAGGTTGACTTGATATATCAAATATCAATATATATAATAGCAATTAATATGGTATATGTGTACATAGATAAATAAAAATATTTCATATAAAGGGAAATGAAGTTTCAGTTACTCACTCAGTCACATTGTTTTCAAAGATCAATTCGCCGCGGACCCCGTCATAGTGACGGCCACTAATGGCCGTGTCATCTTCGGACCAATAGGGGACGATAACGGTACCGCGTGCGCCGGAATACCGCATAACAGGCAGATCATAGACGCCCACAGACTCCGAGAGCTCGATGAGAGAATCGCTGAAAGCAAAAACTCCGGCATGATCGTCGTCCAGTATCATGATGGTGGCTATTTGTGGCACATATAACTGTACATTCTCGGAGGGATTGTAAAGACGTATATAGAAGCATTCGTCCTCCTCGAAGATGTCGTCGTCGATGATTTCAATTTTAAAGCGCTGCTCATCAACGCCCGGCGGAAAGGTGAGTACCCCATTCTTGCCCACAAAATCGGATCCAGCCGAGGCGGTGCCATCCTGTGTCTCGAAGTGGACCTTGGAGTAGCCAGAGATATCGCCACGACGGACGACACGCACCTCGAATTCACCGCAGTTCTCCATGACCGTATAGTGTCCAGGCTCAAAGTAAATACGGGTGGGCTCATCGTCCTCATCGTCGAATATCGCGAGTTGGGCCTTCACCTGGGTAATGTCGTCGTGAGCACGTTCCTGAATCTTACGCATTAGATTTCCGCTGCCGATGAGCTTGCGCGTGGCCTGGATGCGATAGAAAGCGCGGGACTTGTTGCCACGTGAGATCATCTGCTCCTGTGCCATCATTTCCAGCTGCTCCAGATCTGCATCCGGGTACTTCTGCCGCAGCTCTGTCAGCAGTGTAATGTACTCCAATCGAGCTTCATTATAAGCATTCGCACTAGTGTTAAAGTTGACCAAACGTTTCGTCTTCGGTTCGTCTGTGCCCATTTCGACGGCATCGTGCTCCCCGGCGACCACAGTGCCCCGTTGATTCATCCGATAGTTCTTGTCCATGTACTTGTAGACGAGCAATCGTCGCTCCGCAATGTATGCCCACAACACGGTGGCCGGGAACATAATGAAGGTCACAACACCCTCCCACACCTCAATAATGCCCGGCGAGATAAGCGAGAGTATGGCCCACAGCCAGATATAGGCCCAAATCGAGAGGACGGCCGTCACGATGAACACCCGCAAATGTCGTATCCGACGCTTCTCGCCCTTCGGTATCAGCACCATGCAGAGTGCAATAATGACGAACAAGTTGTAAGCGGCAGAGCCGACAATTGTGCCCGGTCCCAGATCTCCACTCTCGAAGTTCTTGGCATAGATCTCAATCACGGATAGAAGAATTTCAGGTGCACTTGAGCCGAGCGCCATGAGGGTCAGATTGGCAACGGTCTCGTTCCATATTCGTACACGCATCGTTTGCTTTTCTCCCTTGGGTCCCTTAACGACCACGTTGCGTTCAATGGATGTGATTGCCTCAATGGATGCCATAAAGCGATCTGATATGATGGACACGCCCACAAACAAATAGATCATCAGCATAAAGTAGACAAAGCCGCGTATGGCACGATCGCCGATCGATATTTTTCGCTGAGGCATCCACAGCGGAAGTACAAGACCTTCCGAACAGGTGCCAACATCGTTCACCTCAACACCTTTCGCTTTAATCAGCCGAACCTCCTCATCATCGCTTATATCCTCCACTTCACGTGCAAACCGATTGTGAAGAGATTCATTTTTGGTTACATTAAGACTAAAGTTGGATTCCTGGGAGACAGCCTGGCCTGCGGTTAGGGCAAACGTGTACGCCTTGACATAGAATAGGAGCAGCAAGACGGCGCAGGTGCCAATGGTTGTAACGGTTCTTCGGATTAGCAGCATTTTATTTTTGTTTTTGTATTCCTAGTTGTTGTGATTTCAATTGATTTTTGGAAGTGTTTAGTGTACTATCTTTCTGTTTGTGGAAGTGTTTTTTGCGTTTGTGCGGATTATAATTTTAGATTCGTCCTGCGAAGCGGCAACATCGCAAACACACTTTCACACGATTTGGCAACTCTGGCTCACCACAGACGTAGCTTCCGTTGTTTCCTGCAATAAGATAACAAATTAAAGCTCAATGAGAGATGCTGCATTAAATACCTGCCAATATTTTTACACAATGTTTGTTGATAAATAACATTTTCTTAGAATTCCCCGATCAGGCATATTTAACCTAGCCAGATGGGCAAAAAGTCATTGCCAGAGTTTTTCAGTTTGTGCCTTTCCTCAGCTCTTTTGTATATTTACACGAAACACAAACTAAACACAAACTAAACACAAAACTGTACGAAATAAACTGAGAGCCAACGAAACTAAACAAAGAACATACATAAATACTGTGTTGTAGCACACAGGCCAGTTAGGTAGAAGGGACTAAGAGATACCTCTTAATTTTATTTAATGTATTATCTATCAGTTGCCTTTAATAATCCCTCAAATAAGTTATTCGATATATTTATCCATTGGTATATATGTATGTATGTAGGTAACTTTTCCTTATAGAGCATATAAAACTACAAAAGCTTGCAAGAAGTAGCAGAAAAATTTGTTAAATATTCTCTCAATATAAATACATATATATGTACATACATATGTATATATTTTAGTTAGTATATTCCCTTTGATTTGATTGAAATAACGGTATGTAATAAAGAGACGAACAAGTGAATAAGGAAAAAAATAAATGGATAAACTCAACTCAACGGACCGGTAAATATGAATGCGATATGAAATCGATAAAATGCATAATGTAGATAATGTCAATAACTGGGAATTCAGTGTAAGTCTGTATGTGTAAATGTCTCAGTGTGTGTGTGTGTGTGTGTGTGTGTATATAGGTTGACGAAGATGGAACTGGGTAAAGCATAACGGTAACTGCAATGCCAAAGACAACAACAACGACAGACTTGACTGTTAAGTGAAACGGACGAAAATCATCATAGCGAAAGGCAAACTAGAACGGTTAAATGTAGAAAGAGGAAGAACGAGAGAGCGAAACATAAGTGAAAGGGGCACAACAAAAGAGAGACAAGTCTGAGTGGGTGAGATAGTAGGCTATATTAAGATATGCATATGCAGTCGTTCAATGCGGATGACTTGATGCACACTTCTGCACATAATATAATTTTAAAATGTAGCAATAATAAAAAAAAAAATGAATATAAATAAATATATGTAAGTAATATATGCATGTTACCTGCTACAACTTTTGTTATTTATAATTCAATTTAAGGGCGCTGCTAATTGTAAAATGTTAACATATAAATATTTCTGTAATACAAAAGCAAACAGTATATAAGAAGCAGACGAAATTAAAATTGATTGATAATACATGAAGACCTTGCATATACATATATGTATGTATGTACGTAAATTAATTTGCCAAAGAAAATAAATTTAAATTATATTACGGAAACTATTTGCCTAACACATTCTCATCCAGAACTAATATGCAGCACAGTTTTTGTCAGAGCAAGGGATGCGAAAGATAATCATTGACGCTTGCATTAATTTAGCAATTACAACGGTAAAATGTGCCAAGAGCTACACGAGATTGGGGAGAGTTGCCTCATAGTCGAACAAGGCACAATGGGACCTACATATGTACATATGTATGTCGATAGACACACACACAGACAAACACACACACACACACACACACACACTTTGGCACTTTGATGCCATAGTCAAGTGCTGAGCTTTTCCACCCGATTTTCATTTCAGCAGCAAATTGCATTTAACCGTTATTGAAAATGTTATGCCTGTCGATATTAAAAGAGATTGCGAACTTAATTGAAAAGCCTCGCTAGAAACTGTGGCGTTCACTATTATTCAGATAATGCGATCTATATGTGCGTACACAGATGTGTCAGCTAAAACAATCTTTTTGACCACTGTGCGTAATGTTTTAATTATACATACATATATTTAAATATAGCACATTAATGTAGGCCTCAATGTGGCCCGTTTTGGTTTTAGATCGGCGCATATATGTATGTAGATGTTATATTACGTTACGTTAGCACTTACGTTGCGCTTACGTCGTTTATCGATGCGTCTAATGTTTACGTTGCCCAAAGTCGAGTCAAGCAAACATTCCGGCAAACAAATGTTGAATATCGGATTCGATTCTATATGTTTTTCGCTAAGATTTGATAAACGCGCCGCACTGTATGCATTTGCTCTCGTATTCGCGTTCGCGTTCGCGTTCGCGTTCGGCGGCCAATGCACAACTAATTCGTCACCTTCTCGCCACGCGCTGGGCCAAGCTCTCATAATTATTTGGATACCCTACACTGACTTGGTCGAGTTGATTGACCCTTCAGAAGAGTTTTTATAACATTAAATGCACACAATGTGCATAAAATATGGGATTCCCATTGAACATTCAAATATATCGGAACAATCATATATATATATATATATATATATATATATACATATGTATGTGTTACTACTATAAGCGTAGGGTGTTCGTAGTCTACTTGGCGTATGTTATTTCCTCTTTTTTTCTTTTTCCCTAAAATTATTAACCTATGTCTTTGTCTGTGGGAATATTCGCCGTTATTTTAGCTGTGCACCCTTTGACATCGCTGTTTCGCTTTTTTCCGTCTCTCTCTCTCAAAATCTCTCTCTGCTGCTGCTTTCTCTTCGATTCTCGTTTGGTTTTGAGCACATTCTTTTTTCGATTTGTTTAGCATTACATTTTGTTTATTATCAGTCTGCACTTTTATCTGTCTCTCTCCCCGTCTGCCTCTCGCTCTGCCTCTTCCCCTCTTACAGCAGCAGGTAAAACAGTGTGCAAATATTCGGATGAAAATATGTACATACATATGTATATGTATGTACCTTAAATCTGTATACTTACAAAATAGAAACTATGCACGTACATATATTATCAATCAAGACGATATATAAACTTAATATCTGATCTATTAAATAGTTATCGGTACGTATAAAGGATTAATTTCTCTCTGTGTAAATTTAATAGAAACAAGTTCAAATATCACTTGCGATACTTCAGCGACTTGCGCAGGGTATCGTCTGGTCAGGCATGTTCTACTTAGCATTCTCACATGCTTGCCACCCGAGTGTGCAACATATTTGCGAATGTATTTCTTTTCTGCCTACCTCAAAAAGATATTTTTAGGCAAACCCAAGCAAGTGGACAAACACACATACACACAAACACATTTTCACATACATATGTTTCGATATATGCACAAAGTTTATATTTTATACTCACTCGACTTCAATCAATTCTTGCTATGAATGAGGCACCACTTAGTTCAGCTTGATTGGATGTATCTTTATTTAGCCGCTTGGATTGCCAATAGCCGAGTCCTACCTGATTGATTTACAGCCTAGAAGCGTTGCGTTACATTTAAAAGTTTGCATTAATGTGAATTATTCATGAATTGTTTCACTTACAGCCCCAAGCCTGTGCCCTCTGATTCCTACCTCTCTCACGCCCTCTCTATCTCTCCCTCTCTCTCTCTCTCACACACACTCTCGGCTCTTGCTTTCTTTAGTTCTTTAACTAACTGGGGGCATGGGCGCCGCCAGCTTAGATGGTGAAGAAGAACAAGCTAGAACCTCTCCTGGTTTGAGTCTCTCCAAATGAAATGTATTCCCAATGTTTCCTTTAGCTATATTTCTGTGAAGTATAAGTCAAAGCGATCGACAACAAACGAATCTTGATAATCGCGTTCCATTTGGCCCACTGATGAAAACTTCAATCAGAATTCCTCTTTATGAAAAAAAAATTATCAAGGTATAATTATACAATATATATAACTGTATTAAATGACGTACTGACCGCCAGGTACTTGACTTTTTTATTATTTGCGATAAGTTGAGATAACTTTAGAACCATATCAATTCTATATCAAATAAATATTGATATAAACAAAGGGAATGACTTGTTTTATAAGACTATTTTACAAGCAGACACTTTAATACATTTAAAGTAAGTGTTCACCGCATGCCGTGACACTAATGATAACAGGAGTTGTGCTTGATTGTGATAAGGTCAGAAATTCTAACGTAAAAACCCAATCTAAGAATACAAATAATAATATTTTTAGATAATATTTTTAAGCGTCCTAAATTGATAAGCAATAAGCTATGGAGTACATCATTTCCAAACTAACTCTACTGAATCGAGAATGAAGTGTACAATTATAATTATGGTATCACTATAGGGGCATATCAGACTCTACAACCTTGAACCCTAATTTGATAATTTAAAATTGTTATGCCCAAATTCCTAGTTATTGAGTACTTATAAATGTGTTTTAACTTAGTAAAAAAGTAGTTAAATACAAATCCCAATTATTTTCTGCAAAACAAATATAATCAGCTGTACTATACCGTTATTATAATATTAAGAAATCAGTTTCCAAATACATTTTGACTTTGTTCTATCACATTTATAAATAGTCCCTTGTGCTGCTCCACTCCCTTAGCACTCCTTAATTATTTACTAGCCAACAGCTTTGAGTTCGTATTGTGTTAATTTAATCAAATGCGTTTAGTTAACTTATACGAACACGAACTTTCACTTGGGGCTCTTTGTCCGGTTATTCCACATGTGCCGTTATTTTGGGGCTGTGGAGAATTTTGCATGCCCAAACGTACTAAATAATAGATTGGGCGTCACAATAAGACAAACTAACTGAATGGGGCCTAAATCATTTAGAATTGGCTTAGGGTCCGAAAAATGGAAGTGCGTTTTAAATATTTATCATGCCCCACGTTGACCGCATCCAAAGTGGGCGCGCAGTTGGCCTAATTGTGATGGAAGTCTTTGCACACCACTGTCCCCATATATAAGGCAGACACTGTCAACCGGCTTTATCTAAAAGCTGACACAGCTGTCGGCACGCTCCCACACACAACATCATGTCCTGGGCGAGCAATCCTTGTACTTATATCAATTCCATTTTCACACTGCTTTCCATATGGCTTGGTCCCTCGCTTAATACCCTGTAGAGCGCAGAGCAGTGGCCAAAGGGGGCTGTTAAGTACAGTTCCTGAATGCATTTCTGCGGAACACACCGAAGACCTTTTGTAATCTGGAGACAATATTAATATTGTTCCAGGTATAGAGGTTTGTGCCCTACTGTCGTTTATGGACTAATTGTGGGTTTGACAAATATCAGGTCAACTGTTTTCTTTATTTTAGGTAACATTTTGTTCATTTTTATGATTGAACCAATCATCAATCAATCATTTTCTGAAAGCTTTCAAATATGTTATTAGACAGCTGAGAATATTAAAGTTTTAATATGATTACAATTAATTCTGTGAAACACTTTTGTAGAGTATCTGCCTAGTTGCTCATCTCTTACTGCTACATTTATGATTATTTGGTGTTGTGGGCGTATTTGAGCTCCGTAGCCCGGGTAACAGGAGCTTGCATGGCAGCTCAGCTCGTGGCTTTTCGGGAGAGCAGATGAAATGGTTATTACGGCAGATGTGTGAGGGAGTGCGAGAGCAAGAGCGAGAGGGAAAGTGAGAGTGAGAAAAAAGGGAAGAGCAAAGGTGGGGAATCGGGGGAGGCAGAGGGAAGAGAAGCAGCTTTAGCTCTGGTAACAGTTGCTGCTGTCAGCGCGTTTTCCTGTTGCCGTTGTCGCTGCTGTTGCCTTTTATTTATTGGCGACAGTTTTGGTCTTTGTTGTTGCTCTACAACAACAACTTTGATGACGGTCGTTATGGAAGTCGTCGATTCGGAATGCCGCTTGTCGCCGCACCGATTCCTCCTTTTCCGTTCCGCCCACCGCCCCTACCCGGCGCCTTCTTAGATGGATAACGTTACTGTTGACAGCTGAATGCGTGCACAGGACACCAGCCCCCTCCCCATATGCCACATCCTTGGCAATCACAGGGGCATTTTTTTCATTTTCACGCCTGTTTATTCTCCTGTCAAAGCTAAACTGTTTATTATTTAACAATATCGTGCTTGTGTGCACATGTAGGTAAGCGTTTATTTATTTATAACTGTACTTTGCACCATTTTAAACACACATCAATAAACATACATACACACACACTCACATACACACCTAAAGTGTTTGCAAACGGCAGCTACAAATTTTAATAGTTGGTTCGCAGACAAAGACTTGCAAAACTGTTTCAAGACTCCACGGGTGTGTGTGTGTCTGTGTGTGTATGTGGAAGTGTATGTTCTTGGCGTGTAGTGTGTGTATAGCGGTTGTAAGTATTGGCCCTGGGGGGCGTTAGCGCGGAAGAAGGTCTTAAAGCAGCTTTCGCGCTGAAAAGTATGCTACACTTTTTGAAGGCGGATGTTTGTGCGTGTGTGTGTGTGAATTGTGTGTATGCCATCAACACTGCTTATCAGAAGCATAATCTGTTGTCCTTAGTTATTGTACTCACACATTCTGTAAACAACAACCATGTCCTTGGAAAACCTTCTGCACACACAGATTCCTAATTGAATAACAAAGTTTGTGGCTTCATTAGTCAACATTAGACACTGTACACCATGAGTCTAATGGACAGCGGGCTAACACTTATCACATGGCAATCGGATGATGTCCTGTCTAGCATCTATGACACTGACATTGATTTGATTTTCATCGAGCTGCGCGCCGCGCGCTGCGAGCTGCGATAAAATGTCAACCAATCCCATGGAAAATTGCTGCGTGTCAGAAATTCTTTTTCATCTTTCTCTTGCTTAGCTACCATATTTCGCTATGATTTATTGACAACACATTCAACGGGGAACTGCCCAGGGATTTATAACGGATACATTCGATACACACACATACATATCAGCACGTTGAAGTGCATTAATAATTAAATAAGAGGAGGTCAACTAATAAATACCCTTTATACAGTTACAAAGGACATCGATTTTCTAGTGGAAGAAAAGCTTCCCCACAATCATCTTAAATGGAATACAGGGTATACGGTCGCAACACGACTCTATCGATTAGTGGCGACAACATCCTAGTCACGGCCAATGCCCACCATCTTGGCCAAGTTAGCCACGTTGACTGACGTGCCAAACGTAGTTAAGATAGTTCGAAGCAGCTCCTGGCCTTTAGCTGTCAGCCATATCCTTAGAAGAAGCATCTCAACTATTTGCGAGTCGAGCGCAAACTATTTTCAAGCTGGCGACTAGTGCTTGTTCCATTTTTAGACGGCTTCAGAAACTTTTCCAGGTCAACTTTAAATGGAAAAACTCAGAAACACACAAGCTTCCACACCTTGTCGATAAGGTATACCAACCAAATAACGATTCACGTGCGTGTTAAGCAGTAGCTTTTAATATTATGATAAATGATGCTGAGTTTGTGAAAACACACAACTATTGTCCAACACTCAATCAGTCACTCTATCCATCAATCTCAGTGGAATGGCCAATGCTGACGCCGCAATCAACTAAATAAATATTTCGATAAGCGACTTGGCCAACAGCCAGTGTTTTAATACTCTAAACGGATTGAAAAGAGGTTAAAAAAATAGAGCTTTAGCTTTGTGTACAGCTGCATACATATGTCAAATACAGAGGAAGATATATATATATATATATATATATTCTTATTAATATATTCGATAAGTCCCTCAAATTTATAAAAAGTAATCTTAAGTGCTCTTTTGTAAGCATCAAAGAAATAAATAAATGAATTAGATAATAAATAACTATTATAGTTAATAGAATACACATTTATTTACTGGATTCCTATCATTAGAAAGTTGTTCCCATAGCTTAGGGTATATTCTAGTCGCTCACTCCCAACTTGAGCGTTTTGTCTTTTTCATGTTGTTCTTGCCAGCTTAGTCGACTTCCTTGAGGAGTGCTCCCCAGCCATTGGGGCGCCTTTGGAAAATGTTTTGGCAATCTAACTAAAAATCACACAGGAACATCAACATTATTACTTCATTACCCCCATATTCGTATCATAATCATTTTGACAATCCCCAAGAGCATTCCTTAATGCGGGGTGATTGGGGGCCATCTTAGTGGTAGACAAAAGCAAGAGAAATAGTTTTACCTAGGTAAGAGATATAGCGTAACGTAACCATTAGTATTTGAAAGACTAATTCTTTGACAATATTTCACGATTCCAGCTCGATTTCATTATTTCATGAGAGAACATTTTTTATGAGTTTTGTTCAAACAGACAGGCATAGACTTTCTCTGATTTCCTGGCCAGAATTTTCTCGGAAATTTCCCAACTCAGCAGACTTATGAACAGCCGGCTCGTCTGAGTTGCAAGCTATTGATTTATTATTATGTTTCTGACAGCATTATTAATGCAAGGCATCAGAAATTAAATTTAATTAATTTATCGTTTGCAATAGCTCATATTAATTGTCTTATTAAAAGGCTTAATTAAGTGCAGGAATCGATATCAAAACCTGCTGTGAAGCCTTTCGTCTCAATTATCTTTTAGAAAAAGAAAATACAAATATATATACAAGAATTAAATATCTATAGGTTTTATAATCTTTGATTTATGCTTTAAAAAACCGACTCTTTTCATCATTTGTAATCAATATTAAGAAAATAGAGACAGAGAGAGAGAGAGAGAGTTGTCGGCACAAAGGCAAATTCTTTTTAATTTTTTTACCCTGTGCTTGTGTATATGTATGTGAATTTGTAATATAATTCAATAAGCCTGCACAAGGCTCAAAAAAGAATGCAATTATATTAAATTTCTTGACAATTAAAGCGAGCATCGAACAACCTTTAAGACAGATTTCCATCAAGTTGTCTGACAATTTTCCTGCTCATATGAGTAGGTGTATGTGTGCGTGTATATACATGTGGGATTATGTGTCTGTTAAGCGGAAAATTATCATTTTCCTTTGCCTTTGTGCACGCATTGACTGAATTTTCCGGTTGACAGAGAACTCAGAGAGGCGTTTCTAGTAATTGCTTTGTCTTAATACTACCCTGGAAAAGTCAGGAATAGTCAGGAAAAGTTCTTAGATTTGTTAAAGAACACACACACCTTGTAAAGAATCAAATGATTTTCACTTTGGTTTTCACAGGCTCGTTTAAGGTAAAATGTATGGGCACCTGCTTGTGCGTGTTAATGATAATTTAAGATACATTTTCGTCAAGCTGGTATCTTCCTATCGGAATCTTCAGGGTCGTATCTTTATGGCTTGTCCATTTGACGCCTGGAATTTGTCTTTTGTTCGGCTTCGATTGCGATTTTGGCCCTGTCGTCGCCCATTTTGTGTGTATTTTGTTCGTCCTGTGACTTAATGGGAATTTCATGCTTTTAATTTTATATTTTTGTCCTTTTATTTTGAGCTGCTTTCATCATCGCCAACCGCCCCGAATTTAATTGCCTGCCTTGTACAATTTTATGAGAAATCATCAGCGAAAGATTGTGAGCCCCTTTTTATATACACTTCCGCCGGAAATCTAATTCAGTCACGATATGAGTCACGCATTCCTAAACAAGAATCCCTTTCTATGTCGAAAGGGAATTAAGCCATTAAAGCCGTATCATAAACATACTCTTAATTATACAGGTAGAAACTATCCTAACAAGATTGAACACACCTTTAGATGGGTTCTGTGCTGGGCAATGATAAGGCGAACCTATTCTAATATATAATTTTCCTTTAAAAGTTTAAGTTTTATCTTGTGAACTTTAACCAATATAGTCTTACACATATGAAACTCTTATATTTGTGTTCCACGAAACATTTTGGTAAACATCTGAGCAAAGCAACGAATCACTTTTTCATATTTCATCCACAAAGTGTATTTATTCTTCGGCTATTCCCATTTTATTCGGGCACTTCGTTTTTTTTCTACCTTGACGCTTGGCTTTAAGTAAATCCTCATATTTTTAGCATCATATTTTGTGTATTTTATGGCTTCTGCGCTTTAATCAAATAGCCAACAGATTTTCCATTCCGATTTTTACGAGGCGAATTCCCCAATTTCGACCGACACACACATTTAGCTAGAATTGCCAGCGTATGTGTGTGTGTGTGTGGTGATTTTTCACTGCCAGCTTTCTTATAAACTTTGCATCACTTGAAACATAACCAAGTTTCGATGGCAAATGCAATTTTTTTTTTAGCAACTGCAACTGCAACTGCAACGTGATGCAAAACCCGCCTCCAGTTGCACTGGGTGATTGCTCATACGCCACGTTTTCCAGCACTTGCATCAAATATGAGCAAAATCTCGTTATTGCTGATAGCTCTGTGGCATCAGCGTGTTGCAACTTTGCCTCCCAGTGGATGCAGAGTACAGCTGGTGCGTGTGCCAGTGTGGCAGTGGCAGTGGCAGTGGCAGTGGCAGTGGGGGCGTCTATTTCTAAGCTATATATGGATATTAAGTATTTCGCTTTGCTTGGCCTTGGCCATAACCACAATGCAGACTATTATGGACACGTGTGCCTTTTTCCACATCAATATGCAAGTGAAAAGCTTTTAGAAGCTCTCACTCTTCTTTAAGCCTTTAAGACGCTAAGCTACAGATGCAAATATTCGAGTACCGTGCAATATGCATTTGATAAAAGTATTTTTACATGGCTTAAGCATAGCTCTAGATATAACAAAAATAGTTTTCGTAGCTTTCCACATTGTTAAAAGGTGCAAACTTTGAAACGCACCTTGAGGCAAGCCACTTGCTTAAAACCAACCGAACTTCAAACCGAAACTTTAGGAAATTTACCTTTAAAATGATTATCTTTCGAATAACAGAAACTTTTGTGGAACTCCCGCTTGCAATTAATAATTCAGAACTTATCGTAAGTAAGTCTTTAATTTAAATTTGGTAAAAAAAATATTAACTTTTTTGGAGACTTGGAAACAGTTTTTAAGCCAGATTGTAAGCATATTTAAGACCATATCATACATTTTTTAAAAGTTAAGAGTTCGACACTCACTTAAATTAATAAATTAAATTTTGTTAATAATATATTAAACTTGTAAACACTTTTAAGCATATTGAACGCCATATCACATACTTTTTAATAGTTGGGAGTTCGACACTCACATTAATTACACATATTTGAATTATTTATCAGTTAAGTTGAGCCCAATTTAAGAATAAAGTGATATTGATTAGAATTTGTAAGCGGAATACCTTTGGCTGGCATTTTAAACAAGTTAAAGCTGACATTTACAACTTTCAGCTGGACAAAGGTTGAAATGAATGCCTGTCATGACACTTGGCTCGATGGGCAGTTAATGGCCATAATCGACATCGATCCAGGAGCCCAAGCAATGCAAATGTCGCATGGCTTTGAGGCATTGTGCTGGCCAATTGTGCGACAATTTCCATAAAACGATGGCAACCAATGCAAATGACATTGAAGCCACTCAAAACGTGGCCAGGAGTGTGACTTCAGATAAGTCCTGCACCACTTGTACAATGCCAGCCGAGCCACAGACGAGCCTCGTACAATGGAATGACCCGAGCATTTGAATAGTTAAATACCAAACAAAATCAAACAAAGCGCTCGCAATGAATGAAATTGTAGATACTCGACTTATTACACTGAGAGAAACAGATCTCAAATTCCAACAATATATTTAAATTTATGCATTGTTCCGAAATTCTTGAAGCATGATTTGTGATTCATAACGAGTACAAAAAGAGTGAATTTCAGGGTATGGTAAAGGAGGCGTGGCAGGGGTATCAGGGGTATATTCAGAACTTCATTCCGGCTATAATTGTATAACTTTAAGTTTTATGTTTAAACTTTTGACTTCTAATGATATAATATTTAATAAACATTTAGAGTCAGCTTTAGGTAAACAATTTGGAGACTTTGTACCTGATTATTTCTCTCAGTGCAGAGGTCACAAAAAAAGTTGAGCACAACAAATGTCTGAATGACAAACGAAACGATACACAATTTGACTGATATGCGTATTTGTATTGACAAAGGGCAAAAGGAAGGGAAGGGAAGAGAAGAGAGAAGGCAGGGGGAAAAATTAAACAATAATGAAAAGTGTAGGGCATGCCGGAAACGGAAAAAGCCAAGCGGAACTCAAGTGGCGAACAGCTGCACCGCCTTTGCCGGAGAATCCTGGCTGCAACTTCTTTGTCTGTTGCATTGTCTCCCAGCCGTATGTGTGTGAATGTGCGTGTGTGTGTGTGTATGTGTGTGTTTGTGTGTGTTTGTGTGTTTGTAAGTGTAGCTACAATTAGGTGGCACAAAGGCCAACTGAAGACAATGTGGTGCGTGCTGCATTCACAAAGAGAAAAACACACGACAAAGCGCCAGACAAAGCCAAAAGGCCGCATAGAACGGAGAAGCGACTAAGCTTAATCGATAGGAAAACGCAAAGCACAAGGCAACAAAAATAACAATAATAACAAAACCACCAAAACTAGTTCGTTTTAAACGATATTAAGTAAACTAAAATATACCCTGTAACTAAATAACTTTCTTTCCTGCACACGTAGAGCCTGTACATTGCTTAAAAAAATATAATATAACCTTAATCAAGCGATATTAATCGATTTCATTAATCGATTTTATTTTAAAAGTTATTTATTTGAAATAAAGAGAACTAATATTCCCAATCTTTTGCCTTGATCTGAGACGATCTGACTAATGACTTATAGACAGACGGACGAACATAACTATTTGTACATACAGGCTTTGCACATGTGTAATAAAGTACAGGGTATATAAAATAAAAACAAACAAGCAACTGTCACCCACTCGCAACAGCTTAACAAAGGCCGGAGCGGTTGTCAAGGTAAGTGCAATGTGCCTTTTAGCTGTTTTTGTTAATGCTAGTGCAGTGAACAGTTGCAAGTTGCTGTTGCAAGTAGCTACTGTAAGTAGAGAGTTGCATAAATTACCGGCTAGTAAGCGTTGAGGCGCCACACGGCCTGCTGCAGAAGTGGCTGCTGATGCTGACACAAATTTTGCCGCTGCTGCAGCGTTGCGGTTGCTGCTGCTGCTGCTTCTGCTGCTGCTGCTGCAGGATACACACGCACACGAACACGAAGCCGGGACGAGAGCCAGCTGCAGCCTCGGCCGCAGTTCTGGCCAAAAATATTGTGTGTGTGTTTTTTTTTTGTTTTTTTTGCCCGGGGCTGTTGAACTGCACCACTGAACCGTTGAACCACCACGAAAACGAGCTGAACTCTTTTTGTGTCTGTTTCACTTGAGTGTTGTTATTGTTGTTGTTTCTTCTGGTGTGTTATTGCACATTTTTCATCTCACGTTGCCAAAAAAGAAGCGAATATATAAATTGTAGACAGGACAAGACTAACAAAGAGTTCAGATGCCCAGCCGGTCAGCAGGTTCAAATGTCGGCGACCTGTAACCGCCTCTCTCCAGCTATCTGTGTATGTGAGTGTGTGTGTGTGTGTGTCCTGGGCTTGTGTGCGCCCAAAAGTATGCAAAAGTTATTTAGCCTAGTTTTGGATGCACGCTGTTGCAGTTGCTGTTATTGCTATCATACGCATTGCTTGAGCCGCTCACTGGCACAAACACGTACAAACGCTCAACTAACTGTATCCAAATTTAACAAATCACAATTTTTAAAATTCTTTTTATTGTTGTGGATGTTTCTGCCCACTGTGTTCTGAACCGTGTCTGTTGTCTGTGTGCGCGTATGACTCTTCTGACTTGTAGTAAAAATAGTAAAGCACTCGCCAAGTTCGGCACTAAAAATAGTAGACGATAAGCTAACGGCTTTTTATATACTGTTTTTGTTGTTATTTTGGTCAACGTAGTTCGTTGCGTAGTAAGCGAAAACGTGACACGTTCGTGCACCGGATAATGAAAGACTGTCGCTATCGCTGCTGCCGACCAACAGCTAAGGCCGAATAACCCACTGGCCGAGTGCTCCACCCGAAGACAAAAACGAAAGCGACTTCGGGTCGCAACGAATGGAGACACATAAGCACGAAACGCCGCCATAGATAACAACATCGAAACACAGGCGCACAGGATAAGAAACGTTTTGGGAATGAAACACGCGCAGCGATAACAGCGCTGCGCTCTCTTTATCACCCATTCTCTTTTGCTCTCTCAATGCAGCAACCTCAGTGGCGCATTGTGTGAGAGAAGGAGGCTCAGACATGGTGGTTCGGTGCAGTACGGCAGCGCACCCTCCTTCCTTTCTTAGACAAGCAAGCTCGCAAGTTTTTGACGCCTGTGTTTAGTCTATTGGAAAAGAGGTGTTGTTCCTTTTTTATTTCGCTTGTGCGCTACAAATCTACAGCATATGCGAATTTAAATTGAACTTAAATTATAGATGTTATAGATTTTTTATTAGCTTTTTAAGTTTGTGTGTTTGAAAAAAGGATTTGAAATGTAAGTTACAGTGCTTTTGCATATTTTCTACTTTATTAAAATTTATATTAGAAGCACTTAAAATCTATACAAAGATTTTTTATTACTAAGATTGTTTTACGATCCTCAACTCGTAAAGCAAGGGTTATATTTAAAAATAAACAGTGCCCGCTCACGTATAATTATTAGATCTGTAGATAGTTATTTATGCCAACACAGTAATTTTGAACCGCAGTTTCGGTTGACGCAGATGAACCCCAATAAATGCCACGGAACTTCGTTAAATAAAAAATCAAGCCGGAAATTAATAAGACCCAAAAAATGCGACCCCTCATGGAGACCCTTTCGAATAAAACAAGGAAACGACAACAAAAACAACAAGAATCAAATAAAAACCAGTATTTTTCTGCTCAGCAAATATTGAATTGTCCTTTCTTTGCGTTTATTAAGGTAAATAAATATAATTATTATTTTTTTTTCAAACCCAATCACACATTAAGTTTCATTCATTTTATGAATTGTTAAATAAAATTCAAGCACGGGAAGCGGAATAACATACACATAAAGCATATTAATAACATTTAATAAAACTCCCTCTGTGGAAGCGAACATGCGTCCGATCCACAGGACAGACGAGGACAGACTAAATTCCATAGTTAAGCGCGCGGCTGAACTAAGCCGGCTTTGGCACAAATCAACAACTAAAAAACGCTGTATTCCAATTAAATTCCATAAACGAACGCGGTGAACATTTCAATCACCTCGTTTCGCTCTCTTCTCTCTTCATGCTAATCACAGCGGTCGCTCTCTGATGTTCCAACATATAATGGGCAGCATATAAATTGCTTTACCCTCTCTTAAAATTATATACGCTCATAAATAAAAAACCATGAAAATTTTGTTTTTGTTTTTTTTTTAAGTTTTATTTATGTAGTTTTTTATTTTAATCATTGTTTAAATCTACAAATACATTTACAGCGGAGGGCGAAAGAACAAAAAATTAAAAATGTTTACTCTCATGTTTTTTGTTTTTTTTTTTGTTTTGTTGTAGTTACATATTATATCGTATGCAAATTTAATGCCGTTTCTGCATGTTGCTCGACAGAATTTGTCGCAAGATTTCGATCCAAGGTTTTTTACTTTATAGAATTGTTGTTTTCGTTATAAATGTTTTGAAGTTCACATTATGAATTATTATGGTATTTCGGTTTAGTTTTTAATTTCACATCAACAACAATATTCATTGTTATCATTATTATTATTATTTATCAATATAATTTGTTAACAACTAATAATAATTTGGTTTCGTTTCTCATAACTAACATGCCATAATGCAATCCATTAATTCCAAATGGAAATCATTTAACCATAAATGTAAAAGTTAACAAATCAGAAAACTAGTTGAAAAGCAGCGTCGCATTTTTCTCTCTGCAGGTAAGTGTGTGTGTGTGGCTGTAACTGAGTGATTGACTGTCTGACTGATTGAGTTGTGGTCAATGCTGTACACATTATCCACCAGTTTTCAATTAGTCAAGCTGTTTCTTTTCCTATTATACAGTCAACGAATTGTATTTGTAGGGTGTGACTGATTAACTGATTGATTGAATTGTTGACAATTTTCATTTAGTCTAACCCATTGTTTGCATTTTTTATGTGATTGACTGTTTCAACTATAAACAATGCGCATCACATTTTCAACAAATTTTCAATTAGTCAAACTTTTTTATTCATACAGTCACATGTTTCTTGTTGTGTATGTGTGTATATAAAGCGTCAGTTAAAGAGAAAAATAAACACAATACTGTTAGCTACTGCCTTGGGCGTGACCCAATTTTGTTTTAGGCTGTGCCATGTAAAACGTTACAAACATTCAATTTGTGGGCGTGGCTGAGTGTGTGTGTGAGAGTTTGAGAGGGAGGGGGGCTTAAAATGCACACAAAGCATAAATATTTAATTTATTTATTTATATATTTTTTTATGGCTTTTATAAACTTTTACTCTTCATATAACAAATTGTATTTCTCTCTCTTTCTAGCTGACAGCACAGCGCTGTGGATACTCTACCCCGCAAACACGGGGTATGCTGCTTCCCATTTGGCTCTGTGCCGCCAGTTGGTAGGTTGGGTGTAAGAGTATTTGTATAGCTCCATTTATATAATCAAATTTTTTTTGTTTTTTTTTTCCATATAATATATGTGTGTATATATATAAACAATTATATTAATTGTGTGTTTTGCCTCTTTTTATTATTTTATTTTTATTTATGCATTCGCTTTGACTGTCGCCCCACAAATTTTCCTCGAAATTTTATTTTGTTGTTGTTGTTGTATCTGCTTATTTGTAACTACGCTAATTTATTCATTTTTTGTTTCGTTTGTTTTTTGTCAAAATTTTCGTTTTTTTTTCTTTTGTATTTCATTTTATTAATTTCTCTAAACTTCTTATATAATTTGTCTCTTCATGCGTTTTGAGTGTGTTTGTGAGTGTGTGTGTGTGTAGGGTATGTAAGGTATATGTTATATTAGTTGCGCTTTAGCTTTGCTTTTGTTTCTAGGCGCATTTATTTTTAAATATTCGTTTTAGCATTTGTTATTAGATATTGTTCTTAATGGTTTTTATTTTTGTTAAATAATTTTACTAAAATCTTGTAAGGTTATTGTTGTTTGTGGGTTTTGTTGTTGTTTTCGAAACTTGTTTTTCGTTTGTTGTAGTTTATACTTTATTTTTATTTAAATCTTATTTATAGCTTTAATTTATAATTTAAATTTACTTAAACGTTTAAAATAATTATCGCTTGCATTTTTGTTTTTGTATTTTTTACTTTAAATAATTAAATTAAAATTTAAAACATACTGCAATATGTTTCATAGCTGTTGTTGTTGTTGTTGCCGCACAGAATTCTGTGGTCGCTGTGGTTGCACTTGTGGTTGTGGTTTTTGTGTTAAATAAACAATTACTATTTGTTGCCATTGCTGCGGGTGTTTGTGTGTGTTTGGTTGGTGTGTGGGTGTAGATGTGTATTGGTTGTATGTGTGTTTAATAGTATGTCTCCTGCTCCAACCAGCCGCCAGGATTGCGACGCAAGTAGAAACGACGAGTCTCATCATAAATAAAGATGGCCAACATAAATGGAATGGCTGGGAACCACCAGACGAGTCTATAAACATGAAAATAAATCGAGTTTGAATAAATGATAAATCAATTGACTTTCATTTGATCGACACTCACTTCAGTGGATACATGCGCAGACCCTTGTCCATGCCGGGGCAGTAGGAGAGGAAGGCAGCCAACACCGTTTCAAAAACGAGGCCAAAGTTCAAGGCCCAGTTGCGCATGCCCTGGTGGAATATCGAGTTGCGACGCGTCTTGCAAATGATCAAATCGGCCCATTGTACCACAACAATCGAAATGAAGAACGCAGTGTGGCAGGTGTATTCCAAGGTCTTGCGATCGCGATAGGTCTGAAATGATGAACAAAAAGGCATTTTATTAAAATTCTTAATCTTTTGTTTGACCCACTGAGTAATTGGTTTATGCAGACTAAAGGTTAACAGGGTGTATACGTAGGCATATCCCCAGTTGTGAGTCGCGTGCTCAACCAGGTCAACATATTCCTAATACATTTATAAATATTTATGCTCTACTCACCCACTCCTGACCATATGAGTCAGTTAGATCGTTGACGGCCTTGGAGTCCCACATTTTACGGATGCCAAACAGTTTCATGGGTAGAAAACCGTTTTCAGCCATAATCACAAAGTAGACAAAGAAACCAGCTGCGGCTTGGATCATGCCAATTTGTCCATAGGCCATGGAAATCAATCTGTTTAAAGTCGGTTAAAAAGAAATGAATTGAAAGGGAAAAAATAAGTTAAAAAAACAGTTCACGGAAAGATTTTTTCTATAAATTTTGTGTGGCATTTGTTGATGTTTTTTTTTTTTAAGTTTTTAATTTAGTTTTAGGACGCAAGACAAGTCTTGAGGAGCTTTAAAGATCAGGCATTATTTTTAGCGGTTGCTCAAGGTTTTTGTTAACCAGAAATTAAGTCCAACTAAAGTTAATTTACAGAAGTATAATTGTGTACTTGAAAAATAGAGAAAGAACATATAAAATATAATAAATAAGTATATGCTGCAAACCTAATCTTTTAAACTTATATGTGAAACATTCTTCATATCAAAATTTTAAAATAATTAAGTATTATACATATAATTTCATCAAATTGTAATTTTTTTTTAAGGTTTGCAGCCATCAAAATTTACACAAAAACCCTGAAGAACACCGGCTGCAGCAAATCTTGTGCAGTTTCTCATATATTGAATATTTTTATATTTTATTAAGTTAGTAACTGTAAAAATGCCATTTTACCTTTAAGCTCTCGGAAATATGTATATTACTTTAATTTGAAGCAAAATGAATGTTTTATTTGTTTTTAGTTTTGAAAGTGTTTAACATTACAAAGTATAGCGTGGATTGTGTGTTAGGCAAATTCTTTTGTTTTTTTTTTTTTAATAGGCGCGTTTTATGTAAGCGTGAGAGCGCAAAGAATCGATTTTCTTTGTATTTTGCATTTTATTCAAGTTTTGGTGAAAAGCAAAGTTCTTATGGTTAGTATTGTTTGATCAAAACATGCAATTATACGTATACTATAAACATATAATACAGAGTATTTAGGGTAAACATGCAGCGTACGGTTCACAACTAAAAGCACACAGAAACGATTCAAGCAAATGCTTCTAAAGAACTTTTTTGTTTTACATTTGCTTTACTTACGCTTAAAGAAGTTCTGAAGGAAAAAAAAACTTAAAAACACATAAAAAAAAATTACTTACATATAAACATAATAAAAACAAATAAGAATACATAAACTTAAATTAAATATTGTTTATAGAATAAACATAAAAATTAAATTAAAAGTCCATTTTTGTTGTTGTTGTTAGGAAACGAGCCCACATAGAGACTTACTGCGACATTGCGGCAACAGACTTTGGTATATAGTAGATATATATATATTTATATATGTGTGTATGTGTATGTTTGAGTGTGTCATCTAAGTAGAACGCAACAGAAGCATTATATTTGTAGTTTTTATCGACTCGAACAAATAACTATAAAACGCACTAAACTGGGCTAAAAGTAACAGCAGAAAGCTTGGCTTTGTTGTCTGTTTTTGGTCAACTTTTTAACTATGTTTTAGTCTCTGTTTACGTTTTGTTTTGTTTTCTTGTTGTGTGTGTGTGAATGTGTATTTGTTTTAAGGCTATATCTATGCGGCAGCCATGTCCTAGAACAATTTCTATAAGCGTATTGTCATCTGTTAACTTTTTAATCATAGATTGTGCGACTAACACACAAAAATTGATGCACATTGATGTGTTTTTTTGTTTTTTTTTTTTTTGTTTTAAGAAAAAGATCCAAAAACATTTAATACATGAATTGGGAAAATGTTAAGAAAAGAATCGTATAACAGTAAAAAATATAACATTCGAACTATTTAGATAATTTCGATATAAAATTTTGGAAACACAAACGATATTTTAGTGAAAAAGATTGTATTTCATTCCACATTAAGATTTCAAATTATAATATGTCCAATACAAATATTAAATTTCAGATATGGAAACGCATGAAAATCTTTAATAGTGTCCCAAAAGGTAATGAGGAAAATTTGAAAAAACAAACTCAAACGAAGTGAACAAAAACCGCATCAGCAAACAAACAAAAATATTTTTTACACTCTTGCAGAGGGTATTATAATATCATTATCAATATGAATATATATTCATTATCCCGTATATATTCGTATACAATTTTTGTCTTGATTTAAACGTAATCTTGATAAAAATGTAGTACCTAATTTACAGTCGGATGGTTCGGGCTATAATATTATGCACATACCACAGTACAAACATTTAGGGGTAGTAATAATTAAAATATTTTAAATGGATGGTATCTGAAAATCTCACAGATGGCAAAACAATTTTATTATATGACTCCTATACGAAAATATTCTATATATCTGCAAGAGTACTTCAAATTTCGGCAAACCGAAATAAATGTTTGGTTTTTTTTTTTTGATTACACTAAAATCTCGTGTGTGTTTTGATGTTTTTTTTTTTTTTAAATAGTTGGCCAAATTTTTTAAAAGGGTGGGTGAAGAATAAAAAATGGGAAATGGGCAGTACCCGACACACACACAACTCAAACAAAGGTCAAATGTCAAATTTGAAATATGGAAAATATAAATTGGTTGCATGTTTGTTCATTTTCTAGGATTTGTAACTAAACAACTAAATGTAAACAATTTTAAAATTTTTTTGTTGTTTTTGGAATTTTTGTTTTTTGATTGTGTTTTTTTTTTTTTTTTTTCTTATATTCCTTATCATAATTAATTTGTCCTGACCTGCGGTTTACCAAGTTGTCGCGGTATGGATCTCTCGGCTGACGCTTCATAATATCGCTCTCGGCTTGCTCGTAAGCGAGTGAAATGGCCGGTATCTTGCGGTATTATATTATTTTATTTATTCGAGGTATTTTTTGGTGGTATTTTATTTATTTTGTGCAATTTTATAAGTATCGTCATATATGTTATTTATTAGTTTAATCAAAAGAAAGGCATAATAAAGTTTTTGGAAAAAATTTGTGTAAAGGGGAAAAATACGAAAAGGAAAAAACTGATTAAAGTTGGCGAATAAGTTTTTGCTGGCAATATGTTAATAATAGATACTTGTTATATACTAAAAAAGTATATATATTTATTTATATAAATATATGTATATATATATATGCGCTAAGAATAGTTTTTCGTATAAATTAGTTATAGTAATTACTTAGATAGAATAGAGAGAGAGGGTCGGTTGCATTTGGTAGAGCGTTCGTATTTATTCTGTATTATTTGTTATTTATTGTTGGTGTTTACTGTTATTGTGTTTAGCTTCTGTGTACTTACGAAGCTAAAACTACACTGGGCAGCAAAATCGAGCAACCGAGTAACAAAACATTGATTCGTTATAAAGTTACAAAAGTGGAGTGTACTCAGTACTGATTGATTTAAATGTATATATATATATATATATATATAGTTTGCTTAGAGCTTAACTTGCACTAGATTTCATATCTTTATATATAGGTATGTATATAAAAATATATATAAAGTTAAGACTATGAACAACTTTAGCCAGTTCTTGGTCATATATTGAAGTGTTTTTACACACTACAAAACAAATGAAAGTTTCATGAAGATTGATGTCTGGTGAATTTGATTGATTGATTGATTGATTGAATAATTGATCTTGAATATAGAAAAAAGATTTATGATCTCTAAGTATGACTGATTTAATTGTGATAAAATGGATTGTTGATGAGATCCTTGACATATATGAAGAGTTATGAAAAGATATTTAACTACTGCTAGGAATGCATAAAATTCGATTTACAGTAGTTATCATTAGAAAATAACTTGTAGACTAGTTTTATAGTTATGCCTGACTCTAGAATTAAGTTAGTAGTATATATAACGTTCGGTTTTTCAGAGTTCCAGACATAAAATTATTCAGCGAAGTTGCGAATCAACGTGGACTTACCTTTCACAAAGGGAAATTTGATAAAAAGGGATTCAGTGTTGAGTTAAGAGGCGATTGATGGTATTAAAAAAAATTAGTGTTACAAGCAAAGATATCAAAGGGCAGTTAAAGAAGTTTTTGAGCACCGAGAATAGTTGATAGAAATATATTAATATATATATATATTTAAGCAAGATATCAAGAGAGTTCAAAAGGAAGCAGAAGAGCACGACAAATTCAGTTGATTAAGTGATTGACGTGGATTGAGCAATCGAATTGATATACGAAAATTGGTAAGGCGTTTTCTTCATTATTCCAAGTGGTGTGCATAACAATTCAAGAAGAGGTCGATCAGATATATGTAACCATATAGTCAAGTGTTTCATCCGAATACATTTTTTAAAGTAGTTTTTCTTTGTGTTCTTTCGACTATTCGTTTTACAGTTTTTGTATTATTTTGTTTTAAATTTGCAAAATTAAATTGAAATCAAATTGTAAATTGTAACTATTGTATATAGATATAGATATATATTGGAATACGAGTAAGCGCATAAAAGTTAAATTGTATATAGTATTATATCATTGCATAATAATAAGAGAAACGCAAATTACTTCAAGAGAAATAACTCCTTCTTAAGAAAAACAAAAAAAGATAACTAAACAAATATGAAAATTTAATTAAAAATATAAATAGTAAAGATAGAAAATTGAAAGTGTATTTATCGGGGACCTATGGCCCAGTGAATTGCTATATAGCAAAAGTTCTAAAAGTTAATGAAGATCAGCTTGAGTGCTTTTTGGAGTTGAAAACAATATAAATATTGGAGTGTTTAAAATTGGGCTATATTGTAAATTGTATACTAGAGAAAGTATTTATAGAATGAAAATCAATTATAATTCTAGAGAAAATTTCAAGATTACGTTAACCATTTAACTAGCTGATACTCAAGAAAAAATCAGAAGTAGAAGAAGAAGTGGAAGAAGAGAAAAATAATGAAAAATACATTGAAGAACATAAAACATATAACAAAAATATAAAGAATTTCAAACATTTAACATAAAATATTTAAAATAAGAAGGGGAAAATAAATTTCGCAGCAAACTAAAATAAGTGCAACAAAAAATGAAACATTTAAAACAAAAATAAAAAAAAGTAAAAGTATCATTACGCTAAATGAATATATAATTGAAGCTAATTGAAAGTAACGTTTTAGTTAAATAGACGAAAAATAGTTCGTAGGAAGAACTTTAGATAGAGAGATTGTACTTTGCTTTCAAATCTAGACCGAAAAACGTATTTCTATTCGAAAGTTTGACTTTCAAATTTTAAAGACTAGGTATTGAATTTGCAAGAATAATAAAATTTAATTTAATTGCAATTAGAAGAAATTGTTTGTTGTTCATTTGCAGCTCACTTTTACTTTTAACATTTTTTAAGTATGTTTGTGTACTTTTTTTTTTTTGATATTCATGTTTCATTTTGTAATTTGTTGGAATTGTTTATTGTATTTTTTTTATCATTGCTGTTGTTGTTCTTTTTTTTCAGCACAAAGAAAAACTTTACCTTTCGTTGACCAGCTTATCTTGAAAGGGATTCCTGGGCTGGCGTTTCATAATATCGGATTCAGCCGTCTCATAGGCTAAGGAAATGGCTGGCACCTAAACGTGCGAACGTCGTTTGAATAAAACCGGATATTGGAATAAAAGTAAATGAAAAATAAATATGATAAATTGTGGAAAATCATGTTTTTCTCGAACTCTCTTTTTCTCTGTTTACTCCTTTTTGGGACAACGACTGCAAGATCCATGGAACGTAATACCTTTTGGGTCACTTAAACACTAAATTTGATTTATAGAACTTAAGAACTGACTTAAAGCTAACTTATACAGCGATTAGATGAGTTTACAGTTGGATTTTTGATTTGTAGGTTGCTTGTGTGGTAAAACCAAACTTAAGTCAAACTAAAACTTAAAGCAATCAAATTTAATTTCAACTTAAAATAATTTTGCAATTTTAATAAATTTTGAAATTTTTCCATTTTTGATAGATTTCATATAAATTCTAGTATTTGCTACAGATTTTGTGTGCAGTTAATTTTGAATATTTGCGTAGAGAACTAAATATTAATGCCAATCAATGTTTAGAATGTCAAACATGTACGTGAAACAAATGTTAATTTTGTTAATAGAAACAAAAACATTGAAACGAAATTAATTTTGTGAAAAAAGAAAAACAGTTACAACGCACACCAATTAACATTTAGAGCAGTTTGAATAGAGGCGAATTTTAAATGATGGTTTTGTTTAATTTAAATATTTATTTTGGAACTGTACTCAATTTACACATAGGCAAAATGTGATATATGTGCGTGTGTTTGGGCCAATTTTGTTACTTTACAAGAAACGAAAATGAACAAATAAATATTGAGTAGTGTAAAATGTTGAGAAGTGTAAAATGTACATTAGAGCCAGAACTGTATCGGCTAACTGGTTCAACAGCTAGTATGTACGATCTATAATGAGAATTGATGCGTGAGTATGTTTCAAATGGACATGACTTAACGAGAGAAGTAAATATATGCTACAAAAATGATATCGATATTTGTATATCGATATAATTGTTAAATCATAATCTTAAAAGTTAGTTTTTTAGTAAACTTGTTATTTTTCTTGCTTTTTGTTTTGAGTTTTTTTTAGTTTTAACGTTTATGCTAATTACAATCCAGCCACATACACAGACATCGATTAGTTGTAGTTTATGATGTTACGCGAAATTTGTTAAGTATTTTTTCTTTAATTGTGCACATGTATGGGTGTGTGTGTATGTGTGTGTGTGAGTGTGGGTGTAGGTGTGGGTGTGGGGTAGAAATTGGCTTGATTGGCACCTTGAGTTCACTAATTTATCGTTGAATGGGTCACGTGGCGGACGCTTCATAATATCGGCTTCGGCATGTTCGTAGGCCAATGATATGGCTGGCACCTGGATTTGTGGATTATTGCAGTTGGTAATATTAGCAAAACGTTTTACAGATCAATTTACAATTAGCTCACATATACAGATCAAATATCTGTGTTTGGGTGTGTATGTGTGTGGAATCGATTTTTGTATAGATTTAAGAATTATACTAAACGCAATACTTAAACTACAAGACTTTTGTTTATAGCCTAGCTAACTGGCTGGTAAATGGGCTTGGCAGCTAGCTGGCAACCCTAATTGTACATTTACAGCGTACTTGGTTGTGCGCTGTTTACCTCTCGTTGACTAGATTATCCACTTCGGGATTGCGTGGACGTCGCTTCATAATATCCGCCTCGGGTCCCTCGTAGGCCAGCGATATGGCTGGTATCTGCCCAGCGGCAGCAGAGTTTACAATTTACAATATACTTGTTATATAGAGAGAGTAATAACTTAACAAGCTAACTGACTTGATTGGGAATTATAACATTAAGATTTAACTTGCTCGTAACTCTTAGGCACATAGTGAAATAAGTTAAATATTTTGGGTAGAATCCAAAGATAAATCTGTAACCAAACTTACCATGTCAGTACCCAAATCGATGCACAGAATTGTGACTGTACCCAATGGCAGTGGTATATCGCAAAGAATGAAGGCCAAGAAGGGTGAGATTTCGGGTATGTTCGAGGTCAGTGTATAGGCAATGGACTTCTTCAGATTATCAAAGATCAAGCGTCCCTCCTCGACACCAGTCACAATGGAGGCAAAGTTATCATCCAACAATATCATGTCAGCCGCCTGCAAATAGTCAATTAAATTTAATACCGCTAATATGTACCCACATAATCAGGAATGCATTATTTAAAAGGTTCCATTTCCAAGACCAACGCATTCAAACAGACAAACCAACTTTTATATATGTATGCATTGAATAACGCACCTGTTTGGACACATCAGAGCCAGCAATACCCATGGCAACACCAATATCAGCCTTCTTCAGGGCAGGAGAATCGTTGACACCATCACCGGTGACAGCCACAATAGCGCCCATTCGCTGGCAGCCTTCGACAATGATGAGTTTCTGCTGGGGCGAGGTACGGGCAAAGACAATCTCGGTGTGATAACGAAGGATCTCATCAAGCTGTTCGGAAGATACATCACGCAACTCAGCGCCGTGGACAACAGCAGCTTTAGCCTCGCGGGGATTGACTTCAGAGACGGGAATATTAAGACGTTGGGCAATATCCTCAATGGTCTCGTTGCCCTCGGAGATGATGCCGACAGACTTGGCAATAGCTTTGGCAGTAATTGGATGATCGCCTGTAACCATGATGACTTTAATACCAGCCGAACGGCACTTGGCCACGGCATCGGGCACAGCGGCACGTGGGGGATCAATCATGGACATGAGGCCAACGAAACGGAGATTGTCAATGGGGAAGTTGATATCATCGGTGTTATACTTAAAGCCGGTTGGATATTTGTCGGATGGCAGCATAAAATCACAAAAGCCGAGCACACGCTCACCAAGTCCACCGAGTTCCATGTAGGCATTGTTGAACGCCTCCTTCATCTCCTCGTCGAGCACCTTTTCCTTACCGTTGATAAATATGGTCGAGCAGCGTTCGAGTATACGCTCTGGTGCGCCCTTCATGACGAGCAGAGCACGTGGATCGTTAGAGTCCTCGGTCTCATGGATAGACACCTGATACTTGTTGGTAGAGTTGAATGGCACCTCGGCTATCTTGCGATTACGCTTGCGAATGTTCAGTACATCGCCCAGCGCCAGTTCCATGCACTTAAGCAGAGCAGCCTCGGAGGCATCACCGCTGACTTCTTTCTTGAGAATTGGCACACCGTCCTGGCCACCCTTGAACTCGGCACGGTTACAGAGAGTGGCAATGCGAGAGAGCGCCTTGAATCCAGGGCTGGTTCTATCGTATTGAACACCCGACTGATCCTCAGTGGTATCGGCCTCAATGATCTGGTTGTCAAACCACATATGGGCAACTGTCATGCGGTTCTGGGTGAGTGTGCCGGTCTTATCGGAGCAAATTGTGGAGGTAGAGCCTAAAGTTTCGACAGCTTCCAAATTCTTGACCAAACAATTCTTCGATGCCATACGCTTGGCAGTCAGGGTGAGGCACACGGTAACCGTGGCCAGCAGACCCTCGGGCACGTTGGCGACAATGATGCCGATAAGGAAAATGACTGCGTCCAGCCAATGGTAGCCCAAAATGAAGGCAATCACAAAGAAGGTAACGCCCAGGAACACAGCGACGCCGGTGATCAAGTGAATGAAATGATGAATTTCCTTAGCAATGGGAGTCTCGCCGGTATCCAGACCGGAAGCCAAGCCAGCAATGCGGCCCATTACAGTGTGATCACCGCAGCTGATGACCACACCCTTGGCAGTGCCCTCCACGGCATTGGTTGAGAAAAAGGCCAAATTTTTGGTCTCCAAGGGATTCTCGTGTGTGAAATCTGCGCCACGCGACTGTGGCTCCGATTCACCAGTAAGAGAAGAGTTATCCACTTTGAAGTTGCGCGCCTCAATGATGCGTATGTCGGCGGGTATGCGATCACCAAACTTAACCTCAACTACATCGCCCAAGACGAGATCCTCTGCGCGCAGCGTCAGCTTCTCGCCCTCGCGTATAACCGTTGCAAATTGGGGCACCATGTTCTTGAATGATTCCATAATCTTCGAACTTTTCGATTCCTGCAAAATGGAGGTTGGGCAAAGTGTAAGTTTTGAGTAAGTGCTGGATTTGGTTTCAAGTTTACCTGATAGTATGAGAAAATGCCTGTCACAATCACGACAGCGGAAAGTACAATACCCAGATACAAGTTATCGTCGGACGGCTCCTCGCTGGTTGTGGCCTGAATAGAATAGGCCACAAAGCAAAGTATAGCACCGATCCACAGCAGCATGGCAAAGCCGCCGAACAGATTCTTGCAAAATTTCACCCATTCGGGCGTTTGCTTGGGCGGTGTGAGCGCATTGGGACCATCACGTTCCAGATTCTCCTTAGCCTTGGCATGACTCAGACCCTAAGGGGAAAAACCAAGAGTTTAGCCAATTCGAATTGAGGCATATGTCAGTGGACTTACATTTTCAGGATGTGTCTGGAAACGCTGGTACATTTCCTCAGGAGAGATTTTATGATGGTCAATATCCAACTCCTGTTTGAGATCATCCAAGTTCTCCTTCTTTGCTGCTTTGGCCGGCATCTTGCGTCTTGACTGTTGAGCATTAAGAAAATGTTTAGGCTCAAAATATACAATAGATAGACAGGTGCAAAAGGTAACCCAAAAAGCCAAGACAGAAATCGATTTACTTCAAGCCAGAACCACCTCTTAAGAGAGGAGAGTGTATAGACCATTTCCCAGAATTTGTAGTGTTTTAAAGTAGAGATTTTGTTTTTACTCATTTCCAACTTACCCCATTCAGTTAGTACATAGTATATATGGGTTATCCAAGGTATATAGGTGGGGTCTAAATGCTAGCAATTGATATTATTCAGCGAGCGTGAAAATATTTTGTTTTGCTCTGCTCTAATCTAACTTAAGTACATATTCAAAAATTTCTATATACGCGCGTTTAAAAAAGCATGCAAAACGCGCAGCATGAATGTCACGTAAATGAATGAAAATAATAAAAGAAAACTATTTTAAAAAGAAAATGTGACTAATTCCGAATAACTATTGTAATGAAATAATAATAATGATAATTTATGTTGTAAACATACATTATTTCATTTTTAAATGTTATTTGCAATCATAACAGAAAATTTCCGACCACTCTAGAAATTAATTATAAATATTTCTATACTAGAGAGCTTTAGAGGCTATATACATAGATACACCAGCTGTCGTCTAGTCTGGCAAAAGTGCCATAAGCTTTTTTATAATGTCTTATTTTTCTTTTTTTCTAAAATTAGTTTGCGTGACGTCACAAGTGGACATTGAAATAATTGAGGAAAGCCCGCAACTAGTTGAAACCAGTTTTAATTGCGAGCTCAACAGGTTGATAAAATTCTGCTTATAGTAAATAAACATATATGTTTATAAGTATAGTGAAATGGTTGATAATTTTAATGAATTAGCATTTTCTATTTGATTTATTTATTAATCTTTGGTATTTATGGGCTTTGGAAATATTACTAGTTAACTGTTTAACTATAGTTATGTAATTAATTTGCGTATAGGCCATATTTGTGAAATTTCGGTTCTAATTTTAAACTGGGGTGATCTTTCTTTTAAATGTCAAGCGGTAAAAAATATTGGAAGCATGCCCAAAGATAAATAAATAAATTATAAATGTAATTCAAACAACGGAAATCGAAAGATGGGAATGTTTTTAGTGCAGTTGCGAAAAACAAGTAAGCGTGCTCTAGTCGGGTATGTCCGACTTGCTGATACTCCGAATCCCATTCATATTTTACATGAGGAAAATTACTTTTGTAAATAAGTAAGTGCCAAAATGGACATAAGGAAGTTAATTTTAATAAATTAAATATTAAGATCGATTTTTATCGATATTGACAAAAATCGTATCAACTTTTCTAGCGATCAGAGTTAACAAAATGAACATACGGTCGAACATAGAACCAACTCCAGATGGATTTATGTATATAATTTTATAATATATTCGATAAATTTACGCAACTAAAATGGGTTCAGAGCTTCAAATCAGAAAATGATATAATTAGAGCAAAAATAAATAAAATTAAAAGCTAACACAAATCAATAAAGATGACTGTTTAGTTTACACCAAGCGTATTCCCATGTGTTTTCATATGAGTATAAATGTGTATAGATGAGTATAAATGAGTGTGCGTATGTATGTAGGGGAAAAATAATAAAATACAATTTACCTTGAAGTGGCCATCGGCTGTGCGATTGTCGTCATCGGTTGCAATAACCGTGGCGACTCGATAGGAGTCCGCTCTCTCTAGGGGCGACTGAGATTTGGGATTGATTGATGATTGTTGATTGATGATGGACGGAAAGAAATACAAATCAAAACGTAACAAACAGTGCCAAAATAAATAAAATGATAACACAAGCATATGCAATGGCTTAGGAGTAATACATATATATAAATCTTAATCTTATAATATGATAATGATAAACAAACTTAATAACTAATAACTTCATAATATACATGTATACAAATATGGTTTAAGTTTGTGGTATTCCATGAACTAGAGCAAAAAAATATGTAAAGGACTCAACGTGTACAATAAAAAGGACTATGAATCATGTTGTAATAAAACATTGGAAAGTCGGAGGGTGACGATAGGGCGCATGTGCCGCAGATTGGAAGGCGTATTGGAAACACAAATTGATTTGCGGTTTTCCCCATATGTAATACCCTATATTAATCGGGACGCTGACGTAAATAGAAAAATACTTATAAAACATATAACGAGCATGATTATCAGCAAATGTCGAAAATGAATCATACAAAAAAAAAATAAAGAATTATGAAAAGTTGGAGCACAACTGCGAGTCCTTCTGTCTGATCAAATTTATACTCTACGCAAACTATTAAGAAATATGTATAAATAGTAGGACAATAAAATATGTATAACATACATACATATATACAAATTGTACCCCAAGTAACTTATAAATAAAATATCGAAGCTTTTAAGCAGCCATACCATATAATCGAGTGCTTCGATATAATCGAGTGTTATTATAGTTCTGAAACTGAAGGGCTGACAGCTAAGTAGCTGATATGGCTGCTAATAATAACCAAGTATATCTATACCTGACCAGAGCACAGATGTAGGTTTTAAACACGACCATACGTAAGGGCATCAACAATAAATAAATAAACAATAAACAAATACAAAAATATAATTCTGTTCGTAAGCCCATGCAGATTGGAAGAGCATGCCAAGTAATTAAACAAGGAGAGTGAATGAAGAGAACAGTTGAGAAAGCTATGCGATTATAAAGATAATATTTGTATGTATACATAAAAATATGTATCATCAAGCGTGGGATCGATGTGCCGATCTAAGCAAACCTGTCGTGCGATCGCTTTTTTGGCCGACTCGTTGAGCATAAAATCAAATATTATTTTGATTATATATTTATTGAGACTCATGGAGTGTGGGAGGTCTGGTTTATTGGTCTTTCGAGTTGAAATAAATCTGAAGATCGTGGCAAACTTATAGCTAGTTTTGCTTACGCACATTTATTTAAACCTGTGGCTCAAAAATTGATTTCCTTCTGATTAATTTGCACAACTTGTCAGATCTTGTTCTATATGCTGATATATGCTAAACAATCTGCATTACAAAGAGGAAATATTAGAATATGCAAGTTTTTATAGAACTTAACTGTAAACTTAAACTTATTAAGTAACTTAAGCTAGTGAAAACAAGTGTTAACCCATTGAGTTGCTATACTCAAATAAATGTCTAAATGTATGGCAAATGATCTATAATTAATCAAAAACTTCTTAATTAAAGAACTTTTTAGTTTTGTTTAAGAAATATACTGAAATACAGATGGCTAATATTGAATGAGGAAATACACATTTAATTTAAAGCTATTTAAATGATTTAATTTATTTATATGATCTTTTATCCGTTGTCCCTCCAATAAAGCATTTTTCAGCTCCCACAATCTTCGAGACTGGCGCTAATTTCTATTTTCCTAAACAAATTAAATTAATTAAAAGGTGACTTTTTTTGTGATTTGTTTCCGAACTATTTATTTGTTCATTTTCATGGTTCGATTCATTTGAATTGGCGAACGCGTCACGCTGCCATTGAATATCGTGAAATTGTGAATTGTTTGCAACATGGTGATAAAACGCAGCATGTAAATCGGTAGATGAAAAGCTGGGCCAAACAATTAAAACGCGCTGTGGGGTTGGCTCGGGATGTTTGGAATATAAATCAAAATGCGACAATGCTCAGTTGACGCACACATACAAACATGCTGAGAGCTGTTTACATAACGTGGCCAATTAAACGCTCAGATACAAATGTATCTCACAGATACGAATGTATCTGCATATGTTTGTAATGCTTTCCCCAAGCATTTGGCGCGCACTTTTGTCGCGCAAACCATTTGTCATTTGCCATTTTGAACTTGAATATCAATTTACAACAAATAGCATAAAAAGCAGTTATCGGATGCAAAGTGGAGAGTGAGATAAAAAAATATAAGCGAACAAAATACGAATTGACAGCCAGTCCGGGCAGCAAAAAAACGGGACGCTAATTGTTCAATCAATGCAAAAATACAGTTACAGTGAGTACATATCATAAAGATATCATATATACTCACCAATAGGTGGGTTATAAAAGAGCAATCGGAAAAATTATTTGAAAAGAATTACGAATGTATGTATTTCCTTTTACACTAACATTTTGAATTTGAATGTTTAGGAAATTATATTTAATGCTTAAGTGATCTACTTTTCGAGTGAACACTGTATACACCTTATAAACCGCACAAGTACGTGCCCAAAAAATAAAGCAAATTAAGCCGCACAATGACAACGACAATTGTAAACAATTTCAATTTAAGTTTCTGCTTAGCGAAAGTGCATATCACAGCAGATTTATATTTCGCTGTCAGAGTGCGGATTGAACCAGTCTACAAAATTCTATTAAGAATTTGATCAGACTGACTGCACAATACTCTATAATAACAGCTTACAAGATGTGATGAGTTTGGCAATTCTATATACGACAATCACGAGTGTTATTAAAAAAGTGTATAGAGATAATGTAGGCTTAATCTGCAAGGTGGAATTGCATATTTCATCAGTCTAGATTTTCTACGAATGAAATATAGATAACATTTATTTGAGCTTAACCTTAAGTCGATTTTTTAAGTAATAAGTATAAGAAAGATTGCTGCTCGCTCTTATCAGGGCGAATCGGGGAGCATCGCTTGATCTTTTATTAAGAGATGGGACCCCATTAGTCTTGAAAACCAGTTATAAATCATTTCAAAACTTCGAATTTAATTTCTGTTTGTATACGTATCAAACATAATTAATTGTACTTTTTAGTAACACAGTTTGCGAATTCGAGTGAAAACACGTTTTTTGTATTCTATCTAGGGCGTAAATCTCACGTTCCTCTGTGACCAATTTTAACAATTGAATGCTAATTGTTCGAATGTTTTTCTATCTCATTTCTTAAAAAATTAAGTTATGAAGTTCATTGATGGATTCTTTCAGAAATATGTCATTTTTTAAAATTTTGCTTATACGTACATATTTAACAAAAATAAATGTTAATTAATATTAAAGAAAACTTAATTTTTAATAAATAATAATGAAATATTTCCTGTTTTTTTACCCACCTGAGCACTCATAATGCCTGTAATATGATGAAGTAAAAGTAAAACGTAAAAATATAAGAAATTAAATAAAACAAGGTATAAAAAATAAAGAAGAAATATTCATGATTTTCTTATGCAACAATCTGCAGGCAGGCCACAAAAAAACGAAAGGAGACGACCCTGGAAAGCAGCAGGAGCCAGCGCAAGGCGGCAAAGCAGCAAGTGGACCGCATTGGCTGCAAAAGCCAATGGAAGCGCTGAGAGCAGACATGGAAATTGGAAATGGTAGCAGAACTGGAATAGAAACTGCAGCCACCAGCAGCACTAAGCAGAAGGATGTGAACTAATAGACAAGAGACTAAGAGAGAGAGGGAGTGTGCGAGAAAGAGTAGATAAGTAAAGAGGCGCGTGATTTTCGAAATTGAGTGCAATGGCAGGCAGTTCGAAAATGAGAACCATCAAATGCTCAGAGCGCCATTAAATGCTCAGAGCGTGCACAAAATATAAGTTTTTTGAGAACCGTAGTGTAAAAAGAAATAAAGTTAGTGTTGTTTTTTTCCTTCTTGTAAAATATGTGTTTTATCCGTTCGCACAAAACTGCAGGAATTATGAAATATCCAACAACGGGTGGTCTTTATCGCTACCTCAAACACCCCCAACTGGCCCGATTTGCTGGGTATTATGTATATACACATATACACATATATATATATAAAGAATGAATAAATGTATATATATAAGAAGGGGCAGGCTGGCATCCCATCATGGGGCTTTTTGGGGTGGCCAGGAAATTACTGCCATTCCAAAATGAAATCGCCGCAATTGAATCCGCACGATTTCATTGCCACAAAAAATTAATGTGCACTCACAGCTAGAAAAACGGACGGATGGACGGACAGTGGGACAGAAACATATATTATGTGCACCAAAAATGTGTGTATATATACACATGTGTAATTTTTGTACAGAAAAATCGTCTATTGACCGCAAAACTAAATGTCAAATCAAATTGCAATTGTGAGCACATCATTTCTAAAAAACCACAAATACACTCACAATATATTGTTTATTTTACAAATGCAATTACAACGTTCGTATCGTTATGCAGGTACTTCAACAAGAATATACATACACACACACTCAGATACTCAGATATATATATAGCATGTGTATCACATACGTATCCATTATGGCTGGCTTGAAGTTTTGGAAAATCGATTTTGTACAAGGACGTTGTCGTTGGCTTTTTCTGTTCTTTTTTCTTTCTTTGTAGAATGTTTCTACGGTCTTGTGCTGCAGTAGTAAGAGCAACAACAACAAAAACAAAATGTGGAAAGTTCTTGTTAAATTTGAATTTCTACCTTTTACACGCCGAGTACTATTACACAATAAATTTCCGTTGCGGGGGGTTTTTCACAGAAAACTACCCCGTTTCAAACTTATTTTACACTTCAAATGCTGCTTCTTAAGCGAAACAACAACAAATCACACACGTTTTGATTAACACTCGTTAAGCTGTGAACAGCTTAAGAGTTTGCGGTTTTTTTTTTATTTTCTATATATTCGTATCCTGTGTGCTTCTTCTTTGGCTTTATCGATGCACAGTTATTGTGTAAGCAGCAGGCAGCGGTAGCAGCACCAGCGCTACACAGGCGGTGGGCAGAGCGAAGAGCTGTAGATCTGTGTACTAGTACTGGCTGTACCACCCGAAACACAGAGAGACGAGAACTCAGCGTAGCTACTACAGTTAGACCGACCTTCCTAGTTCGGTAACGACGCTCGACTGAAAATTGTCATGCATGCCGCGAGTGGTTAAGCTTTCGTTTTGCAAAGAACAGTTCTACTGCGGCGTCGATTTCGAATTTTTCGCTCGGAGCTTTCGTTTGTCAGATGTTTCGCTCCTACCTACAGTATACTCGGCTGCATATACTTATATATGTGTGTGCTCGTTTCTCGTATATCTGTGTAGTGGCGGCATTAGAGAAGCTTTCGAACTCTCCGACAGCACAACGAATGTATGGCAGTGTGACAAGTGAGGCAGGCAATGTGCACAGTGGTGCGAGTACTTCGAAACTGGAGCAGCACTTAGATAACTAAGATGGACTGAGAGAGCGAGAGAGAAAAAGTGAGACAAACGTTGAGAGTGGTAACTGCTGCGCAGGAATGTGTGTCAGTCAGGCGATTTTCGAACCAATTCGAATTTGCATGAATTGTATAAGCAGGCTAAAAAAAAAAAAAACACGCAAAGCCCTTGCCTAAAAGGGACACAACTATTTTGAGTTTTTGGCATTTACGACTAACATTTGTCATATCTTAGGATTTAATCGTTTATCGAGCGTCTTTAGCAATGACGTCACCAATGTTAATTATACAGTTTCATAGTATGTCAAGCAGCTCTCAATATACCCCCTTAAGAGGCAAAACCAAGCGTAATGTAAATGTCAGCAGTTACTTTTTTTTTGTGATTGGGGTTTTTTGAACGAGGACATTTTCACTTGGCATCTATCTCAAGTGGTATTCTATTTTGGGTGCCTCAGCTGGAATATGAATGCGAGTAAGTCTAATTACACTAAATGTCAGCAGCACACTCTAAGATACACACACCCATACACAATCCAAGTAACTCAAAACCAAAACAGAAAATCAATAGAGATATCGCAGCGAAAAAGAAAACTTGCTAACAGGGTTTCAAGCCGCAAGGCAAGGAAAGGGCCCGAATGGATACAGTAAAATCTGCTGAGTTGTTTTTACCCAAGGAAGGGCTCGTGATAATTAGAGATTTGCGGTTTATTGAGGGTAAATACGATTTAGATAAGTAAAGCTAAATAGCTTCATTTTTAGTATTACATACATATTTATTTTTCAATTTATTTATTTATTTATAAGTAATTTTATTATTCTGATAATTGTAATATGATATATTGTAATCTCTTAAAATTGTAGTTAAACTATTGAATTTGTATAGATAAACCTTTTATTTAAGATTGTTTAAATAAGAATGAAAGCCATGACTAACATTTTGTACGTACATAATTTATCAAGCTTTTGTTATATTATGTTTGACAAAATCCTAATAGTCCTATAATCCTTGTTAAGTATTATATTTCTATTATCCTGCATGTCTATGTTTCACTGTAACTCACTTAAGGCCAGGCAAATAAACAAACAATAGACGCACTGACTTTAAGTGGCCGTCGCTGCCGGCGCTCCAGGCCAAATGGGCTAACAGCATGTGAGCGAAAGAGAGAGAGAGAGAGAGAGAGTACGTAATACTGTTACGCGTGCCAGGCAATGAGAAACCTTTTCTTTGTTCGTCCTTTATACTACTATACAACTTATGTAAGGACAAAACATCGTGTGTGTTCGTAAAAAGTTTGGCACGATATTGCAGCTGTGACCCCAAAACGAGCGACCCATTATGCTGAGAACAGCTACGCCCCCACCCAAATGCCACTCTCCCCATACTCAGTTCCACCCGATCCAAAGGAACTCGTGAAAACGGTCGCTTATGTAAATAGTCGATAGTTGGCAACGATGTCCGAGCTTCAGCTGACAAATGGTCAACTGACAAGTTAAGACAAGACTCGAGTACTACTGGGAGGTATTACATTCCGCACTTTGACGTAGACAGTTCTATATAGATTAAAAGTTTATATATATGTGTATAGGTATGATGTATCGCATATCTATAATCATTTATCATTGCATTGACTTATTGTTATTGTAATTTAATTACACATTCGTTGTCAGGCGCACCAAAGTATATATACACAGATATAGATACACATCCATTCAGCTATAGACAGTCGATATATATTATGTATGTATGTATATATAGAGCTCTGACCGAACTGTCGACGGCTTAATTTAAGGGCTGCCACTTGGAGACACGCCTGCAGCACGTGTTTGGGGCACACGATTGGTATACGGCACTTAAGCAAGTAGAAAATGATCTAATTTAGTATGCAGTACTTCAACATACCCTATGTAACTACAAATAAGTCAACAAATAAAATCTATACAATAAAATGGTTGAGCAATTAAAGTATTAATAATAATAATCAATATATTTATTTATTTCATTATACTAATCTCAGCTCTATGAAACGGTTAAGAGCAAATACACACAGATCCTTAAACAAATACCATAGTGCTCATTAGTGATCCGTAGAATTGAATTTATTTTAACGATACGAAACAACTTCTCTATTTACTTATTTGGAACACTTTGAACATTAGATAGTAAAAACCACTTATGAGTTTTTATTATAGTATAAAGTATTATAGTCACTATAAATTTAAAGAACCCCTTCGATTCATATATTGGTTACAGGGTATATCCATCATTGCCAAATAAATATTTGGAAAATCAATAAGCAGGAAGCACTGAAAGCAAAATGTTGTTAAACATTGACTTCTGCAAGTATTATATAGTCGGGCATGTTGTATTAAATGGTCAATTATGACTTTTTAGCTAAATAAATATGTTGGTACAAAGGCAACATTGTTGCAAATGCCGCAGATGATATAACCAATTTACAAATTAGTACTTCATATACTTTCAAATCTTTTTAGTATATGTAGTTAGAATTTTCCCTTTGCTGCAACTATTATCGCACTTTACGTATACGTTGCGTTTGCCGTGTGAAAAACGTGAAATTCGCATTGACAGAGCGTAGCTAAAACTAAAAGATATTTGTTAATTATTATAATAACTAAGACATTTTCATTTTTCCACACAAGTTTTTAGATTTTCAAAAATGTGCGAAACTGTAAAAATAGATCACAAAGAGGATGTGCAAAACTATTGCTTGATAGATAATAATGTAAAAACTAAAATAGTTTATAATAAAGATAGTCTTTTTCCCAATATACCAACTAATTAAGTATAGTAATGGTTGTTATAAACACGTCGATCTCGAAACCTGTAATAGCTACGGTCTTAAAATTCTAAGCACTTATTTTAGAATATCAGGCGCAGGGTAGGAAAGTCATCGTTTTTAAATATATTCCACTTTCAAAATATTAATTTTAATCCCCTTAAATACCCTATTTTTATAACTTGGTTGGCTGTAACTTGGGCAAATCTTGTTCGATTTTTAAAAGTTTTACATTTTTTGGCTTGTATTAATCAGTAGTATCGATTAGCATTCAAAATTTTAAAATCTAAAATTTTGAGATTTTTGAAAAAATTACAAGGGGTATCATCACATTTTTTCTCAAAATGGGCTTAGTTTCAAAATCAATATTTGATGATTCCATTGCATTCTACCGAGTTTGCTGAGTCCGAAATGGTATCATTCTCCAAAATCGTACAATATAGAACCGAGGTATAACAATTTAAAGTTGATAAATAACCTCTATTCGTCTGCCGTCTAGATGCATAAGCACGTCGATCTCGAAAACTGTAATAACTACGGACTTGAAATTTTTAACACATATTCTAAAATATCAGGCGCCCAGTAGAAAAACAGTAGAAAAGTTTTTTCATTTTCAAAATATAAATTAAAATCCCCTTATGCCATATTCTCGATGTTTGACTGGCTTTAACTTGGGCCAATTTTGTTACTTTTTTTTTTTTAATTTCAAAACCTATAATAATAAGTAGTATCAATAGGCATTCAAAATATTAACATCTATTATTTGACTATTTTCAAATATAGACTTAGATTCTTATAGCTCTAGACGGTAAAGTAATTGCATAAGAGGCTGGCGGTATATTTTGTTTAATTGTGTTCATGACCATGGCAAATGACAGCGACATAAATCACAGAGAAGAGTGTAACATAATCAACATAAATGTTTGATATAAATCTACATATATATGAGTATGTATATATATGTATATGTGTATATAAAGCAAATGATGCGAATGAACTATAGCGCTCGGACTTGATATTTTGTACTTGAGCTCTGATTAAAATGTGTTCTACCCCTGCTGCTCGACTCGGGACTATGATGCCACTGGATGTAGCATGCATATATGCTGATCGTCTAGTCGCTTCTCGTAGGCGTTATGACAATAGATTTACGAGTGTACCGTTCGCTTAATTTGAGCTATTCATGTTGTGTGTGTATATTTGTGTGTGTGTGTGTGTGTGTAAAAAGATGAGACCTCCATGAGAAGAAAAACCTTAAGACAGTCAGTTGAATGAAATGCCCCCGGAAAAAACCAATTGGCCTCAGTCCGCTTAATATTCCCGCCGAGGCAATGGAAAACGTGTGCCGTGGACTGAAATCCAGATCGGCTGAATGAACGCCTGGATAGATGTCTTCTTGGTGGGCGTCAGGTTTACGAATCGCTCTGCCTTTGAGTGGCGCAATAAATTTTAATCAAAATTAAAATATCTCTGTATATACACAATCAACTAAACAAACTGCCAAGTGGTTTAACACATACTCATGTATACCCTATAAAGAGTATGCATTCAGCGCGTGTTCTCTCTTCATCGTCTATGCTTCCACTGTATTTGGATGGGAAAACTACTATTGAGGCGATGTTTTCGACATGACTATTTCGACTCATTATGAATGGAAAAATAAACCAAATAACTGTATAATAGATAGAGAAATTTCCGATTTATTACCAGACATATTAAATCAATCTTTCTCTCAAGTTTGAAGGAAGTTCTTTCCATATTGTTCTGTCTATTAGAGTTTTTGACTTAAGTCTTATTAATTAATATAATGGATGTTATTTTAACTTTTTGGTAACTTATAAAAGTACCTAAAATAATTGTTTATAAGCACTCGCTTCTTATCTAAAAGCACATTTAACTAATCTTAAATCTCATAGCCAGTTATTTCCAGAACATTTGTGGGACTAATTAACACAGATAACACAGATATATATATATATATGACTATAATTTCATCCATCCTGAGAGCTAGGTAAGACATGTACATCTTTTTCTTTGTCTAGACAAAACTTGAAATTTCCATTCGATTAAAATAGAAGACAGTATTTTTTTTTCGGTAGATACATATTTTTAAAATATTCTATCTTAGAGGGGTTTTCTGTCTAATTTAACACAATTAAATATTTCGGCTGATGTTCATATGTGGGTTTACCTATTTAGATGCCAAGCAAATGACAGTCAAAGGCAAAGTTGACGCATGCGGACACATTCTAATTAAAATACACACAGAATTATAAATGGTGGGAAAATGGAATTAAAAACGCATTAAGAGACCGCACTAATTGAAAGAGAACCTTGCGCATATCCCGTCAAATGCTGCCCAGAAACCGATTCACGTTTCTGGACTAAGATTGAGAGATTTATAGATAGGGCTTATCTATTTATGACGCAACTGGTTTGAACCAAGTGCGCAAACCAGTTACTATCAAGTGGCACTGATATTCATTTGATAATCATAGTCCAAGTCTAATCTGATAAACGTTTATGTCGTTAAAAAAAAACACTAACAAAAATAATTTAACACGAATCATACAGTTATTCTTATTCTTTTAATATAAATCTTGGAAAATTGTGAGATATAATGAAAAGAGCTTGCAATGCAAGTAAATAAGTTAATATACACCGGCTTAGCATTCTAGTTAAACCTATTCGACTGATTGGCATATAAATATAGTGATAAACTTAAAAGTCAGCTAATATCAACATAGTTGCTTAAATAATTACCTAAATTTATTTAAAATAGCAATTATAATTTTTTGGTTTGACAAGTGTGATTATTTTTTTTATTTAAATTATTCCAGACTTTTTTGATTTGTTTTGAAGGAAATATGAGTAAAAGACATCGACGTCAGCAGCAGCAGCAGCAGCAGCGGCAGCAATCGCATTGAATTGTATTTAAATTATAACAAATTGCGGCCAGGCATATCTTTTGTATTTGTAACAGTATACGAAATGTAAATGTATCTATATATGCAAGTATCTTTATCAGTAAATATTTGTGTGTATATCTGTGTGTTTAGCAAGTGTCACAATTTATTGTCTGTGTGTGTCGCATTAAATTAAATAAAAACTTAATATGACAATTTATGTAGCAGTTGCAAAGATGCCAAGTGCGACAAACTGTGGCACAGGAGGCGACTTATGCACAATTGAGATACATTCATGGCCCGACTTGTCTCACAATTGTCCGTATTATCAATGCGAACTATATCCATACATACATATATACACATTATACATTATATATGTACTACTAAAGTATGCATTATACAGTTTTTACGTTCAGAACTTTTAGACAAGGCCAACAGGCAAATCTTTGTGTGTGCCACAACATGTGTATTTTTGCCATTAATATTTATGTACATAAGTATTTGCTATTTTTCTTTATACCCTCAATACATTAAAATGTTAAATGTTAACAGACAGAAGGAAGCAAAGTATTTTAATGTACTTTATTTAAAAAAAAAAAAACCTTCTCTATTCCACACAAATGAAGAGTCCTTAGGATAAATTTTTATGTTTATACTACATATATATACATAGTTATATAATAGCATTTGATTTAATAATTATGCTAGTGTAAAGCAAAGGGTATCCCACAGCCGGGCACTTAAAGTTGCTTTTTTGTTTGATATGAAAATCATGCGTCTGGACTTTTCACACGCATGGAAATTAATTTCGGACTCTTGGCAACAGCCACAATTTTTCTTATATAACATCTGCGCTTTATCATATGTGGCCTGTTCGATTATAACGAAGAAGTGTCTGTCAGTTATGGCATTATGATTTCCGCTGCTGTTGGAAAATTCTAAATCTCAGCTTGACTGATTGACTCCCCCACAAGATCTCAATGCGTATGAAAGCAATTCTCAAATTGCGGCAATTGTTCTCGTCTGATGCCATCAACAATGCGTGTTTGTCATGTCATTGTGTGAAAGTGTGTGTGTGTGAGAGAGTGTGAGTGGCCTAAGGTAGAGTTCACATGTGAACTGCAGTGAACAGCAGCTAGCTTGATAAAACCGGTTAGAAACCCAAGTTTAACAAAAGCCCAGGAAAGGCACTGAAAGAATGGTAGATCAGACACATCCTGTTTGCTAGGGTGAAGATAATGTAAGCCAATCAAAATTACTTACTTAACATAATTGTAAATCTTTGGGAGAATATAAAAAATATTATATATATTTATATTATTTTTTCATCATCAAAAATAATCAACTTTGTTACTTTCATTTTCTAAAAATATGAAATATTCAGACTTTCGAGATAGGTTATATATTTGTTTAAAATATAAAAATTAAATCGTTGTTTGCTCAGTATTATATTTGATTGCATTTGTAGTATATTATTTCGAGCTTATCAGTACTTTTGGCGTGCTTTCCGTTATTCATAATATATATACATATGTGCCACATAATTACTCAGATACTTGACCCAGTCACACACTATTACAGCTTAATTTTCTAATCTCCTTCACGTTGATAACTGAAATTGCAAACATTCCAAAGTATTTCAAGAATTTGCCCAGACTCTGTCCGTCTTTTGACCGTCGGGGCAGGGTCGAAAGGTGACCTCTGCATAGGTGGCCTCCACTGTCGCCGTCTCGAGGTACGCTTCATTAGGTATGATCGATTGGACGATACCCGAACTGTGGACACTGTTAGTGCAGCACAGTGGTTCCAAAAATAAATTCAAGCAGTGCCAAACTAAACAAAAACCAGCTTATCTACAAGTGCCGAAATGCGGTGATAAGCAAGTGAGAGGGCTGAGAATGTGATACCGTCTAAGTTAATATAAAACGTATCTAATACAATGTAGTATATCAGCTAAGTTATGCAATCGAAACGATAACCTTAGAGACTCGGTCAAATATCACAGGTATTTAAGAAATTCACAGCTGCAGCTGTGAAACTGTTGCAAGTCCTTGGCTTCAGGTACTCTTGCCCTTAAGGTGCAACAAATTGCAAAGACACAGGCAACAGCTAATGAATCATTTACAGCTTCATGTGAAACAAATCAACGACGAGTGTGCCGGACTGAAAAGTACCCTGTAGCAGCTTGTAAAAATGAGGTCAGTACATTTGTATCTAGATATACCCTATCATATCAAGGTATATCAAGAGCTGTTAATCAGCAGCTTGGCTTCTCAGATGATTAGCATCCACAAATTTATTTCTTGTTTTTCTTTTTTTATAGACAATTGATTCGATTTTTATTGGCATTGATAATTGAATTAAAGTGCCGTTATTAATTTGCTAGCACACTTTGATTGTGGCTCTGGGTAAAACAAGCCACGGCAAAGTCGATGCGAAAACGATTTCCAGTATTTTCCAGTTCCAATTATTTTCCTATTATCGCAGTAGCAAGCGACAAGTCACAAAAGGCAAACAACAGCGTATCAGTATTTAGATAGACACTAGACCAGCCCCCATCCAAAATGTAGTTCTATAGGTCAATAAAACATCATACACAGTAGATAATTGTAAATTATAATTTTAAATATATATTAGGAAAGTTTGTAGAGAAGAATGTTTTCAATCAAACAAATTCTTGAGGAAAACCGGGTAAACCATCAGCATCAAACTTGTCGAACCTGTTTTTTTTTTTTGAAACAAACAAAATTTCCAATTGACGAACTTTATTCTATATGCGTGCTTATAAATAAAATTTCTTCTCATTAAAGTTTAAGACGACGGTCTTTGGTATATAGGAGTAGCAAGTGACTCATAAGCCGCAGCTCATTTAGTAATTAAAAGAAGTACATATATATCCGCGCATACCAGACACTATTTATTAGTAAATGTATATATACATTAAAATACATGTGATTCAGAGTTCCGACTTTTGAACTCTTGCTAAAGAATACCTAGATGTTCGATAAAGATATTCTCATTTCTATATGCTTTTTTGATCTTACATAACAGATAACATATGTATATGTTATAAGGATAGCTCAGAGAACAACTTAGCACATATAAGACCTCAATCAAATGTTCAGTTTGTATTAGTCTTGATTTCGTGGTTCTGTGGTTCTGTGCTTCTCTCTAAATTGACTCAAATTGAAAGCGCATGACTCAGCATACGAAATAAAATGATGGGGAGGGGTTTGAGGCGGAATAGTGGGTGTGGGGCTGATTTATGCCGTGCCATGCGGCATCTACATTATGCTCCTCTTTCCAATGCGACTGATGTGCGTAAAAATCATAAATAACCGTAAACATTCGCAAATTGGAACAAATTGTTTGAAACCACTTAAATTTTTTGTATGCTTTTGTTTATTTAAGGTGCTCAAAAGTATGCAATAGTTTAGATTTCACATCGCAAAGGGAACTGATTTTAATAGTTTTATCTTTTGATATATACATTTTCGTTAAAGTTAGTATCTATACATCTATACTATGTACAAAGATACCTATCTTTATTTATTTGATGATAAATAAAATTCAAACATTCTACGTGTACAGCACAATTTATAAAAAATTGTCTAACGAAGTAGTAAAATATGAATATGTTTGTATAAGTTCATATGAAGGATACTTAAGAGCAACAAATTGAGCTTTTTTTTTATAGAATTATCAAAGAAAAGGACAACGAAACGATGGAAAAATTGTGGATAAAGCGAAGAGTACGACAAGCACGAGCAAAATACATTTGCTTATAATTAGCAGGGAACGACGCGCCCCAATGACACCAATTCCGGAAAAAAATGTAAAGGCAGAAAAAACATGCACAAGAAAAGAGACTGCGAAAGAGGGTTGTTTCGATTGCGTATCTCTTTGGACCGAGATTCCAATGGTAAGCGTAAATGTAAGAAATCTGAGGAAGATGGGGTTCGGAGGCGTGGCATTATTTCGATTGCATGCCAACAGAGGACAGAGAAGAGCCCGTAGCACTGAAAATGTACCGGTTATGTAAGCCACAAAGCGAACAAATTCCAGTCCATAAAATAGAAAGCTTTCCATTCCAGCCAAATAATATTCATGAAATGCCAGAGAGCCAGAGCAAGCGCATTAGAGCGGGAACTGGAAGCGACTGGAAATAGCTTAGCTTTGCGCATGAACCGAGAAAAGAACCAGCAATAACAACGTTGTTCTTTGAACACAAAAAGTGCGCGTAAGCGAAAGTGGCGGCCAGGTAAATGTGACGAGTACTCTACACATTAAACGATTCGAGCTAAGCCGATCAAATACGAAACCTAATCCGACTGCCAGCGAGCACACACCTGACCAGTTACTGCGAGCGAAAGAGTCAAAGAGTGGGCGGCACGCCAAAGAGAGAGAAAGAGAGACAGGGAGAGAATGAGAGACTGAACCTTAGAACAAAAACTCATTCGGAATAAAAGAAAAGCATATGAAGAAAATCAGCTTGCCTCAGAGCCACACTGGGCTAACATTATTTTATTGATCACTTTTAAGTTCCGTTCGCTGCGCTATCAAAGACAACAACATCAATATCAGCACAATGTAAACTTTGGCTGCTGAGACATCCAATAGGAATATAGACGCACGTTTAGGCAATTAATAATACTCTCCACCCATTTAGCACAACCATAAACAAATTAATAAGCTTGGCGTCGCCTAAGGGCGTCGGCTTGCATTGTACACTAACAACAAAACCGAAAACAGCCACACACACACACATAGAAGAGTTTCGATTTTTCCAATACAAAAAACGCCCGCTCAGCACTGTTGTTGTTGCTACGTAAAACACACACCTCGAAAATTTCAAACACAGTTTTAGTCACATTCAAACTGCCTTTCTCAACATATTTATAAACACACTGATTGACTATTATGTTAACAATTGTTTTCACTATTTTTTGGTCTTAATTAACTTAGTTTTATTATAATTTTTGGATTATTTATTGCGCTCAGCTCACCTCGTAATCCGACCTTAACGCCATGTTTTATCGATATGAAATTTCTTATCGATTGCAGAATGTTATCAATTACAGCCCAGTGTTGTAAACAGCAAAATACGCTGTTAACGATAGCAATTTGCGTTAACAGAGTTTAATTACAATAGAAATTCTAAAAAAAAAGGTGTCAATATGCATACATACGTACTGTAATATTAATTACATTTATTTGGTATGGTGAATATCCATAACACAAATTGAAATTATAAAACATTAGTTTGGGCTGAATCACTGTATGTTACTTAACAGCTTGATGAACAGAGCTAAGCGCTGCCAGACTGTTATGGTATTTCACGCTGTTACCGCGAAAATAAAACCGTTAACTAAAATAAATAAATTATTTATTTTATTTCTTTGTTGTTCCATAACTGTGACATAAATCCAGCGAATACTCGAAACCCAGAAATGTGGCCGCATTAAAGGGTACTGCACGGGCCAACAGCATCCAACTGCCACGAAATATGCTACGCCAACCATAGGCCCTATAATTGACAACCACACAATGCATTATGCCCCGAAATTTATGATTCTCATCCGCCTGCATTATGGTCTTGACCACATCGAAGGGTATGACGCACACCCAGGACAAGACGCCAGCCCAGGCGCCCGCAAATGTCGTTATAATCAAATTGATTTTGATTTCATTCGATTGGGTTCGACGCTTGCGCACAAAATCCGTATTTTCCAGATAGTGGGCCGCCTGGCGATAGACTAGCATATAGATGCCATAGGGCAGCACATCACTGCAATTCGGTATACATAGTTAGCATCAATTTATCGTTAGCCTTAAGTTAATTTACTGACCGACACATCATGGGCAACAGGCCTCGATATAGACCCGAGATTCCATCATTCTTAAGTATCCGCTTAAAGGTTCCAAAGGCTGTGCGTTTTTGGCCATATAGATAGTCGTTATAGTCTGTAATGAGAGGCTCATGAGTACAGCGAAAGCTATATTAAACTAACACATGGATTTTGTTTAATTCCATGTTATATCTCTATTTATCTCCTGCATCTGTTTTAAAATCTGTGAAAAATCCCTTTTTAAGATAATGCTGAACAGAAAGGAATTCTTCGTTCAAGGCATTAGTTTGTGAACGGCGAGCGTTCACTGTACAAGAATTCAACTTGATTTTAAAGTAATATCGACTTACAGCAATGCGTCTGGAGTCGCACCTTAATGAGCTCCACGGGACAGGCTATGAAGGACTGAACGAACCCAGCTACAGATCCAGCCATGAACATGTTGTGGTACTCGAGCTGCTCCCGCTGATAGTCGCTGTGGCAGACGCGTCGCAGCTGCCGCAAGTGGTTGCCGTAAATGCCAAACAGGATCGAGTTGATGGCGCCCGTCGACATCAAGGGGAAGGCCATGCCCCTGTAGTAACCGTTGATCTTTAAAGCGTTGTCAACTGCCCAGGCCCGCCCGCTCCCCGCTTACCCCATTGTTCCGGCTGTAGATCTGCTTCACGGCCGTCATAACAGATGTGTTAGACGCCTGTTGCCAGGTCTTGATGGTGTCTAGGGGATGCGCCACCAACACGCCGCAAGCACCTGTTTTTAGCATCATTAAAATAGATTAACAATAATATTAATTAAAAATAAATAGGACATCGAACTGCCCAGCGGCCCGATACTCGTTAACGGTAAACATCAAGTATCCCAACGTGATTTTTCTGTGTTACTGCTCCTCTAAGAAGGGTCTTGCAAAAAGTTGTTAAAATATAGTTTTACACACCAGTATATATTTCACTTTCAGCAAGCTAATATACTCCTTTAACTTCGTAGGTAGAGAACAAAAGTGGTGCAACTAGAGACGAAATAGACGGGGTTGCCAAGAATTGCGGCTCCGCGGCTGTAAAAATACGCCACGGATCAGGGGCGCATGCACATGAACTTGACCGTGACGTCGCTGATGGCTAATACAGTGTGGGATCGATAAAACGGACAACCAATGACCAATGGTCCGGGAATGATTGCTAAGGTTTTTCTATGATATATGACAGTCAGCATAATGCCAGTTGAAAATGACTGCAGTAACGTTTGCCCTATTCCAGATGTTCGTTGGTGGTGCTTTCACTGTAGCTGCCAATCCGTCAACAAGTGGCTCGGAATTGCGTCATTTGCCCAGCATTCGGAACCCAAAAATCTGAGAAACTCACCACCAACACAGCCTGCCACAAAATCACAATAGTTCTCCCACTTCATGGCCTTTGATTCGTGTATTATAAATGCACTCGTGCCTGTGAACTACAATAACTGTAATTGTGCACTATTGATTTTGTTTGGCTGCGTTTATCGACTGCATTTGGCAGCGGGAAGGTTGAGACTGCAGTCCAATTAGAGCGCTGTTGTGCAGCAGCTGCCAAAAGCTCAATGTCACAGTGAGCTTTGTCCCTGTCAACAGCTGAATGCTACGATGGGAGTTGTAGCTAACTGTTACAATGCCATGGTGTTGGGCCGATCGCTTTGCTACTTCTATTAACTGCTTGATTACAAATGTTAGCTAAGGTTAACTGTGCCTGCCAAAAAACTATCGTTCATTTGCAGTTACTGTGCACTGTTACTGCACATCTGAATACAGAATCAGGGCTGTTTAGGCTACCTGCTACAATATGCATTAGTTACATTTTATTTTGTAAAGTATATCCAATGCAACTGCTAATTTTATTGCCCGCTTACCGATTGCGACAGCATCTGTGCACTGCTTGTTTTGCATCCGCTGTAGAACCTTACATAGCCTTTCAACGGTCAAACTCTGGCTGCTATAAATAAAAACCAACAGGCATTGTACATATTAAATATCGTTTTTATTGTTGATTGATCTATTTGCCTCTCTGTCGCTCTTGCATTCAATTCTCGTTGCTTCATATTGCAACTGCTTGCTTTACTGGTTGATCTGCCTGCTGAAAGCAACCAACTAAACATATTTTGTTTTATACATATACATATATATATATATATATTTTTTTTTTTATATATATTCATTTTCATTTATTTTTTCATAATTTTTTAGTTTGTTTTGCTTCATTTTTGTTTTGCTTTACTGTAATTGTAATGTATTTGTTTTTTATACTCAGCATAAGATTTTTATTTAGATTTTTATGTCGTGTGCCAAAGAAAACTGGAAAATTTGAAAACCTAGAGCAACACGAACTGAGAATCCAAAATTTTGTTAGGCTCGCACACGATGTATCAAATGAATTTTGTTTTTGTTTTTTTTTTTTACAAGTCTAGAACATAAGAAAATATTTCACATTTTAGAATTATGCAATATGTTTTAGTATTGTTAAAGCGCCTTATTTTTGTTAAATATATTTTTATTATTTTTTGTTTTCTTAATGTTTTTAATGCGACTTTATTATTTTGTTTTTTTTTTAATGTTTTTTTTTAGTACAGTTTTGTCTCTAAAAGTACTTAACGAGTTTTACTTATACTTTTAGCTGGCTTTTAAGCAACTATTTTTCAACATGCTTTTGTTTTTGTATTTCTCTTGTTTATTTATACATATAAATACATAAAACTAGATTTAAAGTTTAAAGTGAAAAGCAGGCTAAACATTTACTCAAACTGCAACAGAAAAAAACACAAACGCAAAAAAAATAATTTAAAAAAAAAACACACAGAACCAAGTTATACATATAATTTTAAAAGTATATATATATATATATAAGTATATATATTTATAAATATATTTATATATATTTATGTATTCTCATTTATCAGGCATTTTTAACATTTTACTTTTTGTTTTTCACAGTTTTATATTTTTTACCTTTTTTAATATTAACTAGAGAGTGGGCGCAAGTTGTGTGTAATTGTTTTTTCTCTAGAGGGGCGTGGCATGTGGAGGCTAGAGCAATAAATGTTGCTTTGTTTTGAATAGTGTAAGGTAGGCATAGCTACAAATAGTTATACATTTTTGTATGTCCATCATATTTATTGCTTCATAAGTAAATATCCAATATACTCTGCCAAAGAGTTAGTTACCCAAGTGAACCAACTTGTATGCCAGTTCCAAGAAAAAAACATGCCAGCTATTGAGGTTTCGAGGATATTGCTTTTAGAAGTTAAGCGGATTTTTTTTTTTGTTTTTAATTTTGATGTTCTCTTTTGTCAGTTATTCATTTAAATTACTCTCTAATATAAAGATGCAAAACTTTCATACACACTTTGCTTAGATTCAGTTGCTCATACACATATACATAATACATAATACATAATATACATATACATATATATATATATATATATTTATATTGATATATGTATATATATATTCGTTTAGTAGCTGGCATTTTAGTTATAGTTTATTATTTATTTTTGTTTCTGCATATTTTCCAACTTTTACAAACATACTTTTTATAATAATAATAACTCATGTGTGTTTCACGACGCTTTTTTCTCTTATGTTTGCATATATAATAACTTACGTTTCACAGACAATAATATAATATATTATATTTGTATGTATGCATGTAGTAATGTACTTTAACTTTAATTTGTTTTTTTTTTTTCTTTTGTTTTTTATTGTATATGTTCTAGGTTTTTATTCTTTAACTTTTGGATAATGCATGCTTACATACTTTTTCATTTGCAATGGGCGCGGGTTCAATGAACATACATACATATTTTTTTTATATATATTTATTTTTTTTCTTAATAATTTGCAATATAATATATTCCGTTGATTATGATATTTGTTAGCATGAACGTGCGCCTAAATGTGTGCATAGATGGAATTTTTCTTATTTAAAGCAGCGGCACAAAAATATATTTTTTATTTTGTTTCATTTGATTTTATTCTTACAATATTTACATTGAAAAGTTTTTTTTTCAGAAGTTGTGCGCATTTTGTTGAAGAGTTTTAAAAGAAACGTTGCTGCCAAGAAAGATCTTAAGAGAATTAATTATTATATTTAAATATATCTTCGTTTTTTTTCCATTGTGCCGCTGCTTTGGGCATATTTTTTAATATTCTATGTAACGCTTGATAACTGTGAAATGTGAAAATGTTTGGAGAGTGTGTGTAAGTGTGAGTACTGCCTACCTTAACGTTTCATTAGTTAATCTATAACTAACCACTTTACTTTAATCTTCACTTCGGTTTTGTAGCTTATAACTTTTTATACAATGCATATTTTTTCATTCATACTTTTTTTATTTTCCTTTTAGTGTTATATTATACTACGCATTATCTCAATTTACTTTAATCTTTAACTTAATAAGACGCTATTTTGCCCTACATACTTTTACACATACATTAAATATTATTAAACTTGTATCAGCATTTTTTGTGTTATATGAATATGTAAAAGTTTTTCAGTTAGATCTCTTATTTTTCTTGTTTTTATTACATTTTTACTTTATGTTTCGCTTGTGATGAATGCCCTTTATGTAATTTGCTTACATATATACTATATAAAGATACATATATAGTTCTTCACATTAAGCCAGTTATCGAATTAGTTTTTGGAACAGATTTACTTTATTTTCTTTTCTTTGTTGAAAGTTTTTGACGGCATGTGCAACACTTAAAGATAAGTAACAAAGTTTCGCATAGTCGCTCCATAACTCTACATAATTTTATTTTGTATATCTAAATAGACATACATGCACAGTTAGATACCCAAGCATCTGCATCTTTTATATATATATATATATTTGGATACATATATATAAATATATACATATATTTGTATATGTGTGCATGTATGCAAACGTATATATATACAAATGAAGTTTTCAGTGGGTTTTGCCTATATGAGTATAAGCTGAAAGTTGCACACATACCAGAGACTGCTCGAATTTCGATTTGTTCCGAAATTTGTATAGTATATATATATAGATATAGTATTTGTTTATACACATTCAGAATGCTTGCGCGTGCAGGGGAGCGCTGGCGTTCAATGGAAAACGTTAACTAGAGTGTGTGTTGTGTGTATGCCTGCTTTTGGGATAGCTTTTCTAGGCTAGCAACACGTTTAGTTTTTTATTTATATTATTTCTTTAAAAATATTTCAATGCGTGTTCTTAACAATCATCGAACATTGGGCTCGCTTCTTTGTCATTCACTTACGCTTTATTCAATCCTGTTTTTCTTTTTCTTTTTGTTGTTTAGCTTAAACCTAATTAATATTTTTTCTTGCTCTTGTAATATATGTATATATCATAATGTGTCTGTGTGTGTATGTGTGTAAGTGTATTCTTTTCATTTATTTTTTATATTATGTAGAATTTTGTTGCGTTCCTCAAGCCCTAAGTTCAGCCACACCTTTGAAAACTCTTGTGGTGTCCTGCCGCCGTTTTCGCAGCTACTAGGTTTTGGTGTCCTTGTTAAACGAGTATACAATTTTTAGATTTCATATTTATTAAGTTTTTAGCATACGCTGCATTTTGTGTAAAACTATTTATCGCCAGCTCAACAAATTTCATTCTTAATCCATTTCTTTGATTTATAATTTTATATATATATAGATGTGTATGTGTGTGGGTGTTTGTGTGTGTGTTTGTGTGTAAGTGAGCCGGCTGACATTTAATGTGTTGTGGGTGTTGTTGTTCGTGTTCTTCATCCATTTTACTGTGTTGTGATTGATGTTTCTTCTGTTGCTGTTGTTTTATGTTTTTGTAGTTTATCATTTAGTTTCCAGCGCGCTTTGCGTTGCATCTGTTTAGTTGTCGGCCTTATCGGATTTTAGTTTTGCATTTGCTGTCGCAGGATTATTGTCACCAGCAAGGGCACTGGATAGGCTGCCACTATTGCTGCTATTCGACTGTTGCTGATGAGAGTTGGCTATATTTTGCGACTGCAGTGATGCCGATGCCGACGCTGCCGCTGCTGTACCAGACGTTGCGCTGTTCGCTGTTGCAGCGCTGCCGCCTGCGGCACGCCCGCTGGAACGATTTGATTCGAGTTCGTGCAGCTTCTTCCACAGCTCTTCGCGATCACGTTCGCGCTTCTTTTCCCTGCAAAATATTTAACAATTAGCAAAACAAAATCATTACAATTACAAAATTCCACCCACTTTTGCCTTTCCGCCTTGTAGCTGGAGGTCAGCTCATCAAAGAGTTTTGAATTCATTTCCATGAACGTTTTCAATACATTGTAAACAAGCGCAACAATGGTTTGATTCCAATGTTCCTTGCTGATGCGATAGAGCGCCGGGAACATGATGGGCATTATAACAGGATTGTTCTCCTCAATAAGCGACATAGCATATTCATTGTTCCACAGATATAGAGCACGTTCGGCAACCTGTTATATATATTGTATTAGTTTTTTTTTTACATTCAATGTAATGATTTCAGCTCCTTACCTGAAAATGTGGACTCGATACGCATTTGGCTATCTGGCGAAACAAAGGCTCTTGTATTTTGACAAACTGTGGCGGATCAATCACATCCAATATCTCCTCAATTTCGCCCAAAAACATAACCTCTTTCTGAGAGCATGTTTTAGGCCAAAATTTGAGCAGACCACGCACCACCGGCTCGGTGAGGAATGGATCCTTCTCTAGGAATTGTACAATGCAATACGCCAGCTGAGCATGGTATAGAGACAAGCATTTGACTTTGTGCAGCGGCAACAGGACCTTAACCAAAAATTGTTTATGTTCCGCCTTTAATGGCAGGGCAAAGCCGTTGATAATGCTGTAAATAAAAAGGAGAAGGAGTGTTGGTTAAAGACAATATTGAAAAGCAATTCATTATTTGTCCCACCTGCCAAGTATCTCGAGCAGCTCGCCAACCCCATTGAAATGCTCCGTCTCGTAGATGAATTTCAAGAATATGTTGTTGATCTGTTTTCGTATAAAAGCGCGTAAGCCTAAGAATTTCCCATAGATGCGATGCAAAACCGTCTTCAGAAAATCACGCTCGCGTGGATCTTCCGAATCAAACAGTTCTAATAGCTATAAAGTATATGGATTACAGTAAATCTGTGAGCTGATCAAACATCAAGTTAAGTGGCTTACCTGCAACACAAACTTTTGATCGATCACACGTTTGCCAATGGTTGCCTGAAAATCTTGGGATTCCAAAAAACGCAAGAACACCTCATAGACCAGCTGCAAATGCGGCCATGATGCCTCTAGTGTTGGATCATCCTCTTCGGGATCGAAATCCGGATTTTCACTGGGCGGCAATGTACGAAATAAATTGCAAGAAATCTGAAGAAAATAGTACATTTTTATTATTTGTATTATTTAATTTTATTAATTAGTCATTTTTTGTTACATACCATGCGTATTATTTCAGGATAGACCGGTTCCGTTAGTACGCCGCGACCATGTGTTATATAGGTGGATAGATCATTGAGAGCCGCCCGTTTTATTTCCTTGCCCTTCAAGTCCGTAACAGGATCCATAAAGTCAAATGATACGCAACACTGACGTAATTTCCGTATAAAAAGCTCCTCCTGTTCCAGGCTTGAGCAATCTGCTATTGATAGTTGGAGATTATAGTAAGATTATGATAATATTATTCACTTTATAGCTACCTTTTAGTGGCGGCAATTGCTGCAGCTCAACATCTTGAGAGTTTCTGTAGCGCGAGGAACCTTGACTTTTTTTACTCTTCTTTTTGAGCGAACGTTTGGCGAACGGGTCGATTCGATCTACAAACGTTCCCGATGACATCTTTTCAGATTTCGGTTCGTTTGTATCGATGGCGGCGTTCTCCGTGGCTGACTGTGTGGTATTCAGCTTGCCGGCTTTGACTCCAACGTTTGCCAATTTAGAAATATGTTCGTCCAACGTCCCACCGGCTGCAGCACCAGATGAGCCCACCACGCCCACGCCCGCACCCAAGCCCTCGTCGCCGTCTTCGTCGTCGAAATCACTGCTGCTGAGGATCGCGACTGGTTTCTTGTTGCGCGTCTTGCGTAGCCAGCCAAATATTTTATGTGTTATGTTGGCGACTTTTGCCGTTGAGTTTGGCGTTTTGCAATCCTTTGCGCCACGTGCCGCACGGATTCTATTTAACGGTATTAGGGGCACTTCCTTATGGTGATGATGTAGCTGTTTTTGTTGCTGTTGCTGCTGCAGTTGCTGTGTTATGTTGACGGCGGTGTTGAAGCGATATCGACTTATTTTGACATTTAACACGCGTTACGTTAACTGAAGGAGAAAGGTTCTTTTCTAAAAGGTTGATGATCCTGCTGAAAGTTTGGCTTCTTGCAACTTGTTGCTTATTTGTTGTTCCTTTTAAATTCGTTACACTGCAAGAATAAACGAAATTTGTTTTTAAAAATAGTTCCTAGGTATATAAAGTTATACAATTTTTTATTTTGAATTCATAGGTTAAAAGATTGACCGACTGATTTACAACTTAATTAATAAACTAATTGACTCATTTGCTATATAACTAACTGACTTGCAGTTCAATTAATGAATTTATTGATTGACTGATTAACTAAAATTGAATAATTGAAAATTGGCTTTGAATATACAACATATCAATTGACTGACTGACCGATTTAAAGTATAGAACTAAATTACTGATTTATTTCTTTATCATAAACTGATTGATTCATTGGTTAATTGTTAAAGAACGAATTTTATAGAATAGTGGCAAAAATAAAATAACGGGAAAATCAATGTTTAAACATCCATGAAATAGAATCTAAATCTAGAATCAAATCAAAAGTGAAAAATTCAAAAATATACGTAATTAAATATGTTAATTTTTGGACTCACCTGTGTATTTTTTGTGTGTTGCTTTGTTTTGTTTTGTTTTTGCTGAATATTATTTTTGTTTTCGTTTAATGGAGGGATTGTTGTATTTCCTATATGCGCCTGACTGTGGTTTTTGTTCTTGTAATACTCTCTTAGCTTCTATGTTGCTGCTCTGAATGGCACATCAATTCGTTTGTATATGTATGTGTGAGAGAGAGTGAGAGACTATTGGAGAATTTGCTGTCAATACAAACACTGATCACATATTCTCGCGCTCGCTCTCACGCTCAGTTCGCTCTCCGTGTGGGCGAATGTGACTGTGTGTGTATGTTTGTCTGAACGCTTGCTTCTAGCGTGACTTTTTTTTAGTTTTAACGCTTGTATTTTTTTTGTCCTCACATGCACTGAAAACGATAAAATTACAACAAATTTTTCATTATTTAATGAAATTTTCACAATTATCAAAGAAAATAAATTTAAAAAACCTTATTTACGAATGAATACTTTTTTCCTTTTGAATTCTTTACAATTTTGTTGGTTTTTTTTAAGCTTATCTGCTTATCTAATCAGCATGCTTGCGATTCTCCCATTAATTATCTTCCCATATCATTAGATAGATAACAGTCACGGCTCTGATTTTTAGGTGTCTTTCACTTGCTTTGCTAATTATACAAAAACCAAATTAAACTCTGAAATTCAGTTTAATATGTTTATTCATTTAATAGATTGACCTTTGCCTGTAGCCGCGTTAGCTTTCATGAACAATAATGATTTCTTAACTAGGAAATACAATAAAAATACTTTGGACAGCTGGTTTGCTCAGTATTTGATTTTACTGCTTATGTAAGTATTGAAACTATCCATAACCAATTTTATTTATTGTGAAAATACAAACCTTTAAGATTTCTACTAAAATTGAAATCTAGAATTGCCGCTAAGCTCACTGTACATTGAAGTACATGGTATAACTTGAGGAATGCAATTTGCACATCGCAAATTCAATTTAATTTGAATTAAACAACTTCTTAATTTCATTTATTTAGAAGCAGAAAAACGAGAAGAAACCAAAAGCTAACCAAATTGACAACATCGAGCTGCTCTTCCTTGAACTGTGAACGTAAATGTGAGTTCAATAGACTTTGTCATGATATATCGTAACTATACAACATATTGATTTAGCTGTTCATAAATTGTCACGTTTTTCTGTCTGATTTAATAAATAAATTTCAAACGAAATTTTTTCGTGTTTTGAAAATTATTTAACTTAATTAATGCTTGGGCGTAAATTGAACATAAGCACTTTTTATATATTTAAAAGCTTAGCGATTTTTAAAAAAAATGTATTGTTAGAATTTAGACACTGTCTCCCGGCCATTGGGAATATTTGCATATATTTGCATCTAAATCTTTGCACAAAACACAGTGCAATTTGGCAAGTGGGAGAAAAACGAGTACAAACATATTTGAGCATATCAAGCACATAAAATAGATACACACATAGAGAGAGTAGGAGAGCTAGCTGCAATTGTTGCGAGTGTTACACGGGGCGTATGAGTGACATAGGCTTAAAATTCGATCGACTTGGCTTGCCACAGCTGTTGGAAATGTCAGGGGGAGACGAGGCAAACTGTGTGGGCAACTCGATTGTCATTCGACAAGCCACAAGCCAGTTCCTACGCTGACCGGAACCGTTGAGATGCTTTGCATACCCCCTCCTCTCCTCACCTAAAAGTTTATAAAGCTATCAGCAGCTAGTTAGAAAAGTTGCAGCTGAGTTTGCTTAGTTGTTCTGGTAGGCATTGTAAGGATTCTTCACTAAAGCAAATATATATAGTTCTATACGTACATATATGAGAGCTTACATAGTTATGTAAATATATAACATACAAAAGAACATGAGGTGGCGAGAGCAAGAATGTTTGCAAAATATTAAGTGCATTTTACACAGAATTGATTCAATTAATTTTAATATCATGTGGGTGTGTTCTACACACGTACACACGTACATTCGCACACATGCACACACATACACACAGCTGGAGATTTAATATAAGTGAAATGAAAATGAAAAGGAAACCAACTAAGTTAACGCTACCAGCGACAGCTGGGGACACAATTACGAGTACTATTAAGGGGCAACAAAGAGTGGGGGCCCTGTAATTATTATAATATTCACACACACACAAACACACGTAAAAAAAAAGACCACCAAAAAAGAAAACAACATTAAAGTTGTTTATGTTCAAGCCCAAGACGTAGAAAATGAAATAAGCTGTGATCCCACATAAATAGATACCCTGCAAAAATATTTTATAGGTAAAGAACTAAACTAAGAAATTGATATTTGTAAATAAACAAATTGTATAAAAAGTGTGAATTTAATTTCCTTATATATATTTTTGATTTTTTTTTTTTTCTTTGCAACAAATATAAATTAAATGGAGTATGTAAGCCCAAGTAGATTTGAAGTATTTTCTTCACCGTTTCAGTCTCAGTCTCAGTCTCATTTCAACGCTTAGTGAACATATAGAGCTATATAATGACTAACCCGACTCTCTGTCTGTCTAGATGAATTGTTGGTTGGTTGCCCTGACCGTTGGGAGAGAACGCGGTCAACAAATATGTCGCCTAATGCGTGCATGTTGTACCGTTGGTTTTTCTTTTTTCTTGCTCTGTGAGCGTCTGACCTTATGACTTTATAAGGCACACAAAAAATACAGGGCATAAAAGAAGAAGCAAAAGGAAAATAATGAGACAGCTTTGTTATTGTTTTTGTTCTTTCTGACTGTGCATATATTTGTGTTTGTGTGTGTGTGTATGTCGCAAAGTATTTTCAAGATTTTCTTTTAGCCGTCAACGTTGGCGTCGCTAATGACTAAGCCAAGCCAAACCTTCCAACCGACAATTTCCCCATCTCGCTTACTGTGTCTCTCTCTCTCTCTCTCTCTCGCTCTCCCTGGATTAATATGCCCCTCTTTATCAATCGCAATCTATGTCTCTCTTTCTGTATGCTTGGCGCGTGTCTATTGATTTTTCATGCATAATCGATATATAAATATTGCAACTGCCTACAACTTTTGCCAACTGTCAACAACTGGCTATTATATTCCATATATGAGGACCACACTTGCCTCTTCCTTCAACCAACCCGCCTTCCATACCCATTTTCAAGTGTCTGCTGATTGAGTATGGCTTTTCTGCAGTGTCGTTTTTCTTGTTATTAGTTTTGTCATTTCCTTACCCTGTTCCAAGGTAGGAGGTTACAGCAAATATTTAATGAATATATTGTCATTGCTTGAATTTGATTTAATTGCGTTTTCTGTTGCGCATTCCTCTTTGCTTTAGTTTGTTCTTATTTCTATATTTTGTTACTATTCCGTTTTGTTTGTTTTTGTAGTTGACAGTGAAAACGTCAATGGAAAATTTACAAATTGTTTTTATATTTTCAATTGCTTATCAAACGATGATTGCTTTATTTTTGTGAGTTCGCCCTGAACCGCCTTACGAAATGCTAAAATTATACATGGATATATATTATACATATGTATATTTACATAGTAATAGAAGAATCTGTGCTTTTTCAAAAGTAAGTTTAGCATAGTGGTTTTTACTGGAGGTTACCATATAAAAGTTTTCAATTTTACACAAAATATTAAAACATGTTTTAATACAATGTTTACGTAACAAAATGCATATTTCAAAAGCCGAAGTTTTAATTGCTGGTTAACGAAAGTTGAACGATCCGGCTAACTGTAAAAAAGAGTACACAGAGAAATACAGGTTTTCCTCATTTGCTTGTCAAGGAGGCAAACATATTATTGAGGTGCCAATATGGAAAAGGATGAGTACTTCTCTCTTTAGTTATGCTTAATCCGAGAGGGTTTATCTTTATTTCTCTCGCTCACAATAAAATTGCGCACTGTTTATTTGCCTGGCTAGTTGCGTACTTGGAAGCATGTCTCAAGAAATTGGCTCGTGGTGGACTAGTGAAGAGGAGGAGAAGGGTGTAAGCAACGGAATTGGGATTGGGGTTGGGGTTGGAGGTTGGTTTGTAAAAGCAGCTGTAAACTACGCAGTAATATTTTGCGCACGTTTCCTTAGCGCATGTGGCATACACACTTGCACGCACACATATGGCACATGGCAAATCCTGACAAGAGTTCAGGGGCGTTTCAGAAGTAACTTGGCAACGGGCTAGGTTAGGAGCTTGGCGTTGGTGGTTCGAGGGGGGCAACGCCTTGCGTGCTGCATCCATCGTCAACAAGTAAAAGTGCACAAAGAAAATGCGCGTGTAAATCGTGAAAACACGTCAAGAGCCTCAATTGCAAGGAAATCGACAGCGGAGAAGGAGGGAAGGAAATATGTGGCGAGGGGCGTGATAATTTGTTTGTTATCCGATTTATTCGGCCAAGTAGCTCCGAGCTGTATTTGCGTCAGTAAGAGTATTAAAATTTAGAACAGATTAAGTCAGACAAAAGCTAAAGCTAGAGTTGACCTTGACCTTTAAAAACAGGGGATCATTAAGCTACGGCCCCACCCTCATGGGTAACAACGATGTGGGGCATGTCATTAAATGCATCGAATCAAATCAAATCAATCGCATGCTGCACATCAACTTTTCCTCGGTGTGCGCCAAGTGCAAAACAATGCAGGCGAAAAGAGAAACAAAAAAGGGGGATTTGAGACGAAATATGCAAATGGAACTACAGTGATGACTCGAATAGAAAACATTTCAGTATTTTTTAAATTTAATAAATAAATAAGATGTAGAGTCGAAATAATTAAATTAAATATTAAACAAGTCTGATTGATATTGAATGTAAACTCTAAGAACAAAAGCATTCTAATTAGCGACTCAACACTGTATCTACTTGTGTGTGTGTCTACCACGCTTTCGTATGGGTGTGCAGAATAATGCGCTGTTAAATTTGCATAAAGTGAAAGGAACTGGAACAATAAGTTTTATAAGATTTGAAGCACAGTTTCTGCAGCAGCTGCTGGCTCTGACCCCCACCCCTTTGCGACACTACCCCAAGCTTAAGCTCTGCAAAAGAACCGCCCTACAACTGCAGCTGATGAATCGAAAGTTTTTCCACAATGTGTGTGCCTCAAGGCGAACAACACATTGAAAAGAAGAAAAGGATGGTGATAGCGCTCGAATGAGACGGGGAGAGAGCAAGCAGAATAAATGCCAAGAGTAAGAACTGCAGTGACAGTTTCCACTGGCGCTGTCGGTATGTGAGTGTGCGTGTGTGTGTCCGTGTGAGGAGGACGCTTGGATGCCCATTGCCTGTTTTGCCTACATTTGCACAATCTCTAAATCCCTTTTGAATATGGGGTATAATGTTTTTATGAAAGTGTATGTAATAGGCAGAAGTAGAAATTCTTGATCAAGATCTGCAAGTGAGGAGTGTTTTTATGCAATAAAGTAATTTCCTATGGAATTTTGAAAGAATAATAATTTCAGAAGTGTAGAGTATCAGTAAGTCATACACGTTCTACTAGAGCTTTACTCGTTTGTTTTTAACAGACATTTTTTAGAAGGCTCGCAGCTGCCACTCAACATTTGCGTGGGCTAGACCTTTTTTGGATCCTTTCACTCACACGCACACTTAGATATATCATTTCTGACCTATTTTCAATGAATTAGGTCGATTGTTCCATTTTAGTTAGAGTAAACTCAGCATTTAGTTCAACTCAAAAGCTTTAATTAAATAGTAAGACATAGCAGCGAAAGGAATTTAATGAGTTTGTATTAAGCATTAAATATAAGGTATTAAAAAGGTTTAGCCAATTTCCATTTATATGAATGTAAATTTTGTTGATACTTGTTTTAATTTTCACAACGAATTCCGGCACATACACAGAAATATAATATGCCGTTGCTTAAAAGTTGTAAAATTTATTGGAAAGCACAAAGTATTGTTTGCAATTTGCAGTTTTCAAAAAAAAGTAATAATAATAATAATAAAATTTGCAAAGCAAACTATCGATTTTGAACAAAGCGAAAATGAGGAATATTATGTTAAGAGTGTGAGTTAGTATGATAATGTATCAACACCTTATATTTTAAAATCTGATGTAATCAAAATATCAAAAATATAATATAAAATATATAATATTATAAACTGGCATAAGCTTTGAATATTTATCTAAATTGCTAATATTGTATCCCTTTCTCCTGTTTCATGAAGGGTATGCAAACGCCCAGCTAAAAATCAAATTAAATCGAAAGGGCAATCAATAAATAGTTCACGTCAGCAGTTCTCGTATTAGCATTAGGCCTTATCAGCAAGGACAGCTACAAATATACAATTTTGCTCTTCTAGTGAATGATTCAATGACAAACATTTTCAATTTATTAAGAGTTCAATTTAGTTCAGCACTTGCCACAAATTGACGCACTAGGGTGGCTCTGACTAATGTCAATTAAAATAGGCGCTGCCTCGCAACAAAATAGTGTAACGGTAGAAAGGCACGCAACGGGGCCTAGAAGTGCGACACGAAGAATGACTTTCTATTTTAAGCCATTCAACACCCACAATTATATTATAGTCACAGATAAAACGTTTCATAAGAATACAAAAGTTACAATTCCTTGAATTCTAATTTTAAGTCAAGTTCTCATGAGTTAAACATAACTAACAATGATCACCTACTTATTAAAAAGAGAAAGAGCAGCAAATTGCATCAGCAAAAACTCAAATTACGTGTGAGAGTCTTATGTGGCATGCAATATTAAATAAGACCCTCAAAGACAACAATTGGTTAAACTAACAGCTAAACAAATGACGAAATGCTTAAACTACAAGTAAAGCAAAATGGTAATAGTAAGATGTGCCGGACTAGTGCATACCCTATGCAGCTGCTCTACTCAAAAATAATATCTTTTTATTTATTTTCCTATGAATGATAATTAATGCCTTGAATAAAAATCTCATAGAAAAACGATATAAAATAAAAAGAGTTTTACATCATGAAATTTGTAATTACTAATTTGTGTTACATAAAGTTTCACCGGTACAAGATATTCCCATTTCAATGCTTACAGAGCATTAGAGAAGACCCAGAAGTCAACGGCAAAAGCAAAAGCCAACAACAATACTACAATTTCTTCAATTTAATTAGACATATGAAAAACAAAAACATGACCCCATCAGACAGCCAGACCTATAAAGACATCATGAACGAATGTTTGTGTAGTTAAACAACAATCAAACAAATTCCAGTCGTACAATACAAAAATTAGCTTAGGAACATGCGCCAATCTCAGATTTTTTTTATGGTATAATATGTGTATCAGAAAAAATCACTTGTCTTATCGCCAAGGGATTTCACAATAGGTGACGAGGTAGTCGACTTGTCTGCCTCTCCATATACACATGTATATAATATACATATATTGCACCATATATATATTGTAATAATTTATCAATATTTATCTATCTGTAATCAACAATTGATGGTTCATTTCGTTTTTTTCTGTGTTGCGGTACAATAAATCACGGGCAGCTGCGAATAACCGATTTTGATAGACTATATTGTCCCAACAATTCCAAAAATGTTATCTATTTTCAGATGATTTTATGGCCAAAGGTTTTTCAGTTAATACTATCGATATTTACGTATCGGAACAACATCAGCAAAGATTTTTCGATATGAAATTCTATGTCCATTAGTTTGATTACGCATTAAAGTTTGAATGAATTTTTAAAAAAGTAAGCATATGTCAAAATTCTGCCTTAAAAAAAAAATGAAAACTATGGTATTATATTAAAAAATAGTTAAAATTAATATGAAAAAGTAGTTTTTTGTTATTTATTTGTTAATTTTAATTATATGATTTGACTAATGATAACTCAGCGTGCAGGGCCGATGCGTGGGCTTGGATGTCAGCAAGCTAGCTAATGAGAAACAAAATAAAGAATGTCGCATAAAGTGCGCTAGATAAAATTTGAATTAGATAAGATAAGAAACCCCCAAGGCCAACCCCTAAGGGTAGAGCAAGTGCACAAACAACAGTATATACCTAATACCTAGCACTAATAATAATTAAGAAAATTATTTTGACCCGTGTGTCTTAAAGTTAAGTTTGCATTGACTTATATCTCTTTGATTCTATGTAAATCGAAATCATCCAATCATTTATTATTTGCACCTGACACTTGTTCTCCATTTCTCTCTATCTCTTTTTATTTGTATTTTAATTCAAGGCCCCGTGATTTCATGCAGCTGGCATCTGATGAAACTCATATTAACAATTCTAAAAATAAGCACATATTAATTTAAGAAATATATGTTCAAAAATAAAAACGTACGCGAGTTAATTGCACTTGAAGAAGATCTTTTTTGTGCACAATTTGTAAATGGAATATTGGGCTAAGAAGGGGTAAATTCCATTTTCTGTTTTTTTCTTTATATTCAAATTGCTGCCAATGTCTAAAATTATTTCATGAGCTAAACAAAGAGGAAAAACAGAAGAAAAACGTCATTAATTGCCGCATATAATAATAATAACGAAAAGAAGGAAGACGAACAATTTACTAGAGTATATGTGAGTTTGTGTTTTACTTAATAGCTTTTCTTGGTACATATGCATGTGTGTATGACAGCTAATGTTTAGCATGTTATTAAACGTTGAAGTAAAACGTGCTACAATATGAAGGAATACAAGCATTCACGCTTGCTAGCCCTTGAATTTACCTCATATATATAAATTCACACACACATTTATTTACATTTACAATACAAGTAAACCTTACCTAAGGTTGTAAGAATCACATAGAGAGGTAGCGTTGCAACCGCAACATTTCCCTTTTTACCAAGTTTGAGCGCTTACACAGCACAAATGAAAACCAGGAGGCAAAAATATGTCTACTAATCATCTAATTATAAAGTGCTCCAATTCAAGAACTGAAAAGCTTTAAATATATTAAGGCATGACGTCATAAGTTGGAAGCAAAAAAAAAACCCCAATTCTCGGAATGTGTAACAAGTTAAAATAAAAAAAATTAACATTTTAAATACTTTGTTACTTATGTAATTTAATATTTATTGAATAATGTAATAAAAAAAATATTGCATGTTGAAATTCCATCGGGTTTAATTTTAATAAAATGCCAATATAAAAAACCCAATGTTTTAATAGTATGTTCCCGAAGGAAAAAAAAAGTATTTTGGATTTTTGCAATCATCGTTAGTATAGCTATAAATGTGATCAATGGAATTATTGGTACGGTGAATATATATGTATATTTAGGAGGACTTGCCAAAATAAAAAATAAATAACTTATAAAATTATACAAATATTAAACTGGAACAGAGCATAACGAAAACAACGTCTTTTTTTTGTTATATGAAAATCATTTGTATAACATATTTCTGATACTTTGTTCTTTGTTTACATTCGTGAAGAGCAGAATCAAGGGGGGCGCAAAATATGCGATTCAATTGCATTTTGTTCCAGTGGAGTTGAAAGAAATATCTGTGCAACAATATGTAGTACACATAATAAAATATATAGCTGAAACCACACCAACAACAACAAGATGATGTGTTTACACATTAACAACGAGTGTGAAAGCGGCGAATTGGGTCATCTACAAAATTAGGGAGTTGCTCTTTTTATAGCTACCGCAATACAGGTGTAGGAAAAACAACAAATGCATAATATGCTTAAATAAAATGAAAAATAACAAAAGGGAACTCAAGCAAAACGTTGACAAAACAAATGGAAATAGTTTTAATGTAACTTTTGCAGTTGGATTCATAAGGCCAAGTAATACTGCTTAATACACTCCATATTTATTTAAATCTAAAAAATATTATGACTTGTCAAATAAAAGAAACTATAAAAAAGTTGATTAAGTAAAAACTCATGACTACCGAATGAAAAGAAATATAAGTTTTCAATGGCTTTTTTCCAAAATCATGAAAGATAAATTATGATATTATTTGTAAACAGGGCTTTAAAAAAATAAAAACCAAAGGCCTAGCAATTGGTTTTGTTGTCAACATCTGCGTGTTAAAGTCACGTTCAATGTGACGACATATACAAATTTTATATTTTTGAATGCAGCAATTATAATTTCTAAAAGAAAAAAGATACGCAGTTGACATTGATAAATTGATAATAAAATGTGAATTTGCGTCTGCATATATTCGTAAATGCACATGCACACAAATACATTTACATATGTATCACAAGAACCATTTCACACAATTGTGCTAATTTCAAACTGATCTGGCAACACTGTGTTTGAAAAACAGCTCAATCGAAACTTGTTAATTGGGCGAGCAGGTTCGTCATTCAGTCAATTAGAACCCGTTCTTTGTTGCCAGACGGTGTAGTCCAATTAGAATTCAATGGAAATGAAACAAGCGCCCTCTGTGGGCAGAAGGCAACTTCCGTTTCATTGTTCCTGCAGCTTTCATTTATGTATATAAAACAAATAAATAATTTCTCATACCTACTTCTCAGCGGTATTTTATTAAAATCATTTATTTGAAAAATGTATACATATATATGTGTGTCATTTCTGAGTTAAGCAAAAACACAATTCAATTTTTCAGTTTTTCCATTTTTCAATTTTACGACCGAACGAAAAAGTTGCAATTTTTTCGTATGTGTGTATATTTGCGTTTTGTATTCGATGGCGATCTGTCAAGGGGAGGAGCGGGCGAACAACACATGTAAATTATAAGCAACAGTAACAACAACAGCAACGGCGACAGCGACGTGGGCAACGACGTTGACGTTGACGGTAACGGTGACGGGTGGGCGTAGGGCAGTCGTCGCAGAGATCTTGTTAAAGCGAATGCGATGCTAAAAGCAAATGGCGAAAAGCAAAACAGCAAAACAGCGAATTATAAGCATGCGTGTATGTGTGTGTTTAAGTGTCTCCTGCTTGCATGTATTGGTGCGTGTATGGTAATAATGTAGGTGAAATATAAGAATCAAATACCAACAAAAAAATGCCAATAAGAATGACGACGTGTGCTAACAGAAATGACAGAAAAACATACAGACAGAGAGAGAGAGAGAGAGTTTGAGAAAGAGAGCGCCACTTCAAGCACAAGTAGTTGGTTTGATCGCAGAATGAATTTAAAGAGACACACAATTTAAATATTATTCACTAAATACATTTTTTATTTTTCACGTAAGTTAGGTAACGTTTTGTCTATATGAGTTATGCTCATAATCTTAACACATTCTTTATTGCCAGTGACACACACACACATACACACACACATTCATGGCTGCTGCTCCGCTCAGGCTGCGGGCAGCCAACAAAATCGATATTCTAAAAATAATATACTTTGAAAAAAATAAAAACATATATACACATCTATATATATTATATACATATGCATGTATATTTATATATATATATACATATATATGTTTAAAAGCACACACGAATTTCAATTGTTGCCGGCCCCTTACGTGCATCAGAGCATATGTGTGTGTATTGTGTTAGTAATTATGTATGTAAGTACATTAGTACACACATACTTATGCATTTAATTACAGTCAACGAATTAACTGTGCACTTGAAAGATTTGCATTTAGCTATAAATATTGATATTTGCAAAATATATTTAGCTTTTCAGGTGTTATTTTATTTTATTTGAATTTTTGGTTTATATGCTTTTAGATTCGCACTCGAAAATCTTGCGCCCAACCGACGACGACAGCGACGTACGGCAACTAAAACGACGTCGCGACATCGCTTCTGCCGCTGCTTGTGCTGCTGCGGCACAAAGAAAGTCGTTTTTTTTTTCAGTTTGCGCTCTCTGGTGGTGCTGCTGCTGCTGCTTCTGTATGCATGTACTTGGGAGCGTGTGCGTGTGTATTTGTCGGTGTGTTCCTCCTAAAGCTCGAGAGCCCCACTTTGCACGAAACGGAGACCAAAGCAAAGACACAAGAAATAGAAAAGCACTTGGGCAAACGGAAGAACAAGCACAGCAAAAATAAAATAAAATAAAAAAAGAACAAACGAAAAAGAACCGTAAAAAGCGGCAGCTACATATTTTTTTTTTTACAATACGGTAACACTGGTACAAACGACAGGTGAAGAGTAAAAAGTAGTAGCAGCTGAAGCACCGTGCGATGATAGCAGCTGCAATCGTTTTGTTCTTGTTGTTTTTGGTGTATAGTAAAAGTAGCAAAATTGTGTAGTAGAGATAATTTGTTGGGGTTGTTGCTTTTGTGAATCACTAACACTAGCGCACCCAGAAACTGACCAAGCTCCAAATGTGCTCACCAACATGGGTGTGGTGAGTATGCTTTGAAATAACATCTGTACATGTATAGAACATTTTAAGTGAGTTAAAAAAAAGGAGAAAAATATTACTTTGCACAAGCATTACACAAATAACTGCTACACTATAATTGCACTTAAATTGGAAACACTATCTGAGTTTTGTTGTAAGTAATTTAGTTACAGGTAAAATTGAGCCGGTCGGCAATTAAAAATGTTTAAATATCATCCTGGCAACAACAACACTCCACTCACCACAAATTATTGTTTTCCGCTCTCCCTGACTTATGTTTAAACGTGTGTGTGTGTGTGCTACTGCGCGTACTCTCTTGCTCTTTAGCTCCCACTCGCTCGCAGAATTTGAACACAGGGCACAGTTATTTTGCCTTATTTGCTTACTTAAATTTTTTATATAATTTAACACATTCCTGACAGTCGTCTGGATAAGCAATGCCTTTCCTGCATTAATTTTATGTATGCTAAGACACTCGATATATTGAAATTAGATTCACACCTTTAATTTGTAGAGGCAGCGCAGCTGCTGTGCAAAACGCGGCGCACGTACACTCAAAGCGGCGACGACAGCGACAGCGACGACGACATTCGCATTTTTTCACAGTGCGTTTTGCGTTTGGTTTAATTTTTGGTTTTTCGTTTGTGGTTTGCACTTACAATGGCGCACACACCTGCCACTATTTCAATTGAAAATCATTCCTGACACTTTCATTTACACTTTGCGACTATTTAGTGCAGCCGGTGATAATATTTTATGCCAAAAAATTTCAATTTTGTCAAGCGGCAACTTGGTTTGTTCACACAGACACAGTAGAAAGTGACGCCATCTTTAAAGGGGTCGCTATACGTTCAGACTTGCGTGCAGTGTTGTAAAATACCATCCAGAAAACTATTCGACTATTCCTTTCGATATCTGAGCTTATAAATAATTCATTAATAAAAATTCTTAATAAAGATCACTCAACTAAAACTAATAATATCAAATTATCATTCGTGTAAATAAATAAAATAAATATTAAATAAATATTGTGTAGAGAAATATAAGCATAACAATCATAATTTTATTCATTGATGTGGCAACATTATTATATTTTATTCAGCTGGCAACGCTTAGTCCGATTATAATTAATCGAATGGCGAAGTGAATCAGAATGAAATTAACGAAACTAAATTGATAATAAAAAAAGGTACCAAGTGATTTAAATAAACTAATTGAAAACAAAACAGCAACCAATACACAGCCAAATAAATTCTGCGTGAGTCGCTAGTGGGGCTTTTTACGGGTTTTTCGCGCAGCCAAGCCAAAAAAAAAAAACAGACAAAGCCATGTCCTCGCTCTCCGCCTCAGCGGAAAATGTGTCCACAATGGGCATTGGCGGTGGGCCCGATTCCAATTCGCACCACGGCTCTGATGGTGGTTCCAGCATGTGTTTAGAACTGGCTTTAGAAGGCGAACGTCTCTGCAAGGCAGGGGATTGTCGAGCGGGCGTTGCCTTCTTTCAGGCAGCCATACAGGCAGGCACCGATGATTTACGCACACTATCAGCCATTTACTCGCAGCTGGGCAATGCATATTTCTATTTGGGCGACTATACCAAGGCCATGCAGTATCACAAGCACGATCTGACGCTAGCCAAATCGATGAACGACAAGTTGGGTGAGGCCAAGTCTTCCGGCAATCTGGGCAACACGCTGAAAGTAATGGGCCGGTTCGACGAGGCGGCTATTTGCTGTGACCGCCATTTGACTCTCGCGCGACAGCTGGGTGATCGTTTATCTGAGGGACGGGCCCTATACAATCTAGGCAATGTATATCACGCCAAGGGCAAGCATCTGGGTCAGCGCGATGCGGGAAAATTCGGCGACGATGTGAAGGAGGCACTGGCCAAAGCCGTTGAATTCTATCAAAAGAATCTCCAACTAATGCGTGATTTGGGCGATCGCGGAGCACAGGGACGCGCTTGTGGAAATTTGGGCAACACTTTCTACTTGCTGGGAGACTTTCAGGTAAATAGAACATAAATTATAACTTGAATTCTCTAGAGCTCTTCATAAACAGGCTGCTATTGAACACCATCAAGAGCGCTTGCGCATCGCTCGCGAGTTTGGAGATCGTGCTGCTGAACGTCGCGCCAACAGCAATCTGGGCAACTCCCACATCTTTCTGGGCCAGTTCGAGGACGCCGCTGAGCATTACAAGCGTACACTGGCGCTGGCCATGGAGCTGGGTGAGCGAGAGGTGGAGGCACAATCGTGCTATAGTTTAGGAAATACGTATACTTTGCTCCATGAGTTCACCATGGCCATTGAGTATCATCATCGACATTTGGCCATTGCTCAGGAACTGGGTGATCGCATTGGTGAGGCGCGCGCCTGCTGGTCTTTGGGTAATGCCCATTCGGCTATGGGCAACAACGATAAGGCGCTGGAATTTGCCGAATCCCATTTGCATCTAGCCAAGGAGCTGCACGATCCGGTGGGCGAGAGTACAGCGCGTGTGAACATCTCTGATTTACGGAAGCTGCTGGGTCTGCCGGAGGCAGAACAGTCGCCCACTCAGGATGACGAGCGCTCCAGCGCTTCGGATCACTCGGCTAGTGGACATCAATCGGACGCTTCGGAGAACTCACAGGGACGCATGGTATGTGGACAACCAAGGAATAACCAAGATCTTACATTAATTAATCCTTAAACCTTTTTAGGTGCGTGTGCGGCGGCAAAGCATGGAACAGCTGGACTTGATCAAAATAACACCAGATGGCAAGCGCATGCAGGAGGAGAAGCACAATGCCGCACACACAAAAGCCAAAGAGGATGACTTTTTCGAGCTGCTCTCGCGTTCGCAGTCCAAGCGTATGGACGATCAGCGCTGCTCCATTAAGATAAACAGTGCGGGCGGCGCCGTCGCTGGCGCTGGTGGAGCTTCGACAGGTGCCACCCGCAAGCCTTTAGTGCAGCAGAACTCGCTATTTGTGGATCCGACTAATTTGCCGGGCTTGAAGTCCCCGTCGTCGGGAGTGCCACCGGCTATTGGCCATGCGCCACTGACACGCAGCGCCACAACCACACAACAACCTGATGATGCATTTTTGGACATGTTGATGCGTTGCCAGGGCTCACGGTTGGAAGAACAACGCTCAGAGTTGCCGCGCGCGAATGTCACCATGGATGCGGAGGCACCACAGATGCAGGCGCCCGCAACTTCGGCTGCGGGTGGTACACATCCACAGTCCGGACGAGGCACAACGGTGCCAGATGAGGATTTCTTTTCGCTGATTATGAAAGTGCAAAGCGGTCGCATGGAAGATCAGCGTGCGTCCATACCCTTTGGTGGCTTTAGCAATGCCCAAAGAAATGCCCGCAATAACAATAACAACAATGCCGGAGGAGGCGCCGCCAAATAGATATATCCAATTGTCCATTTAGGTTCTGTACCAACTTTTTTTTATCATATGTGGACCATTTGGTCAGTTGGCTAATGTTTGTTGTAAGATTTATAACCAAAAATATTTTTTTATGCATCATCTTCCATTTGGATGCATTACTAAAACACATATAAGCAAGTACAGTGAATGCTCTGCTAATGGACAACCTTCTATCTTGAACTACAATCTTTAATCGGTCAAAAGTTTTTACTCTCAATTTTATAATATTTCTATTATCTATTACAATTTATATATTTTTTTACAAACATTTTAAAAATTGTTTATAATTTATAACTATTTGTTGTATTAGTAGAGCCTTCACTGTAAATACTCTCTTCAGATATTTATATCTAGCACACTTATACAATATGATATTCAGCCATTTATCAAACAAAAACGCATGCTTCTTATATCTAAAAGAAAAAAAAAAAACAAAAAAAGTATTCAAGATATTAATGTTTGAATTGCATGGAATTAGTTTTTAAGTACAAATAGTCCAAATACAATAGAATAAACACATATTTCATATTACTTTGCTAAACTTGTAGAGTTAAGGCCAAATTTACCAATCTTCACTTTACAAACACGAACAAACATTCACACATACTTATAAGCAATGAAACTTCTCATGAAAAATCTTTTCCAATTGTAACTGCAAGTATTGCATTTTTTTACTACCGAAACTCTCTTGCTCGACAACTTACATCTAAATATTTATATACTATATAATTTGAGTTTATTACAATCTTTTCTTTTTCGAGATATTAACGGTTAGCCTGATGTCTGCTCTTTAAGCTCTGGCGCCGTTTTAGCATATAGCATATTATCTATACATATACAAATACAAATACGAATACATATATATATATATGAATATATAGTGTATTTACACATTGATCGATTTATTGATAAAGTGAAGCCAAAATTTATGAATGTTATTAACGCATGCATATTAACAATGATTATGAATCAGATTGAAAAAGATCAAAATAATATGTATGCCAACGTATTATTAAATATAAAAATCAAAACTGTTTGCTGACAACTATGTGTTTCTCTTATCCTACTGTAAAAGCGCTAACCTTGACCCCCTTTGACCTTCAAAGGTCAACGCAACGATTGATGACAGATGATAGATAGACATACCCATAGCGAATTAGTAGCTTATCAATATTAACAATATTGTTAAATATATTAAAATAAAATATAGTAATTCCGCTTTCACGCCGACCAGCGGAATAAAAGGGGAAAACAATTTTAAATGTATGAAAAGTATCTTGAAGTTCGTTTATAAAGCTTTATTCATAAATTAGTCGTCTTAAAGGTCTAAAAAAATACATACGTAACATACATACATATATGATAAGTGGTTGGCACACCCCGCCCCTATATCTCAATTTGGGGCATGCCCCAACTTAAGGCGACTCCAAGCGAGTCGAAAGTTTATTTACAAATTGATTGCGCTAGCATAACCCAACAGCCTACGCTTTGGTCTTCATACTCTCTGGCAGCGTGTCGTCCAGGACGAAGATGGGCAGCGAGTATTCCAGCGGCTTCTCGCAGCTGGTTGCCGCACCGCCGGAATAGTCGTAGGCTTTGTTGTGGAGTCCCACTGTCTTATGCCAGCCCCGCTTGAGCATCACGTACACCACGAAGACGCTGACCAGGAACGCCGAGCAGCTGGCCATCACGAACATGGCCAGCTGGACGGATTCATCCGGCGCGGTTGCAGCCTGCGCCACGGCCGGCACAGCGGTGCGATGGATGAAGTGAGATCGGGTCAAATCCGGATGGAAGTGATCGCCAACCAAGTGAAAGCCACCCGACTGGATAGCCATCTCGATGGCATATGCCATATCCACCTTGGCCTCGTTGTGCAGCTCGAAGCGCACAATAACCGAACCATCAAAGTTCTCCTGGACACGCAGATTCTCCACGGCCGGGCCGAGCAGTTGCTGCAGCTCCCGTCGTATGGCATCGTAGACATTGCGCACGCTTCCGCTTCCGCTTCCGCTGCTCCCGTTCCCGCTGCTGTTGGTCATGTGCAGCTCGATGGAAACCGACTCGATGGGCACGGGATCGCAGTGCCTGTCGCCTGGGCTAAAGGTGTGCGTGGCCTGCAGCTGATTGCCGGCGGCATCGACGCACCAGCAGCTACGTTCGCTGCACTGCAGCGGCTGGAAAGCGCCCGCCTCGTCGCAGCTAACGGGAAATGTGGCCGTGGCGGCCAAAGCCCGGCAGCGCGTCGTATTCAGCTGCATTGGGGCGATCTCCACGGACAGCTGCGAGTCCATCAGCGAATGGGTCAGCTCTCTGGTGCGCTCAGTGGACTGCAGCCTGGCCTCCACCTCATCCAAGTCCAGATCCAAGCTGTCCACGTCGTTGAGCTGCGTCAACTGCGCAATCAGCTGCTCCATGAGCGGATCACCCAGCTCCAGCTGCTTGCGTCCACGCGCCTGTCGACTGTTGCAGATCGGTTCGATGTCCCGGGTGAGTGTGCCCTTCAGTGGAGCACCCTTGCGATCCGCACACCAGCAGACGCCATAAGGACTCGGCCTCTGCTCCGAAACGCTGCTCGCAAAGGCGCGGCTCACAACTTGCGTGCTGCTCGGCGGGCTGCTCTGCAGCTCTGGCTGCTTGCCCAGGCACTGGACGGGACTCCAGTGGCCGGTGATGGGATCGCAGCGTGGCTGGAACCAGACCGAGGAGTGGCCGCTGCGCTGGGCAGCCAGGCTATTCTTCAGCTTAAGGCGCTCGCAGGGAGTTAAGACTGGAGGGGATTGGAGCTTCAGTAAGTTTTCCCTGCTACTGTGGCTAACCAATTTACTCACCTGGACAGACGGCATGGCAGGCCAGCTCGTTGTGGAAGAGATTCTTGGTCTGGCAGGCGGACGCAGCCGCGTCTATGCTAACCGCCACACACTTGTTGGCCTTGGGACTGAAGCGGTAGCGCGTGGCATTGCGCTCGCTCTGGGCGCTGGCGAGGCACTGATGATCCATCGACTCGAAGCAGACGTCACGGGTCTTGGAGCAGCAGACGCCGCGATTGGTCACCGGATTCAGCTGGCAGGTGTGCGTCGTGGGGCAGCTCTCCTGCTCGCTGTGCGGTCCGCAGGTGACGTCCTGCTCGCCTTGCTGGAGAGGCTTACCCTCCGCGCAGACGGAAGCGCGCCGCGGCACACAGATGGGCATTTTGGGGCAGGGCGTGTCCACGCACTCCACGCTGATCAGCTGGCACTCCTCGTCGCTGGCGCAGCTCAGCTCGTCGCAATAGTTGCGGCAGGCGCAGGTGGGGCAGCCATGGTCATCTACCTGGTAGCCACTGTCGCAGTCGGCGGCGCATTTCAAGGGGCTGCACGCATAGCTGGAGTTGGCGCGGCAAATGGGCGTGGCGGGGGCCTTGACTCGAGTGCCTGGCAGATGCTCGCCCTGATCCGTGACGCACCAGCAATGGCCATCCGGTGAGCACTGCACCTGCTCCCATTTGCCGGTCTTCACATCGCACTGGGCCACGCTCATCTGGCGGGCGGGGATGCCCAGCTCGGAGCTCTGGTGCAGCTGTATGGCCTGCAGATGCTGGCAGGCGGTCTTCAGCTGCGGCTCCACGCACTGCGTGCCGCATCCGTTCGAGCAGCAGCGGCGCGTGCCCTCGCAGTGAGCATCCGTGCGGCATTCGTAGGCGCAGACATTCGCATCCAGATTATCCGTGGGACCCGGCGGCACCAGATACGGGCACTGGCCGGGCTTGCGTGGCAGGCAGGCGGGCACCGGGGGACAGTACTCGCCCTCGCAGCTGACATCCACAATGCGGCACTCCTTGCTGGGGCCGCAGTCGACATTCTCGCAGGGATCACGGCACTGGCAAGCCGGGCAGCGGGTGTGAGGATCCAGGGCGAAGCCGTATTCGCAGCCCATGCGACAGGTGAGGTCCAGGCAGTCGAGCTGCTCGCGCAGCTCCTGGCAGCTGTCGTCACTGACGTTGTAGCCCCTGGACTTGGGTATCTCGGTGCCAAAGCTGTCGACGCACCAGCATTGCTCCACCTCCATCTCGACCATGTCGTCCTCGGCTGTGGGTCGCTTGGGCGTCGGCGCCACCTTCTTCAAGTCCGTTTCGAAGAGCTGCTGCTGCTGCCGCTCGACTCCCACATCGATCACCTTTGCACTCCGTCCCATCGCATGCGCCGGCGCCACAGGAATCCTGCCACCAGACACTTGCACCTTCAGCGCGCTGTCGTCCACGCGGTAGAGCTTCAGACGTTCCGCATCGCGTCGGCTGCGCTTCGCACTGGCCAGCAGCATCCGCATGCGCCGTATCGTGTTCTGCTCCAGAATCTGTCGCTGCTCCGAGCGGCTCACGCGGATCTTGCGCAGCTCACACTGCCGTCCCGCATAGTCGCCCTCGTCCGTGCAACGGGGTGCCGGCATCGCCAGCTGCATGCCCGCCTCGGTGCCCTCCATGCGCTCCGAGAAATCGCGCAGATATTCGCACACTGCGGGGGGAAGAAATTATTAACAAAGATCAATTAAACTGATTGAGTAACTGACAGAGTGATTGATTGATTGACTTGACCCTAACTGACAGACTGACGAGTGATTGACTGACTGATTGACTGACTGATTGACTGCTTCTCTGACTGGCTTACTATTGGATTGATTGATTGACTGACCAGTAAATTATCTAATTATTAGGCTGCCTGATTGACAATTTGATTGCCCACCTATCTGATTGACTGACTTTAAAAACTGATATAGAATTACCCTCTGGTTGACTGACTGGCGGACTGAGCTACCCATTGACTGACTGATTGCTTGCTAGTCTGACTGATCGCTATTCGAATGATTGATTGAGTGACCAATATTCCTGGTAATTATTAGGCCCGACTAACGAGTTGATTGACAGCCTACCTGCTTGACTGATATTACTGATTGATATATAGGCTACTTGATAGTTTACCTCAAAATTGAAAGGCTGCCTAATTCTCTTACTGGCGGATTTAACTAACGATTGACTGACTGACCGCTTGACTGATTTACTATCCAAAGATTGAGTGACTGACCATTAAACTTGCTTATTATCAAACTTGTTATTATTCACTTTTTAATTCCCTACTCAAATGATTGATAGACTCACTCACGATTTGATTGACTGACTTACTAATTGATTGATTGACTGACTTCCTATTCAAATGATTGATTTACTGACCAATAAGCCTGCTTATTATCAAACTTTATTGTTATTCAATTGATTGACCGACTGACTGACTGACTGACTGACTGACTGACTTACTTACTGATTGATTGAACTGACCGACTGACATCCTATTCAAATGATTGATTGACAGACCGAAAAACTTGTATATTATCAAGCTTTGTTGTAATTCACTAACAAATTGATTGGCTGCTAACTGATAGACGGACTGACAGACTGATTGACTGACTGACTGACTGACTTTACTTATTACCCGGAGATCTACTTACTGGTTTGCTGCCTAGTGGAAGGCTGATCATCTGCAGCCGTGGTCTGCTCCGGCAGCGGGCAGCAGACACTCTCCGACTCGCGATGCAGCTTGGTGCACTTGTACTGCTCCGGACACATGATGTGGTTGCTCATGGAGCGGCCTTGCTTGGACTCCGGCTCGGGCTCAAAGAAAGCCGTTGGCTGGAAGCTGCGAGCTTGGCGATCCTCGAAGCAATACATGACCTCGCCGCTAACCGTGTCCGAGAGCGGAGTGCCAATGTCACAGGGGTTGGAGTAGGCCAGATCCGGCTTGCAGACGGGCCAAGAGGCGCACAGCGAGGAGCCGGACTCGCACAGGGGATCGGTGGCCACCTCACAGTGCGATCCCAGGGCACACTTGAAACCCTCACATGGCTCTGAACACTCGCAGGTGGGACACCCATTGTGATCGTTCTACAGGACGGAGATGCCAATGAAAAGTTGGCTACGAATTAACGAAGCTGCTAATCATACCTTGAATCCGTATTCGCAGACGGCGGCGCAGATGTTCGTGTCGCATTGCTCCATCTGGAAGCTGCGCGCATAAGAGCGGCTGATCATGTTCTCCCAGCCCTCGCAGTCGACGCTGTTGGCCGCGCCCATAGACTCCTTGATCTTGTTCCCGGTCCGGGGATCGACACACCAGCACACGAGTCCATTGCGGGAGCATTGCCTGGGCGAGAACTGTCCGCCAGGCCCATTGCAATCGGGCACATATCCCCGACCCTCGCGCTCATTGAGGGCAAGCACGTCGGCCAGAGCCTTCGCCTGGTGACAGCCGGTCATATTCTGCGGCTGCTGGCAATTGAACTGGCAGCCCTTGGTGAAGCAGCATTTGTCCAGGTTGCGGCACTCCAGATCGTGGCTGCACGGAGCTCCGCACATGTAGCCCGTGCGCTCAGTGTACGCCGATTGCTCCGGAGCCGGACACACTCCCGGCTTCTGGAAGGTCAAGGCGCTGGGGCAGCACACACCGTAATCGTTGCCCGACTCCACTAGGCACTGGTAGAGTGGCGGACACTGCGGCTTGCCTGCGTCCAAGCCACACAAGAAAGGCCTCACACTGTCGTCAATGGCCAGCGGCAATCCGGCCGGACAGTAGTTGGCCAGGGAGCGCGCCTTCTTGCACGTGGGCAGAGGGGGGCAGGGTTCCGACTTGCACTGCACTTCTTGCAGCTGACAGGTCTGCCCGCGGGGGCACTCCAATCCATCGCACGGGTCACGGCAGCGGCACACGGAGCAGCCGGTCTGTGCGTCGCGTGCGAATCCGGATGGGCAAAACATGCGGCAGGCGGAGGCTGCACAGTGCTCCGGCTCATGGCAGCGCACACCCGCCCGCGTGGCATTCCGGCTGCCCGGCAGCTCTACGCCGTACTCGTCGATGCACCAGCAATCTTCGCCTGCGCGCTCATTGGCGCACTGAATGCTCTCGAATTCGCCGCTCTTCCGGCATCGCGGAATGCGCACAGCTCCAACTCCAGTTCCAGCTCCAGCTCCAGCTCCAGCTCCAGCTCCTGATGCAGGTTGCAGCGCCTTGGCTCGTCGCGTCTCCGCTCGTCGCAAATGCTGACAGGCAGTCAAGTTGGCTGCAAGTGTAGGGTATAAAAGGGAGGGTTAGTGCAAGTCGACGCGGGCGTTTGGCACACTTTTGTGTTATTCAACTGAGACACGAGAAAAACCCAGCTGCAAAGTTAGTTTCACTTTTTGCGAACGTGACGCGTTCGTTGTGAATGAAGCGACTGGCAGTGAGCTTCGCAGACGTGACCGACTAGCAGATACCCATACATACATATATGCGAATTAATAACAATATTTGCCTCTCTTCTAAGCGAAATATGAATCTCATAATATATTGTAAATGTTCAAAAAGCTGGAGATTCAAATCGATAATTATCGATTTTGAAAAGTGTCAGAAATGTTAAGAACTTAATCAATGAATCTGGGAAGCCTTCTTAAGAATTGATGTATGATTACCTGCTTTAAATATTGCAATATCGATATTTATCGTTTTCTCGTGTGAATCAATAATGTCATCTGAACGACTGGTGTTGAAGACCTTTGTCAGAAAATTTGGGTTACTCCGATCGTTAGCTCTATAACATCGGCCTCGATGAAATTTAACTTTAAATGAGTACAGGGTATATTAACGACTTCAAATTGAAGCCAAAATGACAGCTGGCAGCGGCATTTGCGCTGCTTAATTGTTGCTCGATGTTTGTCTCAGGGCCGACATTGTGAGCTTTTGTATTCGCAATGCGTCCATTGGCCAAAGCGGCGTATGCGCAATTTACTGAAATGGCCTGAACCATTAACGCTAGCCGCGGATGCTTTGCTTTGAGCATTCTACATAAGGCACAGTCATTGTCTATTGCCCGCTCAATGCTTATGTAATTGTGGTACATCACAGAGCTCTTAACTAATGCCCTACCCACACCCATGCCACCCCCTCCGCTGCTCTGTTTCATGCACGCAACGTTGAGTTTTGGGATTTCGTAAAAGTCGACGACGCGCTCGCTGAGTTTCGCTCCGTCTGTCTCTGTCCAATTGCATTTGGACAGTTCACGTAATGCATTCGAAATGCATTCAACATGCATTTTGCGTTGCAATTTCAATTGCAATTGCAATTGCAATTGCTTAGCTGACCTCAGCTGCGATTAATCGTTAACTCTAGGCTCATATAGCATAGGATAATTCTTCATTTCAACTGCTTTCAATCCCCAATAACATTCAAAATGATAATTTACACATATAGCTGGTATACCTTATATGAGATACATATATCGTTTTGCTTATTCTCCTAATATGCTGGCAATTAAATGAAATTATATTATTGACTTCACTACGATATCCGAATTAATAATATAAATGTGTATTATACATTATATTTTATATCTGTTGCTATCTGACGTTTTCCCTTTATAAAGGCAACTCCCTCGTCTGCAGTGTGTCATCCCTCTTTGTATACCCATATCTTAAAAGCATCTTGTTTTATTGTCATACGAACATCCGGCTTGCATTTTTGCTGCTATGTTAATTGCTAAAATTTTACCGCGACTTATTTTTTGCTTTTTTTTTTTTTTGAGCTCTTTTCACCAGAAATTAAATGAAAGTTTGTGTGTATTTTTTTTTTCTTTTTTGGCAGCGCCTCAAGATATGTTCGAGGTGTACAACAATATGTTTAGGTATATCGATCGATCGATCGCTCGGTATTCGTTTTTCACTTTATGAATGAAAACAAAAACCAATTAAATGGAAATAATAATAGCCAACAGCAACAAAAACATCAACAACAACAACAACAAGGGGAAACGTGATTTATTCTACTTTGCCGCAGAGCGAAATCAAGTTTGTCGCCTGAGTCTTTCGTCCGAAGCGTAACGAAAACGAAAACAAAAGCCGCATAGACAACAACACGCCCCTGAGGCACACTGGAGCCCATATGACCGACTGACACAGTCATAGCTTGTGTTTCTTCTTCTTCGTCTTCTAGTCATGTGTGTAACGGCTTTTCGGGCCGTCTATTTCAAGTTCGTGCCGAGAGGGTTTTGGCCCGGCCTAAGCGCTTTTTAATGATGCCGTGCTATATTTAGCGCTCGGGTTCTACACGAATTTCCCAAACACGCTAATTGCCGCATGCATTTTGCAACATTTGCAATTGGCTTTTAACGAGCGAGCGGCAAAACTAACTTGCTCCACATACAGCTCAAGGGGTTCATTGACTGACCAAAAACAACAAAAACAACAAAAAAAAAAAAAACAAAATCAAAAAAATAAAGGTAAGAAACAGGAAAGAACAGCGAATCTACAGTTAGCCGAAGACTAAATACTCTACTGTCGGGCTTACGAAAAATTCTTGACTATGTTTGTCATAAACAAATCAATATCTGAAATCTGCTTGCTATGGTACATATGGCTATAGTAGACATACGAGATCTATAATAGATAGATATTTGTAAAATAAAATTTAAATATTTTATCTATATAAGTAGCTTAGTTGCCGGAAAGGATAAGAAGACAAACAAATTGTTGGTTGGCTTTATAATCAAACGCCAATTGCTAAGAACTAAGAATATAAATATGATATAGGGCTGTTCACTAAGTAATAGTATTATGGTTAGAGTTTTGATACCCTCGCTGAAATAAGAAGTCATTGACTTTGCTGCGTGTGGCATTTGCTTCCATTGGCCACGCCCATCTTTTGTGTTCCACTTACCATTTGCGCGCTTCGCCTGCGCAGCTTGCAGCACGAGGAGCAGCAGCAGCAGCAGCGAGAAGAGCTTCAGCCAGCGATGTTCACAATGCGGTGGCATGTCGAGGCGCAAACATTCAAAAAGTTGCCAAAAAAAAAAAAGATTTCCTGTTTTGTGGCAGCAGCTGCAAAAGAGAGTTCACATTAAGTACGTGCATTTGTGTGCTTGTGTGTGTGTGTGTGTGTGTGTGTGTAATGTTGTGTGTCACGTTTGACGTCACACCCTGGCGCTGCGCTTATGAGACCGAAACCGGGCATGAGAAATGAGAAATGAGAAAAGAGGAGCGAAAAGCGAGAAATTCAAATTAATATTCAAAAACGAAATAGGCATACAAATACTTTCACTAGACCGTGTTTACTTAATGGCCAAAGAATTCAGCCAAAAATGTTTTATAAAAAATAAATAAAACACTTTACGAATGCATAATTTAGATGCTAAACTATTGCGCAATAGGCAAAGCGGAAGAGGTTACGAGTACGGCCCGGGTCACGGGTTGCAGCTATTGTCTGCACATTTTCAACTCAGCTCATAACATTTGGCAGCTGTTTTTATTATTATTTTTGTTGTTGCTGTTGTTGCTACCATTGAAGGCGAGTGATTAATCTGCGCTTTCACTTTGCCAAGCAACAGCAGCAGCAGCAGCAGCAGCAGCAGCAGCAGAAGCAACAGCAGCCGCAGCCACAGCAATTGCTGTCAGTGTACACAATTTTTTGCCACCACTGTTAAAATTCACTTTTTTTCTGTTTGTACGTTTTCCGGTCCATTGAAAACGACGTCGTCGCCCAGCTTTAATCACACGACGGGTTATTTTCACTAATTATAATGCGCGCAGCAGCTGGCCAAAACAGCTGATCGGCTAATAAAATCCAATTGGAGGTAAAATTCAAAAGAAGTTCGTTGCCTAAGTCTTTTGTTTTGTCTTCACCTTTTTTTCTCGGGTGAAAATTGTTTGGTATTTTAAACTGTGCAACAACAATAACAACAACAGCAACAATGACAACAACTTTTTCACAAAGCGAAATCTCCAAAAAAAAAAAAAAACTATACACAAACCGTTAAGTGGACATTTCCCTGGCTTTTTAGCTGTTTTCTTAAATGAGCTACTTACAGAGGGTAGCTTGAAATTCGCGTCATGCTAGATCAACTCTGATATCATACATCTTTATATTAATAATAGATCCTCTGTGGGACAAACTGGTCATTGCTGTAAATTTGTCCTTCTCGGATGAGAGGTATGCAAAAAAACAGTTAGTCGGATCATATTTACAATTATTAATTATTTGATGTAATATTCTATTTTATCCTACTTTTAAGTATAAAACAACTCTGAATAATACTAGACTGTTATATTACATAGTTCTCTTTGAAAGCTCTTATTTTTCTGTCCAGGGTATCTTTGCACTGCCTCTAAGAAAACAACTGTTCTTTCCAGTTAGGTATTTATCTTTCTTTTTTCTTTTTTGGCTATTGTAAGGTTCCACCTGAACCAGGCCAGGTACTCCAGGCACTTCATTCACCTGCAATATTTTCCCTGCAAATTTCACGCTTAGCTTGAACTTGGGGCGCATTTTTAGTTGTTTGCAAATGTTGTGAGAGATGCAAAGATTTCACCATGGCCAAAAGGCAAAAACAAAAACACAATAACAGACAGACAGATAAAAACCAAAAACCTGGCTAAGCTTTTGTTGTTTGTCATTGAAATTTTTGCAGGCACTGTTAAAATGTTGACCCTGTCACATTAACTGCTTTGATATGCTTGGCCTGGCCCACAGCGTGTGACAGTTAGTAGAGTGTAAAGTTTAACGATTGGTGAAATGGGGTCACATGTCAATTATGTTGGGAGCAGGAATCCACTACCTGGTATCTGGAAAAGGTGGACTATCTTTGACCAAGTACCCACTAAAATGTTAGTCCCAGTCTATTAAGCTGTCTGAAAACCTAGACTTTAACTATTTGAAAGCTGCTCCAAATTGGGTCTAAGCTGACTCATTTCTTCATTTTTCGGCTTTAGTTTTTATTTCGGTTTCTTTTTTTTTTTATTTTTTAAATTTTTTTGTGTAGTTTTTGCACAGTTTTCTGCTACAGTTATTATTGCGTGTGCACTCACTTGCGAAATGCTCCCAGTTTCAGGTCTTTCATAGCCTAACGGTGCTTTGTTGGGCCTTAGCGCAGTTAAAGTCGGGTTTCTATTTTTTAATGTTTTGTATTTTTTTGTTGTTTTTTTTTGGGCACAGTTGTAAATTGTCCGTTTCGCTCTTTGGACCCCCGTTTACAATGTTTGTTTATTTGTATTGGGTCATAAGCCTATTTAAGTTGATTTTTCTTAATTACAATATGATGTCATCCCTCAATTACTTTTGGTGTATCGATAAGCTTCGAAAAACATTGAAATATACGACAAGCAGTGTTGCAAGATCCCAATTGAATTTAATTTAAGACAAACATTTATTTTGGAGCAAAGTGAAATCGGTTTATTATGACCTATTTTCATATTCAGTTTATTAATATGAAATAAATTATAGATTATTTATTTCAAGGTAATTATACTGCAGATATTTGTATCAATATCCATTAATAGAAAGAAATCAGTTTTACAACTGAAAACTTTTCACTTATTTTTATAGTATTCTTCATTATACATCTTGATAAATTCTTTGTGGAGCGAACTTTTCGTATCACCCATTGAAACGACCTTCATTGCATGCGCAAAATATTTATCTAAAATTTGAATGCGTATCTTTGTTTGTTTAGCTAATGTGATTTTTTTATGGAGAACAACAAAATGGCCGCGGTTTGCCTTGAGCTAACTAAATATGGAGATAATTTTGGATATAGATTGAACCATTCACAATTGACATTCGACATGTTTACGAGTGTTCCAATTAAAGTTTCCCAGTTTCGATTTCAGCTTCAAGCGCAGCCAGTTAAGAGGGGGTCATTGCTCAACAAACCTGTTGTCCAATCAGAGTGGGGTCCAATCAGAGTGCAGCTAATCCAATAAAAAGTGAAATTATGTCTAGTTGATATCTAGTTGCTCCAGCGATTGGTGCTTTAATCCAAGTGCACTTAACTTTGGTATGCGCTTTTTTTTTTAGGCGCTGGGCATTAATTTGCGATTTTCACAATTTCACTCACACACACAGCGGCACACACGAACACACAGACTCGTAAATTTGATTTTCACTTTGAATTTCTATGGCGCTTCAAAAAACTCTCTCGTAACGTATTTTCAAATTCGCGTGCGACTTCAACGGCGAACGCAGCTCATTTGATCCATCGCAGGCGAAACACCACAGCTCTTGGTGGTTGCTCGTTATGGTGGTGCTCTGCTCGTGGTCGACGGCACAGCGGTGGTTCGATCCAACATGTTGCACGCGAATTTCGAGAAAAACCTCACAACTGACGCATTTCAATTATATTGAAGTTTCGCTTTGGACAACTTTTTGGTTTGGAATTTCGAAGACAATTTGAACTCTCTTTAATGGTATCGACAAGGGTTCAAATTATGATATATTGTTGATTCTGGTTCATACTTTCGAACCGGAGCACAGGGTTTGATCAAATTTTCAATTTGTATTATTATCCGGTTCGGTTTTTGATATGTGAAATTTGTGGCACCCAAATTTATTTGTAATTTAGAACTCAGCCTTAAGTTCAAGCAGAAACGTACCAAAATCCGAACCGAACTAAAATCAAGACTTTAAAGCTGACCAAAATTAACTATGTTAAGTTACGGTTATAATTATTCCAAAAGTTGAAAATCCTGGTTTAAAGTGGTTTAGTTGAAAACCAGCTAGTAGCTAATTTATGCAGACACTAAATATTAGAAAAGTTCGACATGTTTTCATGTTCGCTTCGATTTGGCTAAATTTAACACTTGTCTAGCTTCACTCTGAGGTGCGCCGTTTACTCATTCACGATTGCGAACCAACCAACCACCGAACCACTCTCCTAACCACTCTCATTTGATTCATAGAGTTCAGTTAAAGCGATTACTATGGGCCACACTTAGCCAGGTGCGTGACAGCCTTCGCTGACCGGCTTTGACTTTGGCTATTGGCCACGGGGTAAAACCGATTTATCCAATGGCTCCCCCTTAATAACTTGGCTGAGTCAGTGTGACGTCTGCAGTTGCGGATATATCTGATGTCTGGTCTGAGCGTAACCACCAAGGGCATTGATTTATCATATTTTTTTCGACTACTCAAAATAAATGTTGTTGGTTTTTTTTATTTGTTTGGGCCAGTTTCCGTTTCGCTTGGTTTTCGCACGCTTTTGCCATATTTCAATGACTTTCTTCTTTGATTTCATAAATAAAAGCAACTCCGATGTCGTCTTTTCACTGATCATTAAATAAAATACAATCCGTGTAGTTCCGTCTCCCAAAAAAACTAACATTTGTTTTGGCCAAAAGACAAATACAAAAACTGTCGAATTAAAAATATGGTACTTAATTTTTGGTTATGCTTCACATAAGTTTATGCTGTAGTGAATATATTAGCTTAGATTTCATTCAAATTTTTGAGTTCCGTTTAAATTATTTAATAATGATGTACAAAATACATTTTCATAAATATATTTCAGTTGTACATGGTGATTGATGATGGTGATATTGCCCTGAGTCCAAGAATTGAATATTTGACAGGGAAGTATTTCATTCTACACCAGAAAAATAAAACAGTATAAATCATATATTAAGAACGTAAATATAGGTATTACGATAATACAGATAATATTGTAAAGCAATAATAACAAGATTCAATTAAAACCTCTTCTCGAAGACTTGCTCTGCTCTGAGGCAGAGTTTCAAACATGCCACGCCTCCATTTTAAATACCGGCTTCCAACTTGTGTGACGTCTTCGCAGGTGAAAGTGAAAGTTCTGTGCGCTGGTTTTATAAGGCCGAGATTAGTCTCCGAGTCGGTCAATATCAAAACGATGCTAACGAGTTTCGAACACACACCCAACAAAGAAACAGGGTATAAATTGTATAATTTACATATATGTTAATAAAAGCCCTTGGGATTGCATCATTTTGCATCAGTGTTTTATTTCGTTTATAATAAACTAATATATATATATATATATTTTTTTTAAATTATGACTTTACCTAGTTTTGTGTTTCTGTCAAAGAATATTTAAAACTCTAGGAGAACAAACAAGTCTTGATTTGAATTGTTAATTTATTAACTTTACAATTTCGCTCTGTTTACTGAGTTCAGGGAGGGGAGGCTGGCAAGTATATTTAGGTTTACGATAAATAAAAACAAGCAATTGGAAATTCGATTTTTTTTTTTAACATTTCATGAGCTTGAAGAACTGTATACAATAAGTTCTGAAGTATATATTTTTATTTTTGTAACAACGTTTGAAGTGTGTTTGCTTTCATATATAGAATATATATATTATGTATTTTAAAAGTTGTTGACAAGTGCCTTTTGATTCTGATTTTACAGCTGTTTCTAGTTACAAAGTGCATTTCATTTGTTGTTGTTGTTGTTGTTATCCAAGTGGAAACCTTAGGCGTAATTTTGAGTTTTTCTTGTTGCTTAATGGAAATTAATCATTTTTCCTTTTTAGTTTAGTTTTGTTTAATAAAATTTGTTTTGCATAAACTAATTTACATATCTGATTTGTTTTGGGCGCATAAATTACGTATAGTATATATATATATATATATATATGGATGTATATATATGGTATATATTTACATTCAAGTTCATGTTCTTGTTCGTTCCTTGCATTTTGTTGTAAATATTTGCACAGAAACAAAATACTATCTTAGTTTTTTATGTGTATTATTATCAATGATGTATGAACACAGTATTTAGCAGATTTTTGAACAAAATTATAAATTTCTTTTTTATTTTTTGATTTCTGTTATAATCATTCCTCTTTTACAGGTTTTGTTAAAAAGAATTGTCTTTTGTTGCAAACTAGCAAAAAATAAAGAAAACCTAATTAATTGCTTAAATAAATTCTAACAACACGCTAACTTACACATATATATATATATATGTATACAAAAGCAAAAAAGGGACTGGAGTTTACATATTTTGTCTGAAGTATAAATAATAAATAAAAACATTTATAACTATTTGCAACGCTACGCACGACCTATCGACTATATCAAATTGTATATAACTCCGTATATAAATATGTCCTTTTGCTAAAATTTAATTGTTATTAATAATCATTTTGTTATATTTAATATTAATATTATTTGCATCATACTCTCGTATCGCTCGTATTTTAAGGGCATTAAACTAATTGCATTAAAGTAGTAATAGCTGCGGATTATCAACTTGCTAGCGGTGTGTGTGTGTGTGTGTGTGTGTATGTTTGTGTATGTGTACGTGTATTAGATAACCAAAATCTAAAGCATATATGCTAGTGTTTTATTATCTAATTGTATTATCTTTATCATTATTATCGCTCATGTGTGTCTCTATTTCATTATGTACAACTGTCCGGATGCTGGCTCTGCTTGCGCTTTGCTTTTGGCTCCTTGGGATGTTGCTCGATTGATGATCGTCGTGGATTTCCAAGCGTGACTAAAGCGCTCGCCACGGCCAGGCCGGCCGATTGACCGGCAGGTGCTTGCGAAAGGCCACCTGTGGAATGCCACAAAAACAATGTTAATAAGCTATAAATGGACTTGAATGAACGACTGTCCGATTGTTGATCGGCCTAATAATCAACCCATGATCAACCCATGACCAACCAATTCTAAACATTCCAACATAAGCAATTCAAAGATCTACGCACCCGTGGGCAGCCGGACTAGAAGCGAAAGCACTGCGGCTCGATTGCCATTGCAGGGCTCCAGAGCGATGGGACTGGGGCACTCCTGCAATTGAAAGTCAGTTAATTTGGGGATACACAATAGCTTCAGTTTCCGTATCATTTCTACTCACCTTTTTGCGTTTCTTGGACATGTGAGTGACGCCCTCCAACGTTAGGCTCAAATCGATTGTGTCACGTGACTCAATGTCGACTAAAACCTATTGTTAAATAATATGAGATTAGCTTAAAAGTGAAGAAGGGGTAGCTGTAAAAAGTACCTGTGAGAATGGTCTACTGGCCATTTGCTCCATTTCGACAAAGAGACGCTGCCGGCGACGGAACATGTCGTACTTCTGCTTAATCTTCCAGAGCACCGCGGCCATAAGCAGCAGCAACAGAAAGCAGGTAGAGAACGTTATGAAGAACTGTTGAAGATTGAGCTTGGGATACTGCGAAAAAGCAATCTGTATCCAAATTGGGGGCTGGAAATCATGCACAAACACATAGAATGTGGTCAACGAGCTATTGTCATCGGGCGATTGGCCAAATTGATATTCCGTTTTGGCGAAACGATGACGGAACGTCGAGCAGTTGATGCCCAGCATTATAAGACGCTCCGGCATGCCTGCACGCTTTACCGAAATGTCCATTATGGCCGGCACACTGCACGTTATGGTAAAATCCGCATCAATCTCGGGCTTCGCCGGCGAATTGCGAAAATTTATTTGCGTAAAATGTCGATCCTCTTTCTTCGACAAATTGAACGTAAACTGATAGTCAATTGTTAGCTCATAATAGCAGGAGCCGCGCAAAGGATCTCCAATGTAATGATTCTGTGAATCGCATTTCTCGCAATGATCCCCAACAATGCCTTTAGTGTTGCAATAGCATTTGCCCGTATCCGGATGACAATAATCACCCTGGTTGTTGCACTCGCAGCGCTGGCATTCTCCGCCATTGATCGCATTGCCCCAGTAACCAGTGCGGCATTTTTCGCAGTGAGCGCCGATCGTTAAATTGCTGCACGGCTGCTCGCAGTGCTCCTGATCACTGCATGACGAATGGCCATTGCAGTTGCAGCGTGGACAGGACGTAAAGAACCAATGGTTCAATGCGCACTCGGTCTGATCGTATGGCGACAATGCGCCACCAACAACACACTTGCCCAGTCCGGTGTTGGAGCCATTGTCGCACCAGCCGCACGCTGGATCATCCAAGCACTGCTGGCAGCTATTATAATAACCACACTGGGCACTGGACAGCGCTGTTGTGCTTCTTGCACTGAGCGCCGTAATGGGCGCCGTGCGGCACTTGGACGTAAATGTTGTCCATTCACGGCATTGGCCATACGGAAAACTGGCCGTATATGCATTGCGATCAACGCAACGCTGTTCATTCTGACACCAAATGCACTCGTCTTCCGTGCAATTGTGGCAATTGGTTTGTGCCGCACACGTTGCACGGCACAAGCTCTCATCGTGGCTGCTGCGATTATACGGCATGCCCGAGGCGGAGATGTGACTACGACAACGATTCTGTTCCGCATCCCATTTGCAGGCCGCATTGGCCATGCAGGCACGACAGTTGTGCAGTTGCTCGCATATTGACTGCACCAGTTTATCCTCGGTGGAGGGGCAACTTTCGAGGCGCTTCGCGTTCAGGGGCGGTGCAGCAGTTACGATTGGCTGATGGTGTCCATGCTGCGTAGATGTTGAGTCCGCAAAAAATATGGAGGCCATCGAAGTCGTTTCGCGGCAACGTTCCTTGCTGCACACACCATTCCCGCAATAGGTGCAGTCGAACGTAGTTGAAACGCACGAGTGACAGTTGGCCAGCTCCTGGCAGCGCAGCACATGATGGAGATGCTCCGAGGTCATAGTAATGCGACTCTTCGACGGACACGAAACATAATCATAAATCGCTGAGCGTTGTACACGCATTATATTGATGCATCGCATTTGCTGCACATCCCATATACACTTAACTCCAGGCCGTGCGCTGGTGCATTTCTCCTCCTTAGTATAGAAACTACATTGTCCGGCATCATAGCGTAGCATATCGTTGAGCAGCTGACCATTGAAACCACCATATATATAGAGTGAGTCCTCAAAAACCACCGAACTGTGACCAAAGCGTGCCAAATCTGCCTGCAAATGTGCTGGCATGAAATGCATATGCCACGAATCGCAGTAGACATCATAAATGAGTAAGTCTTGGCTGTAGCATTTGGCTCCGTAGCTCTGTGAAGTGTCATTATGCGTATTGCCGCCAAAGACCATCATTAGGCCCGGATTCACAAAGTTGGCCGTGTGCAAAAGCCGCGCACTGGGCGCCGATGACAACAGCGTCCAGATGCGCGTCGAGGGCTCGTAAGCAAAAAGGCGGGAGCTCAACACTTGGCTAGCATCGCTCTCCGAGACAATGCCGCCGTAGACGTAAACCTTTTCGGTTAGCAGATCGTATGCCGCACTGTGCCCGTAGCCACCTTTAGCCACATACCCGTAGGTCTGCAGGATCTTCCATTCCCGTGTCCCGAAATTGAACTCCTGCACCGTGTTGAGGTAGCCATATTGTGGCGAATGCCCAAATATCACCACCATATACTGATAGTTGTTTTTATCACCATAACCAGGCACTATGGTAGCCGTATGACCCGCCACTTGCAATGGCCCGCACATTGCGTAAGTGCTATTGCATGGCTCCGTCTTCACCGTAATGTTCTCCCACATCCTGGCGGATAAGTCGAATGCCCATAGTTCGTTGGTAATGCCCTGAGACTTGGTGACGCCGCCGTACATAAATATCCTATCGCCATAGATAACTGTAGAGGCGCCATAACGTTTCTCGGGTACCGCTGTGCTATTCTCCGGACGCAAAGTTTCCCATGTATTTTTATTGAAATCGTACATGCTCATTAGATCGCCACGGCCATACGATTCCCCGCCAATGATGTGCAGTGTGTCGTGCCACACGGCAGCGCCATGCGATGCACTGCCCGCCGGCGTCACTGAATGCTTTGGATGAACGGTGCTCCAAACGCCGTGTGCCCGCAACTGACTGCAATCGTCGCCGCCAAAGCCAGCATTGCATTCGCAGCTTAATAAGATAAAATATTAAATATATTGTATTATTGTTTTTCTTCAAATAGAATATAATATATAAGGCAATGCTTACCGCTCCTGTTCTATGTTACAATTGCCGTGACCCCGCGCCTCGGAGCAATTGTTCGGACAGGCGGCTACATTGCAGGCTTCTCCCCTATACATAGGATCGCACAGGCAGTCACCATCGCTGCATGTCCCATGACCAGAACACTCCAAATCTGGGTGGTGATAAACAATATAGTTTAAAATAAAATATAAAAATGAATATGAAGAAGAAGTAACAAAGAATTCGTATTACTAATATTATTATTTCTATATGTTGGATATATATTTATGCTGTATAATAGAATATATGTCGAACTACAAGATCTGTTAAAATTTATTTTGATTTGTTAGCGGTTCAATTTCTCTGCTGCGTCTTTCAGATGTTATACCCTTGTAGTCGTCAACTTACCATCGCTATCCGTCGGACAGCCGTTCACTTTATATGTGAGATAGAAGCCGGACATGTTGTATGCATCATCGCTGAAGAAATGGAGCAGTGCTGTGCCCGATCTCGCAATGACTTGTGGCACACGGCGTATGGAAAAGTTTCCCCGATACATAAGGCCGCTGAAAGCAAATAGAGATAAATTAGCTAAGAGCTCTACTATTGGCAAGCCAATAAAAACTCACCTGAAGACCGCGAGTAGAGGCGAATCAACGCTATCGCCATCGTATATATACAAATGATCCCAGCCGCATTCGGTGGCGAATTCGCGCAGACTTATGCGTATATTGGCGGCACGCGACGGATTCGAACTGTGACGGTGACCCCAATGCGGATGATGTGCATCAATCAACCAACTGCACTTGACGCTCACCGAATAATTTCCCCACCCATCGTGTATTGTGCCCATGGAATGGTACATTCTGTAAAAGTACAGATGCAAATAAAAAGATTGTGATTGCGACAAGGATAATCAATTCGGCATTGCCCGAGTAGCATATACACTGTTTTTAAACATAAGCTTTTGATACTCAGCATCTTGTATAACTGACAAGTAAAAATTATACAGCTTAAAGTCTATGATTTCAAGTTATGTGTATTTATCAACAATGGGGAAATAAATAAAAATGTAGACAAATTAAAATGAGCAATTAATGCATTCGATTTTTAAATAAATGATCAAATCAATATGCCCATTTTACATATTTTCGATAGTATAAAAATGCGAAACGAAATAAATCGAATGTGGTCGGCTTTAATGCGTGGCACAACTTGGCTTCGATGCAGGCTCACAATTACATATGTAAATTGTGGCCAGATGACGTCCTCTTACTCTCGCTCCCATTCCCGTTGCCGCCTTTGCAAGATAATTGAATTTACCAGACAGCAAATGCAAGCTTCATTCAATTGAGAAACTGTGTGGCATGTAGCATGAGAGACGTGGAACATGGGGCAGAAGCACCGCAAATGCCACAACACTCTTTGTTATTGTTATTATAGTGGCCCGTCTGTCTGTCCGCCCGTCCATCATATCCGTTTAAAAATAACTGCTTTCTTTCCATTTGCTTTCATGCCAAAAGAGACACAAGATGTGCTTATTACTTGCCGCTGTTTATTTTTCCAACTTGAAAACAATTAACTGAGCCAAGTCAATACACATAAGTATACGTATAAAGTACGTGTATATAGAGATGATGGGTTGATACAAAACGCATAGCACTAACATACTCTATATTCTCACTTAAAAAGTACCAAAAACCAACTAACCTAATACAATCCACTATATAACAATAGTATATAAACTTCTAAAAGTTATGTGCAATATAAAGAATGTCTTTATATATATATATATATATATATATATATAAATATAATAGTGTAAGCCTGGCATAAACAGCGCATAGCATGTTCCATTAGAATTTTTAATGCGCAATTCCATGAAGCCTCACGTCATGGTCGAGTGTTTTATATAGTTAAATAAAATAAAAATGCAAGTATTTTTATCACGGCTTGAGCGATGAATAATATAATTTAATATATTTATATTTTAGTGATCATGATCTAAATGCTCTACAGCTTATTTCAATAAACATCGATCATTCTTTTTTCATTCACCTCAAAGATTATTGAAACTAATTAAAAAGTTGAAAATGTACTTTGTTATGCGATATATTTCTTACACAGTATTTTATAGTTTATAAAGAACATTTAAAAAGTCTTTATTTGTATATTTACATTTAACTATAAAAATTCCTTTTGCTCAGTGTAAAAAATACTATACTATACAATCCTAGATTTTAAAAGGTCAACTAAGACTGAATATGTAATTTTAATTGGAGAATTATGGTAATTGCCAACCGATTGAGCTTCACTTAAGTATATTATTTTAAAAGCAACTGATATAGACGTCTTTTACTTTGAAATTTTATATTATATAGCTTGTGTCGGAGAACTACGAGTATATGGCGGTGATATCACATTGATATAATACTGATATGGTATTCTAATCTGGTTTTTTCACATATTATCTACCTATTATAAAAGCAAACAGTTCTCCAAAGTATTCTAAACTATTCAAACTATACTACAAGGGAGAGAGAGAGAGAGAGAGAGAAAAATGTATAATGACAGAAATAAACAAACGCTCAAAAATGAGAGAAATGTATGCGTTTATAATTCGCAACTAATACAAGCTCAACTTTAATGCAGTTGCGAAATGAGAGAAATATAACTCTGTAAAAATACTTTATGTAAGGACACATCCAAAATATAACTATTTTCTTTTTATAGCCAGTTATCAAGTAACGGACAGAATACTATATAAATGTACGCCATGGAATGGTTGACATGGCATTAAAATATCATAATTTCAATGTTGATATGGACTTATATGGAAACTATCTAAAGAACATGTCATAATGGCTTTTATAGAATGGTAGAATTGTGTCTAAATACTATGCAAATAGGGAAGGATCTACAGAAATAAAAAAAGATAAAGAGCGAGAGAGAGAGAGAGAGAGAGAGAGAGAGAGAAATAGAGAGAGAAAGAGAGAAAGAGAGAAAGAGAGAGAGAGAGAGAGAGAGAGAAAGGCAAGGGATCCAGGTGCAACTTATGTGTTGATGGGCAAAACGAAAACGTGATAACGCCAATAGCTACTGATAAGCTGGCCAAAATGGGGCTGTGACCATATCAGCTGTAAATCGTACAAGCGTGTATTTATATATATATAAATATATTTCAATGGTAATCGGTCAATGGAGATAGGAAAAAAGGAGATACTTAGATACTCGACAGAGCACTGCCTGAGGAATACTTAATTTATTATTTATATATATATATATTGCATTTTTAAATTTAAAAATATTGTTAACAAAACAATGATACAACACAAATGTTTTAAATAGCCTAAATAAACAGTCATAGAGTACACGGTTGTTAAATACATTGCTGTTGTAATATAGAATGGCCTTATCGAGGGCACACTCAGCAAATACCCGTTATTAAGAAACATAAATAATGAGTCTTATGAGCTTTATGCACATCTGATTAGAATAAAAGTTGATTTGTTGTGGGGCAAGCTTCAACGCGTGTGGAAGGCAGGTTCAAAGCCAAGAGTCAGGTAATTCTGATTGGAAGTTAATAAGGAAGAGCAGTATGAGAGAGACAGAAAGAAAGCAAGCGAAAGAGACAGAGAAAGAGAGCGTCAGAAATGGGCGTAAGCGCGTAGAAAGCACCCAGTTTAACCAAAGAATGAAATGGGAAAGGCGAAGAAAACAACAAAGAAAAAGCGACTAACAGTAGTCGATTGTAGACTGTGCGACTGACAAATACTCTGTGCATATAAGTGGGAGCATTAATAACATAACAATTCATAATATAAAAAAACATTATGCCTAATTAACATAATCCGTTTTTAAGTTAATCTAGAAAATTACTGTTTACTGATTTTAGTTTAGTCACATACACATGCTCACAAAAAATATTCTATTAGTATACTAAAAATTGCACGAAAAGCCTTGAAAAATTGATTTTACAGTCAATACAAAACAAAACTGTCTGTACGATGCAGGTCGAATTCTAGGTCTTCACTATTATACTGAACAAGAATATATACATATTTATTGCGTGTGCACCGCTTGTTTGCACCAACATACTCATTTTTACCATTCGTAATACGTACAGGGTATTTAAAAAAAAACAGAAAAAGAACTGGAGACAGCAACTGGAACCCGTCTAACGAGAATGGGCAGCAGCTCAAAAAACTAAACCGTTGCTTGACACAAATCAGCCACAAAAAATAGAGTGCAAAGCTGATTGAATAATACATTTTAACGTTGATTTGTGTAATGTTGTTGTTGTTGTTTTAGTCGTGAATCATAGGGCAACGGCGATAACTCAATTGGCCACTTGCGGATGGGGTAGAAGGGCAGTAGAAACACTCAATACTTACCGCACTTTTCCCCCACAGAACTGGCAGGCGGGTCCCTGCCAGCCATCGGCGCAGATACACTGTCCATCGAGACACTGGCCATCGTTCTGGCAAGGATTTGTGGTGCAATTGTAGGCGTTGGCGCTATGTAAGCCACTGAAGCAGCCATGGAATAGCAGCAGCGATAAAAGTAGTAAGCATTTTCGCCTATATTTCGCGTTAAATGTGGGCGTATGTGTGCTGTCACAGAGCAGGCTCTGGTGTTGTTGTTGTTGCTGATGTTGTTGTTGTTGCGTGTTTATATCGTAGACGCCAGTATTCGTTGATGAGCTAAATGTTAAGGAAGACCGTGTTGTTTGTTGCTTTACTGCGTTTGCGGATGAGAGCTTATGCTTATTTTCCGCATGCTCCACCAAGCACATTTTTCACTTTTGCTGCTGCTTGCTTTTTTTGCAATTTGTATTGAATTTTCACACACACGAATGCGACTTTTTAGATTTTCGCAGCGCTCGCATTGTGAAATACACAAGTATTGCACAATTGCAGATGTAATGCAAAGCAAACCCACAATAAACACAAAACGCGTATCTCCTAAACACAAACAGAAACACTGAAAATTGCACAACCGATGGCAAATATGTAAAGGAAAACAGTTGTATTAACTACTCTGAGCAAAAACAATATGTACTAGTCGATAGCGCTGTAAGAGTTATCGACGACTTATGTGGCGGCCAGTTGATAAGTGCTGTTCAAACTTGCGTCATTTACAGCACTGTCAATTTCGATAAATATGTGTGCATAAGATGTAAATATATTTATGTAAACGCATTTAAAATTAAATTAAATTCAACAACTCCAATAATTACAATTCATAGCATATGAAAGCATTCACTTCAATTTAACCCTAAACAGATAAACTATAGAGTTGAAATGCTTCGGGGCTTTTTGTAAATCATGCTATGTTAAAGAATTTAATATGTATGTTATGTTAACGAATTTAATTTTAAAGCTTGACATTTACTATATAATGAATGTGTTTGTATATTCACTCATTTTTTTTAATAAGTTTTCATTTTATGAAGTAAACAGTGCTGTTAAATAATGAAATATTTCAAACCTTATAACAGTAATTGAATTAAACGTAAAGTCCACAAATATCGATAGTATTTGCACATTTATGCATTTCTTTCATTCTTTCTGTTATAATACAATTCAAATACCACATTTGTCTATTACCTTGGCAAATATTGTACACAATATAGCACCTTATTGGAAGTTAAACAAAAAAATAGTTACAACAAAGGAGTTAATGATTGGTTTTATTTTATAAAAGTTCACTTACTAACATTATAGTTAAATGCCATAATAGTTAACTGATTCATGCACATGTTATCGAACTACTAAAACTTGTAACGATTTGCTACACAGTTCGTGCACTTAGTGCATCCCTCGCATGCGTTATAAGCGCCAGCGAAACTTGTACTTCAGGGATTGCGTTACTTTTGTGTTTAATTAGTGATATTTTCTGACTGAAAGTAGCATTTTCATAAAATAATACAACTTTCTGCGCAGCATACAGATAAAATGACATAGGAATATTTCAAGCTCTTCTATTGTAACATATCATTTAAAGTAAGTTAAAAAAAATCAATACGGTCGAAATGAACAAACACCGCAACAAACGTACACAAAAGCGCGTAAATTCCGTTAGTTTGACAGTTACAGTTGCGGTTTCAGTGATAAGAAATTTAAATGCTAAGCGCATGCGCGCTCTTGACTCTGTTCGATGCGGAGCTGGCTTTCCCACTATATTCCTGCAGAGCCGTTTGTTCCGGCAGTCGATGCTCTGAACTCGAGGTGCACGGTGCCTGCTGTTAATTGCTAACGGTTATTCGCGTATGTGCCGCTGCATGTGCGTGCCAGTATGAATGTGTGTGTGCTTGTGCGAATGAGTGAGTGAGTGGTTGTGTGTGTGCGTGCCAGTGTGTGAAACAGGAATAAAAAATAAGAAAAAGCACACACATTTATAGAACATTAGCTTTAACGATTGCCAAAAACACAAAACTTAAGTGCTGTAAACGATAATTAGATTGGCAATAGCTAAAGGAGCAACCGCAGCAGCCGCGCTCGCAGTCGCCATCGAAGTAACCGCCGCAGGTGAGTTCCGGAATTTTTGTTACAATGCAGCTTTGTGTGGCGGCAGCAGTAGCAGCAGTGGCGGCGGCGGCTTAGTTAGGATTTTGGGTGGTGGATTTGCCCGCTGGCACAGACAGACACAGCCAAATGTCTATACATGAGAAACGGGTGTGTTGTTTTTGTTGTTGCTGTTGACTACGGTTGAAATAAGCTGTGCGCTGTCTCTACTTGCTTTTTTATACTCTATTTTTATTAGCACTTATCTTCTATTTACTTTTTGCTAACATTTTAAATGAACAGGCACGTTTTTCGATTAATCCCCGCAAGCTTTCAATGAAAATCGATTGGCATTGGAATTCTTCTTTATTTCATATGCGTAACCGAGCACAAGACCAGGAAGGGGTCACACGTTTATACAAAGGCTAAGCAACAACAACAAATATGGCTGCAATTTGAATGCCTGCCGTTAGCTGACATTTTTTACACTCACAATTAAGCGGCATTTAGCATTCAGTCAGCAGTGGGTGCTGCCAACAAAATAACTTGCATATGTGTGTGCACACAAACACACACATGCGTGCAACTGCACGTTGCGTCCGGCAATTTCTCATTTTGCATAATTTCAATGACGCCGCTGCTGACGCTGCGGTCGACGTTGACGTCGACGCCAACGCATGGCCGCCATTGCTTGCTCTTGATCTGCTTTTTTTTTCCGCGTTCTCTTTGAAAAATTATTTTTAAATATATTGCGTTGTTCTTGCAGTGGTTTTTGTTGTTGTTAGAATCTCTCAAGGTCGTTACATTTGTTTTATTTGTTTTCTATGTTGCTTGTGTTGTTGTTTATTTCTTGCATTATATAATTTGAGTTGCGTTGCGAGGCGACGCGCAACGTCGTGGTTTGGCGGTTTCTGTGGCAAGTTCAAGTGCAATGTGTGTGTGTGTGTGTGGGCGGGTCGGAGCGGGCTGGGCGAGGTTTATCAGGCCCATTTACGGTCGGCAGCAATCGTTTTGCCAATAGTTTTGCCAATGGCAATAAACGGCTGTTGTTGGGCTATTCAGTTATTTTTGCATAACACGACCAACAACAACAGCAAGTAATGTAACAGAAATTGTTTATATTTTTGGTATGCTATTGTTATACGATTGTGTGATACCCTGTTAAGACGTTTATCAAAACCAGTAACATAACTTTGATAATGCTTCAAAGTTACACTTGATCTGTCCCTTTTTTTGTTTTTTAGTAAAGCATGTCGGCATTATTTTATTTTTCTTTTATTTTTTAAAATAAGAAATCCATTAACTCCATTCAACGCCTGTTATATATTTTACTTATTCACCAAATTGGACTCGAATTTGCAACTCTTGTTTTCTTCTATTATATATTACAGGGTGTTTCTTTTTTTTGCGTATTCTTGCAGCAACAACTAAACCCAATTACGTTTAGTTGTGTGTGTGTGTTGTTAGCGCCGCTGAGGCGCACAATTTTCGAACTTGCGGCATTGCGACATGGGACAGGGGTTGAGTTTTGGTTTTGGTTAAAGTAGAAACAAATTATACGAGAACGCCCCCACCGCCTCCCCTCATCCACAACCCCGCATAAAGTCAATAAACAAGAGCCAGCAGCAACAACAACAACAATGGGAACCAACACCCTGTCAGCTTTTATATTTCCCAGTAGAACGTATTTAACGTACCCAGCAAACCCAGACACACACATACACAAACACACACACAAGCAGTAAACCCCCATCTGTGAACAGCCCAGCAGGAACAAAGCACGTTCCCCCTCACTTCGCAGTTTGCTTTATTTGTCAGAGTTGTTTTGCTTTGCTGTCATTTATTTCGTCATTTATGCAAAACTTTATTGCTTTCTCTTGTCTTGCGGGTTGTTGTAATTGTATTTTGCATTTGTTTTTCTTATTTTTTTGGACATCTGAGCTATTTGGCTTTTTGAAAGTTTCATCTTCAAGTGCGCCAATTAAATGCATTTATGGTTTTTCTCGTTGCCTTAAATGCATTTCAGATATCTATTGTAGAAATAATTCTTTAAGTTTTCAGTTAATATGTATGTAGATAAGTTTATACTTAACTTGTAATATCGTTTGTAAAAAGCGACCTCTGTTGGGCATTTGATATTGTTTTTTACCAAACCAAAAATTAATACAGATTAATTTCTCTTTCCCAATTTCATTCGACCTTTACTTAAAAGTAGCAAAAAAAAGAAATGTTTTGTGTGCGCTGACGTGTGGCTAATGAAAGCCCAAAGGAAAAAATTTGAACCTAAGAACATGAAACAAAACTAACTGTAAGCGTACTTTGAGCGATTGCAAATTAGCACTTGCGGCCATTTTTAGAGCAACTCGCCTGCGCTTTGAACTCCTTTGAGCCAACAACAACAATCAGAGCAAAAGTTAAGATAATTATGCACAAAGGCGAAACTTAAGACCAAAGGAAGAAAAGTGAGAGAAAAAGAAAATGGGGTTGGCGTGCGAGTGGGACAGAGCAAGGGTTAGATTCTTGTCGAGGTGCTTGGCATCTTATAATTCTGTGCAAACATGCAACCGAAAACAACAACAGCAACAATAAGCCACACGAAGTGGTTCACAAAAATTGTTGTTGTTTTCTTTGCCCATGTTTTGTTATGCATGGCTGCATTTTCATTACGCAGAACTGAACTAGTTTAAAAGAGCTCAAGGACACTGCACGACATGCCTCGCTTGACACGTTGTCAACACCAACAACATTAATCAAATATCTCGGCTCGTAATAAAAAATGAAAGAAATAAAACATGCTAAAATTTCATATCTACGAAAAATCCATCAAAATTAAAAAAATAAATCATGTTCGTTTCTTCCGACTATAGACTATGGAAAGTTTTTATTCTTGAAATTAAATAATAATATTTGTATACTTTTAACTCACTGAATAGAGTGAAATTGGATACAATGCCTTTGTAAAAATGAATAAAGAAGGTGAAAGGAGGTGCAATCCATTCTTTAAAGTATGTTTTTATGATTTTGATTTCGGCTTGTGCATCTCCCATCTTTTGAACTATTAAAGCTAGATACTAGAAGTTTGAAATAAATATAAATTGTATTCAAAACGATAAAGATTAATGTTTCAGACTGATTTCTACTTCAGGCGTTTCTATGAGCTTCTCCATTAAGCACACGAATATTCTTAACTAAATAAAATTATAGACTTTTACCAGGAATATACCAAATGGGGTCACATGTAGTACCCTTAAACGAAAATAATTCATGTCAGTGAACTCAATTAAATTTCTACAGCACGCATAAGTAACTTCCTGTTCTTGGCTATACACATATTTTCTTTGAAATTTTATTATACGGCTGTACACTGAGAGAAAAATTAATTACAAAAAAATATTTGAATCGTAAAGTGATCATTTTATTTATGAATTTTTTTAATTTTATATTTTATCATAATATTTGTTACAAGTTGAATGTTAGCATTCAAGTCAGTATACTCAGTTATTAATATTTAACAGGGTTCATACATCCATCCGCTTTGCTTAAAAAAATTTGGGTGCCGAAAACGCACTTCATTGGCGACTTTTAGGCGCTCAAAGGCATTTAGCTTAACTAAGCTTTCGTCGTATAGCCCAAACAACATGAATAAACAAAAAGAAACTAAGAAACAAGAGAAAAAAACAACAACAAAAAATGGGAAAGAGACAACAAGAAAAGTAAGCGCCTTAAACGCGCGCGTACCATGGGGCGTATGCTTAATCCCATTTAGGCAGTTTAATTGCAGTAGCGTGAAAGTTAGAATAGCGAGAGTGCTAGTGCGAACGAGACAGAGCACATAACTTATGTGCATGCTTTTAATCGGGAGGATTACCGCCTTATGTGTGTGCCTGTGTGTGCGTGTGTGTTTGACAGTGTTTCCACATAATTAACTTTTAATGGCATGGCCGCGGCGAAAAAAAGTGTTGCCTACTTCCGAGCGTTGCGCATACAGTAAATTCTCCTTTAAACGGACGTAGTTAGTTATTTTTTTTGCTTAAAGCATACTAATATATATACTCGTAAAAGATTATCGCTCGGATTTCTAGTTCAATTGAATAACTTTAGTTTTTATTTTGTCTTTGTTTTATTTTTCAAAGAATTTCTGATTTGAAAAGTTGATGTAGAAAAGATTTTTATATAAGTAAGGAGGAAACTGAGAAGCAAAATGTGTTTCTTGGCAAGAGTAAGTAAAAAGTTTGGCACTTAAAGAATTTAAAGGCGAAGTACGCCGGTTCTTCAGTCAAGTTTTTACTGTACTTAACACGCGACTATTTTTGGCTTCTTTCTCGGACAGCGATGGAAGAAGAGCGCCAAGGACAAGGTTAACTGCAGTTCGTTTTTGTTGTTTTTTTTTTTATAGTTATTTCTGGTTAAATGTACAATTCATGTGCACCTGCACACCTGAAGCAGTTGCACGTGGCACGTGTCTTGTGTCTCACAGTGCTCTCGACTGCTTGACACTTGGACAGCTTTTCGGCGTCGCTCTTGACTTTGGTCAAAGTTTTTGAGTCACAGTTTAAAGTAAAAAACGATGTTGGTAGCGGGGAACGGAAGACTTGCAAAGACTTCAGGCTGTATAAGAGATAGAGATTGTGTGCAGAAGAGGGAGAGAGAGAGAGAGAGAGAGTGACAGAGTGAGAAAGGGAGGGAGGGTTTGATCTATGAGACTGAAGCTGTTTGTGTAGGAATTTTAAAGAAAGTCACAAACATTTGTCTTCCTGTGTACGTTTGTGTGTGCGTGCTTATTTATGTGTGTTTTCCTGTGCATAAAAGTGGCTAAAATAGCACGTACGAAATATGTCTTGTGGCATTCGCTGTGCTTTGGCTTTGATTGTTTGACAGGGTTGCAAAAGGGGCAGAAATGAAACTTGGAAATAGGCCTTGTCTAACAACGTATTTGCCTTGGTAATTGAAATGTAATTGTAATTTAATACAATGTGGCCTTTGTAAACTAGCTTGGCTTTTTGTCAATATGCCAAAAGAGCAACAACAACAGTTCTTCCTCAGCTGCTGTCAACATATCAAAATGTCATCCGACTGTCAATACAGGGTAGCACCCCCTCGGGCCCTATACGCAATCAAAAATTGTATATATCATATGACAAACTCAATCAGACAAAGCGCACGACCTAATTGAAGTGTATGCGTTGCCAGCGGCAGGACGTGGCCCAAGACAAATGTGCATATTGACTTAATGCCTAGACATACACGCACACAAAGGTTCCCACACTCTCACACATACATATACACACAGCAAGGCTAAAAGCCAGACAAGAGTAGCTCAGCAGCTTATCAATTATTCAGACATATTTTGAAACATTGTCGTTGTAAGTGATAGAAAGTGCGGGCAGCGAGGAAGCACAAAGAAGGTTGCCAGCTACACTTGATAACTTTTTGCATTATTAAAAAAGGCAGCAAGTACATTTGTAGAGCGGGAATACTTATGATCAGATAGCCCGACAGACTTTGGATGGATGTGTATCAAGAATGTAACCTGATTTGATAAAAGTTTCAGCTATATACTCTACTCATTCAGATGTCTCATAGTTGTGTATTAAAGCAATTTATGGATTTCATATAATTTTAATTGTCTTTGTGTGTGTGTACATTGGAGAGTGGTTTCAGCTCTTGCAAGTGCTAGATAGGACATGCACATGCAGACTTGCTCTGCTGCTTTAGCCTGGAAGCCAACTTTCAGCACTTGCCGCTAATATTCAATTAGCGTGCTATGTTCGTGTCCTGGAAATGTGCCTCAATTTGTCAACCCTTATGCGAGATGGCCAGCATATGCCACAACAAGCACTCATACACACATTGACACGCACAGGCACGCACTCACTGGCCTGGCTGCTGGCTGCTGGCTGATAAGGCAGCTTCCATGGCATTAGCTTTTATAGTTAAATTAGTTATTGGCTTGTTAAACTAGAACCGATAATCAGCCACGGCCATTCTCCCATTCTTTACTTTTAGCTAGCAGCATGTGCGTGACATAAATCAGGAGCAGCAGAGACGACAACAATAACATCTACAACAACAGTGCATTGTTCTAGCTAAGGCGGAAGCGGGAACGGCTTTTGAACCCCATAAAATGCATTTACACTTCGAACGGAACATCAACACAAAATGCGACTGCACAATACTCTCGCTCTCGTGGATGGGCAAGGTGCCAGATGATATACCCGAGGTAAGTCGTATTTCGTTTAATGGTCAATAGCTATTAGTGTCTCTGCAGGTCCTTGTGCCAGTTAATTTGTGCCATCCTTTTCCAATATTAATACAATAGATACCGACAATATCCATTAAACTGTCGAGCACTTTAAATTGCGCCGAACCCATTAGATGAGCTCAGCTCGAGGGCGGAAAAATGGACGGTGGGCGTTGGGCGGCGGCCACTGGGCGCTGGGGGTTCATCTTTTGGTCATATGAGCGTGACAAAGTATAAAATAAGGCGCAATGGTGGGTTTAGAATTTTATGGACACAGCCCCAGCATTACCTCTAAAAGCTCCAGTAGATAAAATAAGACATTTTTTAAATTTGTATGAAAGCTTAAAGTGTATCGTAAAAATATTAATTATGATTAAATACTATTCGGAAATGCTTTTATCTATTAATATAAAAAATGTATATGTACTCCTTTACAAAGTTTTGCACAACAAACATAGCTTTATATATACTAGATACACTGTTTACGAATATCAAAAAGGATTCGGGAAAATAAATTTACATTGTCAATGAATTTTACTTATCATATTATAAGTATTATATATTTAACAGTTAGTTAGCATGTAGCTAAGTTCATACTTTAATATTTAACAGTTAGTTAGCGTGTAGGCAAGTAATTTGCTTGGTTTTTTAACAAGGAAAAGGACATACGAAAAGCTTTGCCAGCGTTCGATTTCTATTGATCCGGTTTTCATATCAAGCGGTTATGTTGTTGCCACACAATGGCAAACCGGAAGTGAATGCCAGTCGAGGACCTATGTCTATTTAAAGGACTATTTTTGTGGCAATGTTGAGCTTAAAATTGATTTTCTGTGTGTGTGCGTGTTGAAGGGACGTTGCTTGAGTTGGGTGTTTATGTCTTGTCTGGAGGTCTTAACTTTTCCAATTATTATGAACTTTGCAGTGCCTGCACTAATACAAATACCATATAATCCTTTTTATATTGAATATAAAAATCCAATCACGTTCAATGCGTCGGTGTCGGCGTCGGCGTCTGCGTCTGCGTTTGTAACTTGGCTCCAGATCCTGCCGCATTTATCCTTTATTCTGTACCCTGTGTCTTGTGGCTCCAAATTGAAGTCGAGTGGGCGCATCAAGTGTTGCGATTACCCACAACTTCATCCACACCTGCAAAGGCTTACCCGCATACCCCTTCATTTCGCTGGGTATGTCCGTTGATCTGTCTGTTTGTCATTCTGTTTGTCCATTCGTCTGGGCAAATGCTTTGCTCTCACCCAGCACTTGCCTGCGATTTATTTAACAGTTTTCAATTTCATTTCAACACTCGACTATGTGTTTGTGTGTGCGTATGAATTGAAAAGCATGTGTGAGTGTTTGTTTCGTGTGCGGTTAAGGGCACGTGCCAGGGTTTGCGCGTGTTGATTTTTGTACTCGTTCTTATTCTCTTTCCGTTACCCATAGCCATTTCCAATTCCACTTCCATTCCCATTTCCCATTACCAAATGCATATGGCTTTCGTTTTCTTGCTATGCCTTTGCACCAATTTACGGCCGATAAGCTTCTGTCTTTGTACCCTGTTGCCATAAAGATATTTGGTTAGCAAGGATGTTACACAAGGCTTTACAATAATTCATCTGCAAGTGATGGAACATTGGCGAAAGAGAATGGATTGAATAACAATCAATGAATGTTCTTACTTCGATTCGACTGATTAATTGTTGAGGTGTAAAAATTCTTTGAAAACAAAATACAATACCCTAATACAAATGAAGCTCTTAATTAATTCAATGCAAAAAAAAATACTGTTGCAATTAATTCTAACCATTTTCTGCTACAAAAATCATTGACACATTTTATATATACATACTTAGTAAGTATTCCGAAGAAATTACAGAAAGACGTGAGTTAACATTTGCTATAAGGTCTATCATATAATTATTCTATACTGTAGTTAAATCTAATTTGTATATATATTTTGCAATGTATTTTATTTATTCTAGGGTAGTCTGTAGTCTTTCATTGCTTCAATAACTCTTATTTATGCCATCTTTTAGCTTGGTGCTAAGCATTGGACGCATTCAATTCGTTAAATGGGGTATCCCGCTGGGAGTTTTAACTTTGAGTTCAGATAAATCATCTCACCAAAAAACCTGGCAGACTCTCATGTCCTTAAAAATTCCCTTAGCGCAGGCATTACATCAAAGTATTTCTTCTTCGAAATACATATATATGTATATGTATATTTTGATGGCTGCCGCCGGACTTGAGCTTTGCTGTCGTAATGTTTTAACAGGCACTTTTCATGGTTGACGATTTCAACTTTAACTTTGGCTGACTGATTGCTTTACTGTCTCGCTCTATGCCACTTTTCCTCTCTCTCTCTCTCTCTCTATCTCTCTCTCTTTCTCTCTCTGTCCTCTCGGCCACATTCTATGTGTGTGCTGTGCCATCAAAGCCCAAGTGTCAGAGGCGATCATAAAACCCAGCTCCTTAAAATCTTTGTCTGTCGCCATGGCAATCAAATAGCTGGCACAATAGACTTTGCTTAACTGTAGCAACTGCCAGTGTCAGCCTCAAGTCAAGTGCACAGTGTACACTGTGTACTGCACACATGAGCCATATAAGCCTTATACCATTCCCTTCATTTCTCACACCTCTAAATGTTTGCTTTGGGGTTGCAGAAGTCTCAACTTACGCGACAGTTCGCATAAATTGACACAGCAAACGTTTCTGACATGCCCCAAAAATGAAATCCTAAAACGAAACTCGATACCATTGAAGACATGTGTGTATATTTGTGTATACATTGTGTATGTATATGTACATAAGTATAGGTTTATAGTTTTTGTCTCAAATCAAAATCAGGCAAGTGTAACCTTGCATAATGGCATTGTCATTGCCGATGTGGACATTATGCAAATACCTTTAGCAATTGAATTTCAATGTGAATGTCATATATACCCTATAATAGAGTTCAATCTATATATTTTCCGTCATCTGGTGCAGTCGAATATATACTGTATTCATTCATTCACGTTTAACCCATTTGAATATTGCAGGGCATTTTCAAGTCGACTAATTCAGGTCCACTGTCTACACATTAAATAATAATAATTTAATAATTTAAAGCCATAAGCGAAATGGGAGTGGCTTTCTGTGGATGCGGAAGAATACTCGCAAATGGTTCGCAAAGCCATTTAAAGAAAGTATTTTGCATATTTATGACGCGCTCGAAAGTATGCTACGATTTGTGCTTAGATTTTGATGCCGTCAGATTTGCGATGCTGTGAAACTGTAGTCAACTTTTAATAGGGCAAATAAATTGCAAAAGCCGTCACATAAGCTGCATCAGGGATAAAATGCCAACGTATTAGCTGAAGGCCAAATGCTTGGCATCGCTTAGCTTGATTAACTGTTGCTAACTGTTGATGAAGTTTGTGTTTTACCGTACTTCAGCTCTTGTTCGTTCTGATCCTAGCCATGTTCCCGGACACTGGCAATGGCTCTGGTCTCGGTCTTAGCCGTCTAAGCTGTAGCTTCATTAGGCAAAGCACTGGCCCGAGCTCTTAGCATCATTAATAAGTCCCTCCATCTGCTGACGATGACTGTTGAACTCTCAGCAACTGCTATCTCTTTTACTTGTCTTCTATCTCTTTCTCTCTCTCTCTCTCTCTCTCTACCTCTGTCTCTTGTCTTCTACCTCTCTCATCTCAATTTGCAGAATTTTAATTACGCACCGTAAAAAATAATCGAGTTCTTAGCCCATTCAATCTGACCCCCAAATGAGCGTTGGTGACTGACCAGGCTGTGCCACAGGGTGAATCAGGAGCGAGGCAGGCGATGGGGTATGAGAGGTTAACCATCGGGCCAATCCCTTCAAGTTTGTGCCGCTAATTATGTGCACTAGACTGTGTTTATGCTGGCGGCGGTATTTCATTTGCCTTGCTTATATGTTTCATTCTATTCCACTTTGTTTTGTTTCGTTTCGCTGCATATTTTACGGCACTTTTGTTCATCTGTGGGCACGCTGAAAGATGTCGAGGGGCGTGGCTGGCGCGTTATTTATGTTTGTTTCATTGCGCGTGTTTTTATTTAATTTCGCAAGGACCATAAAAATGCCGAGCAGCCGGCATTACTGTTGCTGCTGCTGTTGAAGCTACCTTTGGTTACGTCTCTGCGTTTATTATATTCGTAATGAGGAGCATATACTCTATAGTAGGGGCAGCGCAATTGGCATATAAGCTATGTAGTAAAGCAAAGATTATGATTATTCTATTACTTTGTCGAGAAATTATATTTCTGTTGATAAAAAATATTAACAATTAGTTAAGTTATTTATTTTTTTATGAAAGATATTTAAACGAAATTAGAAGGAATAACAACGACAATTATCGATGTTTGGATTAAAGTAATTAGGGTTATTTAAGTGAATATTACAGATTTTATGAAGTAATCAATGTTGGCCCTCTTGTCATTAATTATATCATAAATTTTTCATTCTTATTTAATACTTAGACAACCATATAACATTTACTATAACGCAAGTTTTTATTAATATCTAACAAATTTTCGCATTCCTTAATCCTTAATACTCTTTAGCCCCACCGATGATTCCGATAGTTAAACTTGAACAAGTTAAGTGCGAGGTATCTTGTAGCTACGCTTTTACAAGAAGTACCAACTTTATGTCTATTGCTTGTTTTAAAGCAAAAGTTTGTATATTAGCGTTAAACAGCCCTGAACAAAAGTTCGGAACACCATGCAACCAAACTCATCTGTTCGCACACTCTCACACGCACACACACACACACGCATATATATATGTATATAGGTATATATATAAATATATAGAGCACAGCTCACGCGTTATAAATGTGTTACGTGAGCAGAACACAACCCACCCTTTAGACCTCTCTTGAATCTCCAATTGCCACGCATAAGCTGATTTAAACATGACGCCCAAAGGGTTTTTGTTCGGCTTGTTGAACAGGTGCCGATTACAAGTGCCAATTTTGCTGTGCCAGTTAATTGAAAACTTTTTAATTGTTTTCTTCTTTATTATTTCTTTTTCTTATTTTGCGGCCTTAATGAAATGGAGTTAGTTTCAGTTGAGGACCAAATAATTTATTGCCACAACCTTAGGCACAGCCGCCTGTTGTTGACAGATTCAATTAAGTGAAGGCACACGCTTAACTTCGATATTCGTTTTGGGTTTTCGAATTGTAATTCCCTCTCTCTCTCAATCATTCATATACGTGCTATCAATCTTTTTCTTCCGACTGGCCTTAGAACAATTGCAATTGCTGCAAATCATTTTACCAGGCATTGAATCGGCTTGGATTTTAATTTAGCTCTTAAAATTGTAATTCCCTGTGCACAAACCACATTCACAGATATACATAAATGGATACTCACACAAATACAACTGTCCAGCTCAATCTTGGATCTGCTTCTGACTGTCGTTGTGGCTTTCAGTTGTGTCATTGATTGGTTTACCCAGCATTTTGTTTGTTAGCCTTGTCGTAGTTCTTGTTGCTGTGTGTTGTGTGTGGTTTATGTGCCACTTGCCACATTGCCACATAGCCACATTGCCACAATGAGCGCCCACATTCAATTGTTGCACTCCAAATCAATCAATTATGGATGTGACCAATCTTAACCAATGCAAAAAGTGACATTTGCTTCGAAAATTTTGTTAATTTGGTTTTTCCTTCTCGTTTATTATGATTCATATTTTTCATTACATTGATTGCAAATGGGGAATTTTTGTTGAATCCCAATTTAGTCTCCAGGGATTGTATTCATTTTTGTGGTTAAGTCTCTGTTGTATTTTCTAATACTTTTGATTGGTATTCTTATGAAAGAATGAACACAAATGCACATATTATTTTATCAATTCTGCACAGTGCTGTATTTGGAAACGTTTTACTGGCAGCATCATATTGCTATAAGCGGTCGTAATGTATACATATGTATGTACTAAATATAAATAGTTCTCATTTCTCATAAATAGTTCTCATTTTTTATTCGTAGAATTCTTTTTTTTTAAATTATGTAAATGAAAATGTTTGTATTGTAAATTTTAATTGCTTTCTGAAGAATTGAATCTTTAACTTACTTATGGCATGTGTTATTGGACAGTTTCTTATTATCTGATACATTTTCATTTTGTTGTTGTTTTGTCTTCCATTCTTTTCATTTTCCTCAATTATGGCATCCATAAGCTTCTTAAATTGTATTTGCTCGCTGGGTAATTGCATTTAACCTTATACAATGAGAGGTTTGGAAGCAGTCTTAAGTTCCGTTTGGGCGCCCTTTGTTGCATTGCGTATCCGCCACGTGCACGTCCAAAAAAGTTGCTTCGCTTTGACGAGCAAAGCAGAAACGTCATGTGGATTGGGAATTGGGAATATGAATGCCGGATGGCTCGAATAGCTCGAATGGGGGCCTGTCTGCATATGCATATGGATATGCAGGCTGACATACCATGTAACTCATGCTCCATTTGTCAACGCCGTGCAGCGACATGTGAAAACCATTTGCAAGTCGGTTGCCGTTGTTATCTGTCGCTGCAATCAGCTGTGTTGCTGTCTCTTTCGCTGTCACTGTTGCCGTCTCTCGTTTTCAAGCTGTCTCTCTTTATATGTGCTGTAACAATAGATGAGTTGCACTTGAGCATGCTAAAATGCGTTATTAAGTGCATAAATATGCAATGCGCACAGCCAGGTATCATCTCTTCCCTTTACCCAACAATGGCATTCATGTGAGCAGAACAGGTGGAAAGGAGAAGGGGATTTGTGTGCAGGTAAGGGCTATGCAAATGTGCGAAGAGCTTTTGAAATTTAATAAAATGGAAATGCAAAGCCTGTGAAACAGACATATGCAATTCAAAACTTGCACAGACATGTGCTCACCTCTACCCACTCCATCCTTTGAACCCAATGACCTCTACCCCCCACCGACCCTCCGAACGACGATGACATTGTCGTCGTGCCTCTTTGGCACGCTAATGAGTTGTTCCCCCTCGTCTCTTCTCGACCCGACTCAAAGGCAGCCAACGACAATGAATTATGCAGCATGCCCACGGATCAAGAAAGGATGCAGTGGAGCGGCTGCCCTCAAAACAATTTGCGGTAATGGCAAATACATGTACACACAATTACGAGCTCCAAATACTTTTTTAATTATTTTAAATGCAAATTGTGCAAATAAACTAAGCGTCCAAGAATTAGAAAAATTAAAAAATCGATAATTACATCTTTTGGGCAGAGCTTTAAAAAGGATCAAAAGGTGAACACGTGCACAATGCCAGCGGGCAGGTAGACAGTCATATTACACACACACACACACACACACACATGCCAGTTGTCATCGTCACGGAGCACATAAGTTCCCCTTTGCCTTTCGTTTTGTCCAGAAGATAAAGGCAAACAAGTAAAAACTCTGTAATCGAACACAACCGACTACCCAATACTCTGTTCCAGCATAAAAGGAAGTAAACTTTTTTTTACGGCAACAAGTTCAGAAGTAGTTTTTTTTTATAGCTTATGTTACAAGAAAACTTTTTTTTATATGTTTTCTCAATTATTTTTTATATCTTTATTTCATAATAGTTATATTGCTCAGCTGTCTCCCATTAGGGACGACATCGTTGCCACAGTAAGGGCATTAAAAGCAACACACACCTCCTTCCCCTATCACACGACAAGCTTGAAAACCTTCGAGACCCTCAAGCTGTCTGCCCTTAGCGCCTGGTTCATGGTTCTCAGCTGACGATTGTCGGTCTTGCCAAGCCTTTCACACTTGGCCCAAGTGGCAAAATGTTGTTACGTGAGCATTAAACCATATTTTAAGTTATTAAGTTATTGACAAAAGTACACGTCACCCCTTGCAAAGGCACACACCAATCCTTACCCCCTCCTTGTCACCCGTCCAAATCCTTGTGAGCGGCTGCCAGGCATAGGACTGTGGGCGTGGCAGTGGATGACACTTGTGCGCTGCTTATCCGTTGTTGTTTACAATGCCAATGCCACGCCTTACAGCTACACACATACACATACACACACGCGCACACCCATAATGCCTGTATTATATATGTCTGCACATAAAAAAAAAACTGTAAGCGGGCACGCATAAAAAGAAATTTTCAATTTTGCCCAAGCTGCCGCCAGCGGCGCCTTCTGCTCCTACCTAAACCCCTCACCTCATCCCCTCGGCGCATTTCCCTTACATACGTTTTGGGAGTGTGTGTCTTCGAAATTTTCTTTCGTTTCCCTTTTTCATTTTTGGTCTGCGGCAAGTGCTGCACAATTTGTTAAATTTTATAAATTTCGGTTTTTGAATTAAACATAAATGTGGCTATATGTTAGTCCCATGACGCAGCATTTACTTGGCATATTCTTTTGGCTGCCTCTTTCATCTGCTTATGGCCTGGACATTCGTGTTCCGCCTCTTGTGTGGCCTCATATCATCTGCGTTTTATTATCCCTGAATCCAGGTGCTAAGCCAACGGAACAGTGGGAGCAATCTATAATACTAGAATTAAGCTCCTGCTGCTGCTGCTGCTGCTGCTCCATTAATTAGCTAGCCAATGGGCCATTATTTTCTACAACAGTTCACAACATAATATGAAATATTTGCTCTTGTTAATCTTATAATATTATATTAATTTACTTTTTTTTTAACAAACTAATAAATAACGGGGCTTATAAATTTAAAAAATCAGCCTCAATCATCGGTAGATCGTCGTATACTTATCCAAAGCGATGCGAATCTTTTTAAAATACTTAAAAAGAAGTTTGCTTTAACATTATAATTCTTCCTTTTTGTTGCGAGCAGGGTATCTCGTATTCGGTGCATTGCAACTAAAGCAATGTTTCTTGTTTTATTGTTGCGCTGTGCGCCTGTAAATGGTTGGAAACAAAGCGCATAACACACAGTTTTTGGACACAACTTGGACATGTTTAGAGCATCAGAAGGAGGGGCACTTGACGTTGGGGAAGTGGGAGAGGTTAAAATAGTTGTGCGAAGGCATCTGCGATTGCCTTGTGGTCGTCGTTCTGGACATGATGGCCTTCAGAGCAGCAGCGGCAGTTAATTTTGTATATAGCCAAGAAAGAAGATGAGGCTTTAGAACTTTTCTACATGAAAGTGGCAGGAGGCAAGTAGCAAGGGGGAAGGAAGGGGAGCCAGCAAATAAACAGCCGCCTGAGCTGGCCAACTGCAGAAGGAAAAGAACTCGGTGTGTGTATATGAATGTGTGAGTGTGTATATATATGTATATGTGTTATGTGTATGTCGTGTACATACGTCAGCAGCCTTTTTTCACTTCTTCCTTCTCTTATTTGCGCTGCCAAATCAACCACCGTCGTCGTCGCAGCTGGCGTCGCAGTCGCCGTCGACGCAGATAATTTGCCGAGTTAGAGAGAAGACAGAGAGAGAGAGAGAGAGAGACAGAGTGTATGGAAGTCAAGAGAGCGGCGAGGGGTTGAACTGAGTGCCATGACCTACTTTCGCCACAACTTTTCAATTTGTTTGTCATCGAGTGTGGGTGTGTGGGAATGTATGTGTGTAATTGGGTGTGTGAGTGTGTCTTGTACTTAAGGCTGTTAACTTGGCTTAAGCCAATCGGCTTTATTTGTTAATATATTACAATATTTGCAAATGTGTGCACCTAAACACTACTCATTAAAGCTTTTTCGATTGTTTCACTAACTGTTTCTTGACCTCCAATTAAGATGAGCACTAAGCGACGGCAAAGAGCATCAAGCCCAACATCGCATAGAGACGCTGTGGCAAGGCCCGCTGCTGTTCGATAACCGCATTCCTGATGTTTGGCTCGGGTATATGGTCGGGTATCATGTCGTTTTCTGATATTGTAACCACAGCGGCCTCCTCTTCCGAGTCGTCTTCGAGTGGGGAACCGGTCGTCGATCGATCCGTCAACAATAACAACTGAACACGCTGCGCCGGTGTTAAAAGGGACGTGCGATCGTAATAGGTATATGGTGGTCCCAAGAAGGGCTTATAGTTCGGTGGCGGAACATCGAATCCTCTATAGCCATAAACAAACATTTGCACAAATAACGTTTTGATGTTAAAGTCCGTTATTGTTGCTTTAAGCGTGCCCGGCGAATAATGACTGTACTCGGCGACGGGTGCCACATAGTTCTCGTCTGTTACTATCTTTTCCAAAAAGTGCTAAGAATTAGAAAGTACAACAATTAGTTTACAACTATGGTAATCAGAATCTGCCACTTACATCAAAAACGACAAACTTAACGTAGGTTATGAAATCGCTATCGATGTAGTAAAAAATCAATGTGTGATTACCCAATTCGGTGGAGTCATCCGATGATGTTTGATATGTTTCAAAGATCAAATCGTCACCTGCAAGTAATAGATTCATCGTTTAAGAATAAGGTTTGTTAGCACTTTTACCCAAAACTTTTCTCTGGTTTTAATTTTAGAATATGAGCAGCTATTTCAAATATTTAAAAGTTCTAATGTATACATATAATGTTGGAACCTAAATAATTTAATTAATATATTTAAGAATTACTATTAAAATGATTATAAATCTTCTAAATCATAAACTTTGATATAAAAATTAGTTTAGTTACCCTCTTGCCGTTCTCCAATCTCAATAAACTTGTCCTTTAACTCGAAATCTGTCTTAAAAGTGGGGGCGTCTGTTGTTTGCTCTTCTTCTACAATCTCTTCGCTTGCCAGCAGCTCTTCCCTTTTGGCATTGTCGTATGGCTGGCTGACCTCCTCAAAAAGTTCCTCGTAATCGTCGTAAGGCTTCACTTCTCCCTCAAACTGTGAATCCCGATTGAGCAATAATCCGGGATTCACGTTCAGCACGGTTTGGTTAAATCCAAAGATTGTGATTATCACATTAAAAGACGCCGATAGATTTTGTTCGGGCTCGAATTCTTCTGCCAGTTCGCTTTGATTGCCAGTGGAAAGTAGGCGGACGACACCCAAGACCAAAGTATCCACATAGCTGACTTTCACCTCGGCCGAAATGTTCTGCAAACGATTTGATCAAAAACAGATGCTTTAGATTCAGATGCACGAAATGTTCAGTTCATCCTCCATCTAAGGTATTCAATCAAGCGTATGCCATAAACAATTTATTGCCACGCCTCGCTGACATTCGCATCTATCGTCAGTAAATTTATATATACAACGTACTGTACCTTGTAGTTTATATTTTCAACAATTTTCTTGCGAAATCTCTCGTCATAAGTGCCTCTCGAATAGGCCATATTGAAAACACACTTACATCGAACACACATACACACTCCTCCTCCCCTTGGAATTTACAGTCTAAGGCGCCCAATTGCTGTGAGTAGCCATGCCAAAAAGTCAAATTTGCAGCTGATTTGACATATGTACTAGACGACTATATACTTGTTTAAATACTCTTACAAAGGGTATCAAAACACAGTCAAGGCATATGCCATGTTTTGAAGACACCATTCTGTTTTATATTTTTAAAACTTAAGATCAGCTTAAAGTCCTTTTACCTTAAAGATTTATCAACCTGTCTTCATGTTATTAATATCTTCATATGAAACTTCATTTCAACTTGTAGATGACATGAAGAAAAAATGATTGAAGGTGAAAGACACGATAAAAGACATGATATATATTCATTCTGCTAGACTGTATTGAATTTAGATATAAATATATTTGAATAGTTTATATATGATATATACGCTAGAATATTAATTTTACAGTGCTTATAATTTGTATTATAAAAATCTCATTTAAAATATGTGTTTGATTTAATACTATATTAAAATTTTGTATAGGGTGTATAATACTTAAATATAATTTTCTTTAGTTGCAAAGTTTTTATTGCCACATCTGGCAACGGCTTAGCTTTATATAAGTCGTTTGACTTTAAACGATTTTTATACGATTTTTCTTTTATTCTCATTTTTTAATTAGCCCGGCACATGTGATTTATTCGGTTGCAACTAATATTCCAACTTGTTTTAAAAACTAATAATCTGCGCATTTAATAGCCAAACCAAAATGTTATGGCAAACATTCGGCCGCAAATGCCGCGCACAGTACTAAATATAAATAAATATATATCTATATAGTGTGCTATGTGTTGTCGCTTAAATATGTGTGTGTTTTTTTTCTGATCTGTGGGCATAGGAAAAAGCAAAATTTAATTTTCTATTTTGGGCTGCGAATATGCAAAAAAAAAACAACTAAGTGTGCTTTAATCGAAGTGTTTGACATAGAGATACCCTAAATTTTAGAGAAAGCTGAATAAATATTTTGTTTATGTATATATACAAATATATGCAAAAAAATACAGTTTGACAGATGCAAAAAAATACAGTTTGTCATTTAAACTAGGAAAATTGTACTTGAAACGAAATTTTTGACGCGGAGATATTCTTTATCTGCATTAATTCCATTACGTATATCAAAACTCCAATAGGCTTTGAGAAACCGTTTCTTAATTCGTATTACAAAGAAAGAAGGACATGTATATACATTTAAACAAAACCAATATACCCTGTTTATTTATTTCAATCCGTTCATTGAGAGAAAAACTCACTTCCTCGGAAACGATCTCTATGTAGGTAATTGGCTCTGCAATGTTGTAATTGAAGTTAACGCGTGCCGGCTCAGTGGTGCCTGCTGGACGCGACTGTTGCACATCCTTGAGAAGCAGCTGATCCCCATCAATGCGCTGACCTGCGCCAAAGAAACGCTTGGCATCAACGCCACCCTGGCTCAACAGTCCATTGAGTGTGATCAGCAGCAGCCAGGCAATAGGACCGGACATTTTATTTGATTTTTGATAAAGCACAACAATTTTGCTTAATATCTAAAAACGCGTTGCACATGCTCCTCCCCCGGGAACTATAAAAATGTTCTCAGAACGCGCCGCGGCAAACGAACGCTGGCAACTGATTTAAAGATTTGGTCCGTGTGGCAGCTGGTGGCTTCAAGTGTTGACTGATCTACAGGGAATCACTTTTGCTGAGAAAGTGAGAGTGAGAATAAATGTGAGAACATGCGACGATATTGGGCAAAACTCATTGACAGAGAGAGAGAGAGAGAGACAGAGGAGAGGGAGAGAATGAGCCCTGCATTTCTTCTCTTCTAAATATATTTGAAATTCTTCTCTCTCTCCCTCTGTCTGTGAACTTTTCTGTGTTCGCTCTTGTTAGTTTAGCTGAGTTTATTGGTAGCAAGACGTCGCATGTACTTGACCTCAAATCTGTTGTTCAGAAACAAACCAACCGCCCACCAATTTTTCCATACGACCTTAAAAATAGAACCACGCTGACCAACAACCTTTCGCATTGCGCTTAAATCGCTGTCAAAAAATAGACGAAAATTAGCATAAAGCATAAAAATATGTGTCATATATGTATTTGTGCACATATTTTATTTTAGCCAAGGATTAAAGCGTTTATATTTTGGTAAAAATGTATGCAATACAAGTACAGTGAAACCCTTTTATATAATTAATTAAGTTAACAACATTCAACACACATTTAGTTAAATAACTTTATCATTTAAATTGCGCATACGCATCGTGAAACAAAGTTTCATTACATTTAATTGCGCAACAAAATGTTCTTAATTGATTTGCGTTTCAAACTTGAAATATTAAAATGCAGTTTTGTGAAATTATACCGCCGAGCCTCATTAAACAGAAAGAGCCTTCGGGACTTTTATTATTGCAGAGAGTCAGAAAGAGAAAGATGTAGAGAGCAAGTGAGAACAGAGAGAGAAAGACAAGCAATTTTTTTTTTAAATTGCATTAAATTAATTAAAACTTTGTGTGGTGCGTATGCTGAGCGCTTGAAATGGAGCATGATGAAGAGGCACATAGCCGCAATTTATGGCTGCCAGTGCAATAAAATCAAAATCAACAACAGCAACATGCAACATGCAACATGCCACAACGGCAAGCATATTTGCTGCAGTAGGCCTGCATTGATAAAGTTTTTGGGGCATGTTACACTGAAATTTGAGTGCAACAAATCTAAATGGAAAATCTTGTGTAGGCCCAGTTGTTAAGCCGGGTCCAACACAATGCAAGGACGGAAGTTGTTGCAGCAATTTCCGCATTGCACTTCAGTGGGGCAGCTGGTTAAGCAGCTAACAAGTTGCAAGTGTCAAGTGGCAAGTGACAAGTGGCAAGTGTCATGGAACGGACAGTTGATGGGCCGTCAACGCGTAGGGAAAATCCCTTGGGGTCTTGGCTGTCTGTTTATGAAATTCAATTATAGCATTTATGAAAATTGCATTACAAGTTGTCAATAGAAAGTTGGCCAAGTCTGAGTTGGCCCATTGGACTGAAAGTTACTTCAAGTGATTGGCGCAGCATTTAAAACATTTTTTCATTACAGCTCTTTGTTTTATTTTTATTTTTCTTTCTCATTTCCATTGCAATGCTTCAATTGAGGCGCATGTTTTTAATTGTCTCAAACAAGTTCGTGTTGAAATGTCGAAATCGTGTTTTGCTTTTAATGTTTTTTTTTTTTGTTTTTAATTTATCCCTTGAGTGCATTTTAGTTGCGCTTATTAAACATTGAGCACTAGAAATTAAAAATTGAATATTCTGTATGCCGACTTGCTCAATGGCAATAGTAAAGCCATAAAATAGCAATGAAAATATAGACGTGTACAAGCATATATCTGCATGATTGTGGGAACGTATTTTACTCAAGTGTTGCTTAAATACCCTGTATTATTATAGCCGCCTACAATATGTTTTGTGATGTATTAGAAGACCTAGAATCTACTCAAAATATTTGGATGCCAATCGTTACATTTAGTTATTTAAAATAAGAAATAGTAACCTAATAATTAAAGTAAGAAAATTTACCAGTACCAAACTTTTCAGATAGATCAAAAAAGTTAGACTTTAATTATCACTTTGATCTACATATTGAAATAGTTCTCATAAAATAAATTAATTGTTGTCTCAATTTAGAACATATCGTAATCAAAACATCTCGATAGTTAAAATGATTTGTATTGAAAAACGACCTGATTTATAGCCTTGTTCACAGGGCTTCTTGCAGTTGGGCACCCTCCAAATGCTTTGTTTTAATTGCATCTGTCTCAAGTGTTTATATGTGAATTAAATGCGGATATGTTTACATACTTTTAGACCGCATACATAGCGAGCGCTGATGGCCAGACATTGTCTTCAAGTGGCCAAATGAAAGGTTAATAACACTCAACAAAGAAATGCGCTTTAAAATTGGGCGCCGTCATTGAACGCCACGTTGAGATCTGACTGAAAAAGCGGCAATTGGTTTGCTGAAATATTTGTTTAAAAATCGTTTAGCGAAAATTGAGAACAAATTCAAAACGGAAAAGGGGGGTATTCGTTTAGGTGTTCAGATATATCCAGCCAATGTCCATTACGTAATTGCATTCGACGGCAATGTGCATCCAGTAAGCTAGTAAAGCAATTAACGCGTAAAGTGCTTGCGTGCCAGAGAGGGCGTGTGTGTGTGTGGGCGGGGCTTAACTGAAATCAATAAAAGTAATGCACGCTGTCCAGCTAACTAAGCGGATATTGCAAACATAAATTGTTTCTGCTTGCATACCCATTAATTTAACACAGAGTATAGGCTGTTCTTGACACTATGTATGTAACATACAGAAGGCCGCACATATACTTGATGGGTATGGCCCGGATATTATTATCTTAAGACTTAGTTATCTTATAATATTAAATTGTCTTAAAATTACATTCTTTTGTTCATCGTATATACCTCACTAGTGCAATATTATTTGTCATAGTTATGCTGCCATTTACATTTCGGACTCGCAAATTGGATTTTGTACTGAAAAAAAATTAATAATTCTATTGACCATTTTGGCTTAGCGGGGATTAGCTGGGCGGCCAAGTCAAGTTCTTTGGTGCTCAACATAATGAAATGGCAACAGAAGTTTAAAGCTTATCACCTGGTCACCGAAGTCGGGCCCGGGGCTTGGGCCAATAGGCGCTCAAATGTAGGCCACACTTTGTGAAAATAATCAGCAAAGCATTTGAAAAGCCGCTTCAAAGTTCGACTTTACAAGTAGACAAGTGGTGCGGAAAATGGTGTCTGGTACGGGTGGACCTGGAAATGATGCAACCATAAATTGTGAATTCTGGCTGCAGGCTGCAGATAAAAAGTTAAGTAGCAGTTGCAGAAATAAGGCTAAAAAGTGCTCGATGCCAGTATACCCTATAATTTTCAAGGCTTTTTAATTGTTGCAAACGAACGAATACTTAGAACAACGCGGCAAGAATATACCCTGTAAGTACTTCTAAACAGTTTTTGAACTTTGTTGAAGCCACATTTACATAACTTAATTGATATTAGACAATCGTTTGTTTTTGATTATAACATAAATAGCAGTAAGCTTTAAATATTTTTCAATTAATATCCACTTTTGACCATTAGTTCTTTATATTTAGTTTGAAAATGATTTCAAATGGTTTAAAAAATGAATCTGCTAATGGAATGCTCGGCACCCACATATGCAGAACTTGATTCTTATGCGATGTTTCATAAGATACAGGGTATTAAAAGCAACATATTGAGCGCTTACAAATGTCAGTTAAGTGTGGTGCAAAGTGGGACAGCAGTCAAAGGCAGCCGTCTGCCTGAGGGGTAATCTATTTAAGAGGCGCATTTGACTGTCAATTGGCGGCTGCTTAGGCGAGTTGCCAAGCTCATCCTAGCAACGGGCGGCTGTGTGGGAGGATTCTCAATTTGGTTTTGATTGGTCTTCTTTTACTCTTGCCTTCTTTGCAGGATGAGGGCTGGAAGCTCAACCGTACCAACTACTACCAGGAGGGCTGGCTGGCCACGGGCAACATACGCGGCATTGTGGGCGTCACATTCACCACCTCACATTGCCGCAAAAACATGGACTATCCGCTGCGAACCAACTACAATCTGCGAGGTCATCGATCGGATGTAAGATGGAATAAATTACTTAATATGGAATAATTCACTTGATCTCTCATGCTCTCCCTCTTTTAGGTCATTCTGGTCAAGTGGAATGAGCCGTATCAGAAGCTCGCCTCCTGTGACAGTTCTGGCATCATCTTTGTGTGGATCAAGTATGAGGGCCGTTGGTCAATTGAGCTGATCAACGATCGGAATACTCCGGTAACGCATTTCTCGTGGTCGCACGATGGTCGCATGGCGCTCATCTGCTATCAGGATGGTTTTGTTCTGGTTGGATCTGTCGCTGGTCAGCGCTACTGGTCGTCCATGCTTAATCTGGAGTCGACCATCACGTGTGGCATTTGGACGCCCGACGATCAGCAGGTTTACTTTGGCACCACCCAGGGTCAGGTGATTGTCATGGACGTGCACGGCGCGATGGTGTCACAGGTGCAGCTCTCCAACGATGTGCCTATCACATCCATGGCTTGGTCCTGCGAGAAGTTCAAAATGGAGGAGGGCGAGGAGGCCGAGCCTGGTGTAACCAATGCCGGTGAGTGAGATATTCCCGACATAGATCAAAAATCCATTCTCAATCCATAAGTCAGTCAACCATCACAAACACCTTTATATATGAATCATTACTATATGTATTTCCTTTTCTCTCCAGCCAAGCGCTCTTTTGTGCTGGCGGTAAGCTTCCAAAATGGATATATCTATTTACTAAAGTCGTTTGACGACGTCTCACCCGCACATATCAACACCTGCCTTAATGGCGCTCTGGGCATGGTCATGGAGTGGAGCAACTCGCGGGAGTTGCTCGCCGTTGCCGGCACACTGCGCAGCAATAGCGCCGGCTTAGGCTTCGATGCCAAGCTGGAGCACGAGCTAAGCACGCCCAGCTACTACAACAATCTGGTCAAGTTCTATACGGAGTCGGGCACCTGCCTCTACCAGGCGCACATACCCTGCAGTACAGCCACCGTTTCGGCCATTACCTGGGGCCACAACGATAAGCGACTGTTCATTGCAACTGGAACCCAAGTGCACATCGCATGGATCTCGCGACGCGTTGCCTCGCTGCAGCTGCTTTGCCGGCTGCAGATCCAGGCGAGCGTCGGCTCTGAGTTGTTGTTGCCGCTGCTGCCATTGCCTTCTAGGATTAAGTCACTCATTGGCAATCTGTTTGCTCAAACCATACGAGTAAGTTCGTTAGCTTCTGATTTGCCTAGATAAAACTAACCCTTCATGGTTGCTCCTCGTTTTCTCCAGTGTTGTGTACCTGACCTCAAGTCGCTGCGCGACTTTGTATCGCGTCCGCCTCTGTGCTCGACGCGCCTGCACTGCACCATGATACGACATGATGATGACTCGAATCTTAGCTCGGGCACCTGCTACACGCTCTACTTGGAGTATCTGGGTGGGCTAGTGCCGCTGCTCAAGGGTAAACGCACCTCTAAAATACGTCCCGAATTTGTAATCTTCGATCCGCAGGTCAATGGTGAGTGGACATTCGCCATCACAGTTACTGCCTTTGCTCATTCCTTACTGATTTGTTTCAGACAACACGCTATATTTTCAATACGCCGCCGAGGCTAAGAGCAGCTCTGGCTCCAGTCAATCCACTACAACCGGCAATAGCGGGCGCACGGATTCCTCCGACAGCGATTTTGATGAGCGTTCACGTTTCGGCTCACCGCGAACGCCACGGAAGCGCCGCGCGCGGGCCAAACGACGCCCGCAGAACGGAGATCGAGCGGCCAGCGGCAGTGGAGGCAACGATCCCGATAGCCTCGATGAGCTAGCCTATGTGGATACCCTGCCCGAGGTAAGTGATAAGCACGGCAAGGCAGCTAACTTAACATGCGATAATTTTGCACTTATGTTTCTTTAAGCAGGAAGTCAAGCTGGTGGAGGTGACCTCCAATATATGGGGCACTAAATTCAAGATCCATGGACTTGCCAAAACCGTCCCAGCCAATTTAGGCCAAGTAACTTATAAGACGTCCCTACTGCATTTGCAGCCGCGTCAAATGACGCTGGTCATAACGGAGCTACGCGATGATTTCCCAACTGGTCCAGATCCCAGCTTCAATCCCAATCTCTTCTCCGAAGACGAGGAGGAGCATCACAATCATAATCACAATCACAGTTACAATACGGATGCCGCAGTGCCTCATTTGAGTGTCACAAGCGCTGCTCCGGATGCAGCAATTGCTGCACTGAAGCCACCAATTATGCCACAGCGACGCCTCAACGATGGCGCCTCTGCACCACTTATAGCGCCCATGTCGCCACGCCCTAATCGCATACTGGCACGCCACAAGAACACCCATTCGCTAACTGTGAATGGCGGCGTTGCCGGTGCAGTGGGTCTCAGTCCACTGGCACGTGCCGAGAGCTATGACGATGACTCCTCGAATGAATCGCAAGATGCGGCGGGCACTGCCACAACCGTTCTTTTGCATCAGGCGCCCAGCTGCTCAACTATGGGCAGCTCCACGTCAACAGGTCCCAGCTGCAGCAAGCATGTCACGCGTCCGAAAACTATAAGTAGCTTCAAGAACAGTTACAGCCGCTCCAGCTCCAATTCCAGCTGTCAGTCCCGACATGCCATCTCGCCGCTGTACTGCGATGGCTCTGTCCCCACGCTGCAATCGCCGAAGAACGCCGTCGCCCCATCGGACATCATATTTGAGCGTCCCGCCGTGCCCGCCGCAGGTCAAACTACCCTGATGTCGTACTCAAGCAATGCGGATTACGCCAACAATGTGGTGCAGGTGAAGAATGCGCTCATGTCGGAGCCGATGCGATCCGCCAACAGTCATGTGAATCCGGTGCCACTCAATCTCAATCTTAATCTGGAACGCATGGATGCGCGTGCCGTGAAGTGTTCTACAACGAAGAAACGGGACATGCTCTACATAGACGAGGAGACGCAGTCGCCCACGCCCACAACCAATGCCACCTCAGCAGCCAACAGCACCGCCATGAAACGCACTCCAACTGTGGTTTCTATAGCTCCGGCGCTGCCTGATTCCATAACACGCAGCTGTAGCGTCGGCTATTTGGATTCGGTGGCCATAACGCCATCGGATGAGGCCTTGTCTGCTCTACGCAAGGATGCCCCAAACAAGAGGCTCATCCTGGTTGATAAGCGTCGCAATCGCCATCGCAAGCGCCAGCAGCAGCAGGCGGATGCACGTCGGCACAAGCTGCAGCAGACAGGTAAATCCAAAAGCTTGGACTCCTGTGATCTGCTGTCACTGCAAACAAAGCTGTCTAGCAAAGAGCACGAGCAAGTGGTTCGAAAGCTACAGGAAATTTCCGACAGCAGCGCCTGTAGTAGCGCGGCTAATACACTCTGCTTTAAGTGTCGCAATAACATGAATCCCGCCAGCGTTTGCAAGCGCTGTCAGCCGTCGGTAAACTCGGCGCTGGACGAGATTACCACTGCAGCTGCTGTGGCCGTAGAGCCCGTCAAGGAGCTTATGCCAGTAGGTGATGCAACTGCATCTGCAGCCGTGCAGAACAAACCGCCGCCCAAGAAACGCTTCGATGTCATCACGAGCTTCACGGACAGTCCGCTCTTCACGCGGAAGCATCGCTTTGGCTATGGTCGCAGTAAAGATCTGGCTCCAGGCAGCAGCACTGAGAACTCGACGCCCGTGCTCGCGCGCAAGAACGAAAACAGTTTCAGTTTTGTTAAACAGCTGGCGGAGGTGCGTTGGCGCCGCAAGGAGCAGCCCGCCAACCAGAGCCAGCAGCAGGGCGCGAGCAGTACCAGCATACTGGAGCGACAGCATTCGGAAACGGGCAGCATTGCCTGCGGCACTGTAGAGGCCACACCTGTGGATGCAAAGGCATCGGTTTCACTGCATACGCAGGTAAGAACTGGGCAGCTAGAAAAAGATACGATAACTAGATGAATATATACTTATTGTTCTCCGTTTGACTTTAGGCTTTAACCACGCTCGAGAACATTATCAGTCGTCTACGGGATCTGGACGAGGGTCGTTTGACTCCGCCATCGACGCCTCAGCGCTTGCCACGCAGCTCGCCCGCTTCGCCAGCAGCCAGCAAGAAGAACAAGCGGCAACAAAGCAATTCGCCTATTCGACACATACTCAATTCGCCGCTGCTGAATCGGCGGCAGCGCAAGAAGCCAAGCATCATTGAGAGCTCCGACGATGAGGGAAATCAGACAAATGGCTCCGGCGAGGAAATGGGTAGCACTGGTAAACAGTATCGCGATCTGGAAACATTCCAAAAGGCGCAACTCCGTCAGAAGGTAAGCTAGCTTAATATATTGTCAAGTCAAATCTCAACCTGTTTGTATTTGTCTAGCTTAAACGTGGAAAGATCGAGCCAAATGGCAGCGCCAGCTGCGCTAATCCGGCGCCCGTCCGTCGAGAGTTTGTAATGCACAACAAGGCACCCATGTGGAACGAGATGAGTCAGGTGTATCAACTGGACTTCGGCGGACGCGTCACACAGGAGTCAGCCAAGAACTTTCAAATTGAGTTTCGTGGCAAGCAGGTAATGGCTAACATTTCAATTCCGTTCAATCAATGTAGCTATACATCCACATCAATTAATTGGCCGCTTTATTCGATTATTAACCCTTGTTTCGACTTCTTGCAGGTAATGCAGTTTGGACGAATTGATGGCAACGCGTACACCTTGGATTTTCAATATCCCTTCTCGGCGCTGCAGGCGTTTGCTGTGGCGCTGGCCAATGTGACACAGCGGCTAAAGTAATTGGATATCAATGCTGTATTATTGTAACGCATTACACACATATATATCTAACTATAAAGTACTTATAGCGCATATATGCACGCCGCCAGCTAATGACGCAGCAGATTACAATTGCTTTAACATGCATATTTTTTATACTAAAGGCGAGCCTTGGCTTTTTCATTTGTAAATATGTATATGTACTTAATTGTATTGTATTGTGGTCTTTAGGTTTCTGAATACCATATATGTAATGAAATATCAGATATGATATGATATATGAACTCATACCACCACTTGATTAAAGGTTTAGCAATTTGATATTGGTGTGCAAAAACTCACAGTCCGATCCATTTTTTGTGCAATATTTGTATGACAAACTTTTTGGCTTAAGTATATAATGAAATGATTGATGTTAATGTTAAGCATTAACGATGTACGGATCTATTTTTAAAAACATTATGTGCGTGACGATGTATGAAAACGGTTTTTCAGTCGAATTTTTTAAACTAGTTTGTATAACAGCAGCCTTTTTTGCATTGAGCTTCGTTTGTTTTTTCTCGACTTAAGTGCAATAACAGTAATTCCTTTCGTTAACAATTCTTAGCTTATAAGCAAATATCATTAAACAAACATATATATCTATATATGTGTATTATTAACAGCAAAAATCGCTTGAAATAAAAAAAAAAAAAACCAAAGGAAAAGAAATCGCTTGACCTAACATTTAAAAAATTGAATGTATGTACGAGTACTTAATACTAGCATATTTTTTATAAATTATAAACTAATTGTGAATGTTAAACAAACATTCTCCCATACAAAACAAATTTTGCGCTTTTCCTCTTATCTCTTTTTGTAGTTAGGCTTAATTTGAAGACAAATTCGTTATTGTAATTGTTGTGAATATTGAAATAAACTCAAAACTCGAATCGTAAACGATTTTCAACGTGCAACTAAATAAATAAAATATATTATATGTGAATAAACAAACAACAGCAGCATAAAAAAATTAACAGAATACTATTATTATTTACATATATTACAAGACATTGCATCAAACGCAACTGGTATATGTCTTTATGTCTTATTTCGTTGTTGCTCTATTTCGATTTCAGCTTTCTCCCAATCCGGTATTGACTTTTCCTTAATATGCCAAGCATCTGTTTTTGAACCTTTTGATTCAGCTGCAGGTATAAAAGAAAAAGCTTAGTATGAAGGAGAAACATTTAAAAAATCTTTTTACAAGTTTTGAAACGTTTGACGCCCTCCTGCATGTCTGCCACCATGGCCGCTGACACGTTCATGATTTCATTATTTACGGCTGCATAAAATCCGGGTCGCGCATACACATTAGCATTATCCAATGTCGCATTGCGATCGTGCTGCAAGGAAGCCATGGGAAATTTGGCTATAGAGAAGGCCAAATTGACGGCCTGACCCAGTGCTGTACCAGTGGCAACAATTCGATTCACCAGTCCAATTCGCAGCGCCTCTTTGGCGTACACACGTCGACCTGTTTCAATAATATCGATAGCATTCGAATAACCCACAGCGGCAGCCAGACGCACAGAGCCACCATCGCTCAGCGGCACACCCAGCCGACGGTTAAAGAATCCCAACACTGCTGTGTCTTCCATGACGCGCAGATCGCAGAGTAGAGCTAATTCCAGACCACTGGCCACACAGAACCCGCTGATGCCGCAGATAATCGGTTTGCGTAGGTGCCGCCTAGTGGGACCCACCGAACCTTCATGACGCAACAGAAAATTTAAACTGCCGCGTTGCGCCTCTGCTTCCAATTCCTTCAAATCATACCCAGCCGAGAAAGATCCACCCACGCCGTACAGCACACCCACGGGCGACGTGTCATCCACCTCGAATTGATGAATGGCATCGCTTAGCTGTGACGCGGTAGCCCCATCAATAGAATTACGTTGCTGTTCTCTGTTGATCCCAATTAATGTGATGTTTGCATCTTTTTCAACCAGTATGCCGGGTGCACTGTTCTCAGACGTATCCGCATATTGAGTAGCACTCAAGGAAAAGTTTTGGCCACTAAATTTCCATCCAAGAGTGCCTTGAATTAGCTTTTTACAATTTTTAACTCGGCTGACAACAAACAGTTTATGCATTTCAGCCAGCATAACAACTTTGAGTGCTGTGCAACGTTAAAAGTGATGATTTCGCTCTTGCGCATTGCAACACTGCTTGTCAGAGCTGAGCGACGCTGTCAAAAGAAGGCGTGTATGTGTGCGCGAATCTGTGTGTGTGTGTTAGTGTAAAACAAAAAGCAAATTACAAGAAATTACTAACGTTGCGCTGCCACTTAAATATAAAATTATTTATAAAAAAAATAATAAAATAGTCTTAAAATTAGTTAAAACGTTGGCGAGTGTATGTCAACGGGTTGCATGTGTGTGAGTGCATGTACTGCATACAAATACAAGTGATATAAGCAAAGTACAAAAGAGCTCGGTTACAATAAGCGAGTCCAATCTGCCGCTGCAGACAAAGGATAGTTAAGCAACGGTATTAACCTGGTTATATACACATATGTATATATATGTGTTTATATAGACTTATAAGCATGTGTGCAATAAACTGCACGCAAATTGTGAATGTGCGGCAGCTGCTGCCTGTAGCCTGCGGTTGCGGCGACCGCTGAGAGCAAAACAACAACAGAGCGAAAGTGACGAATGTCCAGCGCCGCAGCAGCGGTCGACCATAACAATAGGAAAGATAAAGAGGGGGAGAGAGTAAGCGAGAGAGAGAGAGAGTTCGGCGCCTTGTGTTGCCCAGCCCTGCACTTGCATTGCATGCGATATATCCGCTGACTTTTCAATGCAACTGTAATTGAATTGGCATTACAAATTACGGTTAGAATCCAGACGTTTGCCTGTGTTGGGGTCGCAATCGCTGCCACCGCCTGCATTATAAGTGCTTAATTGTGTCTATTTTTAACAATGAACGTCCGTCCGACATTTGGACACATTCGTCTGTTTCGACCGCCTCTCCAACTCGCCGTGCCGCCCATTCAGTGGCAGCGCTCCATTGGCGCCCCCGAGGGCTCTTGTCACCGACACTATTGCCATTTTGCTAGCGCATATGTGTGTGTGTGTAAGAGACAGAGTGAGCGAGAAAGTATTTCAATTTTGTGATGAAATATGTAACGTGGTGTAACATTCATCCTTAAGACTTCACACATATGAATGTTTGTATATAATACATTTACAATATTATTTTATTTTTTCATCAAGGGCCAGACGTTCATACTTACTGCATTCGATGTATATTTTCGTTTTGTTTATTCGTATGTAAAGAAATACATATGTATTTGTTTACTTGATCCACTTCACAAATATTTTTGCTCTCCTTGTCATGTTTGCATTATACCAGATTTATGTATGTACTTTAAAAGAGTTCCTAAATGAACTTTATATATTTTCAAAAGAAAGGGTATTTAGAAATTACTAGCCCTATGTTATTGAGACTTTTTGACTATGTGTGCCGCAGTCTTTACCGCATCATGATCTATTTTCGTAAATATTATTTGCGAAAACAAAACTAAGTCTCGAAGCGTATATAAAACTTTCGTTTTATTATGTTTGCGGCTGGGACACACCTTTTGATGGCAGCCTTTGATCGTATATATAGATATATACACATATGTATATAAATACAGACATATAATCGTACGCCGGCAGTCGCCACGGCACTAAAACTAATTAAATTGTAAGTGTGTGTGCAGATATTTATATATATACAATATATATATATATATATATATATATATATATATATATATATATATATATACATACTTACGTATATCTTGTGTCGTCAGATAAGATGTAGAGAGTTGGGTATAGAGTTTATTGCCTCAAGTACAGCTTAATTAATTGAATTAAATGCGCACGCATTCATTCAAAACGAGATATTCTGACGAAACTTACACTCACATTCACATTCACATTTCGCTCATTCAGCAAATACAGTCACGACTCGACGATGTCAACCGGAAGACCCATAAAATGTGTCGTTGTTGGCGACGGTACTGTCGGAAAGACTTGCATGCTAATCTCATACACAACAGACAGTTTTCCCGGTGAATATGTGCCTACAGTGTGAGTTTTTCTTTCACCCATATAATATATGATCTTTGCTAATCATATTTGTGTGGCTTTACTCCTCGCACAGCTTCGACAATTACTCCGCACCCATGCAAGTGGATACAATACAAGTGTCGCTGGGTCTTTGGGATACAGCCGGTCAGGAGGATTATGATCGCTTAAGACCACTCTCATACCCACAGACAGATGTATTTCTGATATGCTACAGCGTTGCGAGTCCCTCATCGTTTGAAAATGTCACCTCCAAATGGTATCCGGAGATCAAACATCATTGCCCCGACGCGCCCATCATATTAGTGGGTAGGTAATTGGCCGATAGCAGATTTAGCAGATAACGCTTGACTTGTGTGTTTTCATATGCGCAGGCACAAAAATTGATTTGCGCGATGATCGCGAGACATTGAGCGGGTTGGCCGAGCAGGGTTTAACGCCGCTTAAGCGCGAACAAGGTCAGAAGCTGGCAAACAAAATACGCGCTGTTAAATACATGGAATGCTCCGCCTTGACACAACGCGGCCTTAAACAAGTAAGTGAAACACACCTTATTAAAAGTCATCGGGTGATTTCAGTATGATTCTTCTTTACTTAGGTGTTCGAGGAGGCAGTGCGCGCGGTGCTGAGACCGGAGCCATTAAAGCGACGCCAGCGAAAGTGTTTAGTTATGTAAATAAGCAGTGGAAGCGACAGCAGAGAAATATTCAGCGGAAGAACAAATACGGAGAGAAAACAGAGAAAACATTATGAAGCGCCCTCATCTCTACCTAAGCGTGAACAAATCATCACAGCTGACCAAACTTGATTCATTGAACATGATTATTTCTTTTAAAATCTTTTATTTTGATGGTATAAGTTAAAATATTATTTGCATAATTCATTGAAAACCGAATGGCACAAAACAAATCCCTCCCATTAGAACTAAAGTATATCAAGAAGATAGCAGCAGTTAAACCATAATCCACATTGAAATCTAGTCAATTGAATCGAATGTATTGTACTAATTGTTATGAACAGCAGCATCAGTAATTTATGAAGAAATGATCAAAACATAACGGAACATTGGTTTCGCATATCAGTGCTAAAGTGAAAAAATAAATATTTAAGCAATTTCTAATTTTTTATTAAATGTATTATAATTATAATGTTGTCCAGGCGTTTCCTAATTTTTTTTAACAATAACCGAAGTACTTGTCGACGAGGTCTTGGAGAAAAAAAAAAAATAAATAAAAACACATTTATGCGATATTTTAGCTTAACTTTTTTCTATAACTACTTATAATATTCATAATTAACTGACGCTCTTTTAAAATTGTAACAACTGTTGTTTATTATTTTATAATAACTTATTTATTGTCCCTAACTTTATTAACGCAATGTAAAAACAACTTTTACGGCTTAAGCATAGCGAAAAAGTGTAAATGGAAAATGGATATAGAAATGGAAGTGGAAATGGAAATGGCAAAAACTGCATTTAAATGTGACTTGACTCGAATCAAAAAAAACAAAGCACACAATTTTGTAAGCAACTCGAATAGAAAAACCGAAACAATTTTTTATATCGATTATATATATATAAAGAGAAACAAACTAACGAAAACTCATGTAAATGTAAAACAAAGATGGAAAACAGCCTTAAACTGATTATCTACTTACGAGAAATCGTTATATATAGTATATATACAATGCTGTAATTATAATAAAATGAGAAAAAACTGTTGGATTTTGTGTGCTCAACATTGCATAGTTATTAAATATTTCATTTATTTATTTAAATGCCACGTTTCTTTCGATTTGTAAACAAATAACAAACTTTGATTTTAGTTCAAGTGCCACGTGCCACGATTTCAACTTGTTAACAATTCTATATATGCATATAGAGGAGATCTCTCTGGTGCAACGGTTGGTGGTGCAGCGTGGTGTAGATGGTGGTGCGCCGCCGTCGCTCAATACAAACGGAAGGGCTTGGGATGCACTGCCTGGCCGGGCTTCTTTTTACCGCCCGCACTCTTGGGACGCTTTTGTTCGGAGTTCAGTGAAGGCATCGATACGGATAGCACCAGGCATTCCGCTGGCAAGGACATGGACGAGGTCAGTGTTGTGGCACGCTGTATGCGCGGCGCTTTCCAATACTGTATGGGTAAATAAACAAATTGAAACGTTATTATAGTGTTGCAAAAAGCTTTTTCAAAAATAATCGTTCAAGTAAAATACATTCAAACTAATTTCAAATATAAACTTACAATTTTGTTTTTAATTAGGTCAAAATTTGTTCGATTCTCATTTTTACCAATGCATCCAAATGTGGTTGATATGTGCGCTTGTGTGTGTAGCATTTGATACGCTTGCGGCGTGGGCGTGGCATTGCTTGCTACCAAATACGCTTATAGTATATAGAATTATCCAAATTATCTGTCAGAATTGAAATGTACTAAGTGCAACAAACGCCAAGTTTTTGATATTTTATTTTGTAAATGAAAAAAGATTTGTTTATTACGTTTGAAATTTGCATTTTGATCTTACATTTTCGTTAACGGGGGATTTGGTGTAAATAAATTGTGAGAATGATGCATTTGTCTAATTATTAAGGTTAATCGTACAAATTATATATATATATATATATATATATATAAATACATACATATATGTACATATGTATATATATAAATATATATATATTATAATATGAGTGGTTTCTCTTTTTGCAAAAAAGTTCAAGTATCTAATCTTGTGTTTGATTTTCAATTGTATCTGATGGATTTATTGTTTAAGTTTGTCTATTCAACACATTGAACTACATGTAAAGCACACAGTTAATATATTTTTATAGATATCTAACTGATTATGCTTTGTTTGATTTTCATAATACTTTAGATACTTTCCTTTTCAATATATATATATATAAGTATGTGTATAAGTAGTATATGAAATTTGCATATTGTATATTTTTATATAGTTTATGCATTTGCCTTGGTATCTAATTGATAAATAGTGCATAGATCAACTAATCATATACTTTATCTTCTTCTTTTTATATGCTGCAACGGAGTGTGTGTCTGTGTGTTTGTGTTTGTGTGTGCTTGCACAATTTAATGATCAATTTTAGAGTAAATACTCGTTTGTGTAGTAATTATTGCATATTTTTGTGTTACTTTTACTTAAAATTAAATTATTCAAATAATGTTTTCAAAATTTCATTTCTTTTCATAATTTTGTTTTTTTTTTTTTGTAGTTTTTGCAATTTAGCTTCAAACGAAAGTAAAACTTCAGCTCAACATGCATTTTTTTTCGACTGGATTTAACTTTGTTGATTTAAATTTTCGTCAGCGCCGCTTGTTGAAGCCGTCATGGATGGTTGTGGACTCTGCATTCAAGATAAAAATATAAACGTATTTAAATAATCACATGAAATTAAACTAAATAATACATTTTAAAAAATTAACATTTTAATGAAAGGGCAAACAAAGAGTTAAGTAAAAGGAGCACAGCAAGCAATTTCCATATGAAACCGGGACACCTTATTTGGGCCTTGGGTTGATCTAATTGGTTTTTGGTACGGCTTGGTTCGGTACGGTACAGTTTAGTATGGTACGGTACGGTTAGTCTATCTAAAACAATGAAAACTCCAAGATGAGTAAAGCCAATAAATGTTACTCAGGACTATAATAACATTTTAAATTAGAATAAGCTCTCGGGCTCTGCATAAAATATGCATATTTTGTTGTAGCCAAAGCTTCAAAGTAGACAATAATGGTTGTTGCATAGGATGGGATATTTTTTTTTTAAAAGCGACGATCTACAAAGCTTTCTTTCTTTCCCGAAAGGGAATTATTATTGTTTAGTTCCAAAAAGTGGCTTGACTAAATAGCAACGAACGACTTGATAAAAGTCGAACCCGAAAATAAAGGGACATTTCTTATGCGAATTATTGCTGTTGTTTTCTATGTAGAAACGTGGAGACTTGTAATACGAGCTATAGTATTAAAGATAAACTATATAACAATAGCCTGGTATACATGTAATTGTGTGGTCGGTATTCATCTTGAAGTTTAAATTATCTTTGATCTATCACAGCACTGTTAAAAGATACGCAACGCACATAAGAGTTTTGAACTCGACATGCAGAACTTACAGGACTTCAATCTTGAGAGTAATACCAAAATATATAGTATAAAATCGCTTCGTTTAATGGACGTAATATTTCTGTAGCACAAGTATACGTTTTTTTTTTTTTTTTTTGTAATTTAATGCACTTAGTTAACAATTGTTATGCCTATTTCTAATAAAATGTGTACACATATTCCTATAATAAATTTAATAAAAAAATGAAAGGAAAGAAATATTAAGTATTGAAATGAAATAAAATAAAATAAAATAAAAAACAATGAATTATGTTTAATCTTATGTAGGTGAGTTCAAGCCAAACCCAAATAAATTCGTATTTTATAGGTTCGAGTGTTATATGAGAGGGCGAGCACAAGCATTTTGCAAGTTTTATGATTTGTAAATGCTGGGCAGACTTTCACAATCATCAGATAATACATAATACATATAAATTGAGCACATCTATTGCTAAATTCAGTTACTGTAATATTCCTTTTGTACACACCAATATTTGTTTAAAAACATTTGTACTATTCTACATAGTATAAAAGACTTGACTCTTGTTATAAATAATACTCATTTGGCCATTGCTTTTACTTAGTTTAAGTTAACAGAAATTTGGCTAAATTCTCCTTTAATACATTTTCCAAGTTAGTTTACTTATTGAAAATCTTTGGAAAGAGTATGAAATAATTTCAGCTTGCCGAAATTCATCATATTAAATCTTATTATTCTATAGGGTATATACATAATTTAAAATAGAAACTCTTGCAAACTCATTCGAGATTTTTTGTTATATCTTCTTCTTGTTCCAAATCAAGATTTAAGTATGTTAACTAATTGATAAATGTACTTGAGTTTTTTCAGTTTTAAACCTGATTTCGAACTTTAGGTACAGCTAAGTAGTATTTGTATTTTTGTTTATGGTTTGTAGTTGGTTAAATTTGTTTTTGTATATGTTTTTTAATATTTTTGTATTTTTGTTTTCGAGCATTTCACTTGAAAAGCGAATCAAATATATCGTTACACACACAGTCAGAGTTACAAAGACCGAATTCTAGGTGAATGGTCGCAACCAAGCGACCCTGCGCCGCAAACTACGAATTCCAGATGGATCGAGACGCGAGTTTCGATATACGAGAGAGTAAGAGTGAGAGCGAGAGGGCGAGAAAGAGAGAAAGAAAGAGAAGTGAATGTGTGTTAAAATGTTGAACACGCCTTCAAGTACGAGAACATATATCATGAATATGATGTAGGTTTTTTATACACAATTTTGGATACGATTTTTAATTTCATTGCCAATGCATCTCAGTTTGAGTTTGAAAGAAATTCATTTTTAAATGTAACGTAAAAGTTAAATACTAAAAATATAAGAACTAATATTAAATCATAATAAACACCCGCTGTAAAATATATATATATTTTAACTCGTTGTGCCATAAAATATTATTATATTATAAGATATTAATTTGGGGCTAATCAGATGTTAATTGCTTTGCCTTTAGTCAGAGCTATGAATTGTTATTGGATTAATTTATGGAGGAAGTGAAAATCAGTTAGTTCGAGCATAATTTTTGGGTGGTTCGTAAGCCTTTGTGGGTGCTGCTTTTTGGGTGCGGTGCTCTCTCAGATATTGCTTGATCGTATGCCATATAAAAATGATAACCACAATTTACAATTACAATAAAAAATGAATTTCTTGAGATAAACACAAAATGGATTTTATATACAGGTATATGCATGTATGAATGTATGAATGTATGATTTATGAATGTATTGATGTACTGATGTATTGATGTATTGATGTATACGGCATGTTTCGTAATGAAATCAAATGCAAATACAAATTGAATAAATTAGATTAAAATGTTCTAAAAATTTTGGTTTCTACTTGGGGGTTTTCGATGTTGTTTACCTGTGTTGGTGGTGTTGTCAGTGCAACAGAGTGTTCAACATTTTTCAAATAATCCTTATCATCGAAAATCTTCTTCTCCCCGCCACCGGGCTTGTGCTTAACATTATCCAAAGAGCCAACTTTGCTTTGTGCCTTAATTTCTATTTTTTGCGATTGGATCTGAAATGTAGTGGCAGGCACCGGCAACGCACAGAAATTGATTAGCAACTATTATTTATATAACTGTCAATCATATATGTATGTATATATATTTCGATGAGGAATTTCGTGGCCGATCGTTGATAAATGACTGTAATTTAGAATTTTGGTTATACATTCAAACAACATTAACTGAAAATTGAAAATATTTAGAAAACATATGCTACACATACATATATACAAGTCACAACATTTTCTACTTGGGTGATCTAAGACGGTTGTTAAAAAAGTGAGGTTATGTGTTCTAAAATACTAACAAAATATAATAATGTAATCTAAGGAGCATACTTAAAATAATTTTGTACATTGAACGATTAATAAAACTACTTACATCCTTTGTGTTGTTATCCTTTTTTTGTAAACATTTGTTAAGGACAAATATTTGTATGATTAAATAAAAAATGCATATACCAGAAATTTGTTTTAGTTCGATTGTTATAAAAATAATAAAAATAAAATCATATCCAGTAACAAGACATACAAAAATATACACTCAGAGAAAAATGAAATATTATGTATTCGAATCAAGATAATAGTTATTCCTTCTTCAGATTTTTTAATTTTAAAATGTTATGCATGCCAATTCTTCATCTAAGATTTCTTGTTATTAATACATTTTTGATCACATGGGACTAGCTTATATATCTCTGAGTGTACGCATACGAATTATTTTTTAGACTCGTTTAATTTGAAATAAGTGACTCTATAACCAATTATAAAAGCTATTTACTAGATAACCCAAAACTTTAGTAACAATGGAACCCTACTAACATTAAATGATTGTATTACCACCGATAAAGAGTGCAACGACTGAAGCTTCTGCATTACCTACCCAACTAAACCCAATTATTCATCTGCATTATACAAATTCTCATCCAGACGAGTGTCATCCATCAATCGACGATGGCTAACTATTTTGGAGCCCTCGCCAAAGACAATGTTGTTAGGAAACTTGTACGAATATCTCTGCGAATTGTCAAGTTTTCTTAGAGCTTTGAATGGATGTGTTAGTGAGGAGCACCTTATAAGTAAGTTGAGAGCATGCTCTAAAACAACTAAAAGTATATTGCATAAACATGCAGTTGAGCACATGCTCATGCCCATGCCAGTTAAAGTTAGGATCAAAGACAACAAAAATACTTAACTGTTTAAAATAAAACAAATATGAATCAGAGATAAAAGTAGAAAAAAACTTAAGGCATGGTTCTCGTATGTCTCCGGTTCGAAATCACAAAAAAAAAATCAAACAACTTTTTCAAGTCTTTGGTATGGGACATACCTTAATATCGCCGCCGCCGGGCTGATACTTCACATTATCCTTGGAGCCGATCTTCGATTTGGCCTTGTCCTTGAAGTCCATTTTTAGGGACTCGATCTTTTTGTCGCCTCCGCCGGGCTTATATGCGGCATTATCCAGCGAACCAATCTTCGATTTGGCATTCCATTGCAACTTTGTTGTTACTATCTACGAATTGTTTTTGTTTTTGTTTTTGTATTTTTGTTTGCATTTGGTGGTTTTGTTGGTGGTGTTTGGTGGTTTGCAAGTAGATACAAGGCATATAATAATACGATTAAAAGACAAAACTACTTCAACTGCAACAATTGCACTTTTTCAATGTCAACACACGCGCCTAGCTAGAGATTCTTCTTATCAGATTGATTTTATATGGTGTACATATACACATACGTATGCTACTTATGGTTACAAAATTATGCTTCTAAGTGCCTCGATTCGTAATTGCATTTCCTACGAGATACAAAAGATTGCATTACAAATATACAGTTATAAGTATATGCTTACACCCGTATGTATATACAGACTATAAGTATTATCTTGAATCGCAAGTCGACCGTGAAATTGAATTTCTATCATATACATTACGTTATTTCTTTCTTGCTCAATTGATCTACAACAACGAAGAGTAAAAGTGCGCTAGTCGTGTTGGCCCGACTAGTAGTATACCCTGTACACAGCTTTGAGTTGCTTGTACTGCTTCTTATTCTTAGCCATGTCTTATACTTGTGTATGTTATACGTGTAAAAGTAGATATATATGTCTTATTTATTGCAATACTTATATTAGGAACTGCTTCTTATAGTTTCTAAGATAAGGCTTAAAGACAATAGATGGGCGGATACCTCAGTTATGTATCTTAGCCGGAAATATACTTTTATTAGGCTTAAGTCAGGCTTAAACTTGACCTAACTAGCCATATTTTCTAAACATTTATAACAAATTTTTTTTATACCCTTATAGTCTTTGAAATCAAACAGACGAACGAAAGTGTTGTATGCATTACTGTTAAATAACCCACTCATGTGCATTAGGTACAGGGTATACCTTATTTCTTCTTACAGCTTGTCATATCTGTCACACGATTAGAGAGCAAACCGAACCCTGAACTCAGTTGCAGACCACTTAAGACTTACCTTCTTCTCTCCACCCTTGGGCATATACTTGTCATTCTTGGCCTCAATGCGAGGCGCGGCCTTAATGTCAATTTTCTTGGACTCAATTTTGACATGGCCGCCACCGGGCTTATAGGTGGCATTGTCCAGGGAACCAATCTTGGAGCGAACCGCCTTCAGATTGGGTGAAGGGGCATGTCCGACCTGCACCTTGTTCATTGGAACTGGATGGGATTGAAGGATGAAGGATGAAGATTAGCTGAAGTTTGGATCGATTGAGATAACAAATACCAACCTTTCTTGGCCGGCTCCGGCTCGGGCGTCTTGAGCAGCAATCGATTCTTGGAGGCGCTGCGCGACTTGGTTGTCGATTTGTTAGAGGGCGTGGCACTCGGTGGGCGTGATATACCCGACTTGTCTGGCTTCGAAGAGCTCGATGTGGGCGTCTTGACCGGCGAACTGGGCGAATGCGGTCCGTTGCGATCCTATGCGGCATAGAGTGAAAAAAGTGGGTACAGTCATCACTCAATAGAATAGTCAATCGGCTGTCTATTACAATGAGATAGCTGGCATCTGCCAGCACAACCAAATGCATGTTGTCTAGCTTTTAATTTTGGGTATTTACGACTGCCAAAATGTAGGTTTATTCCGCGCTAGCCCATTTATGACTCTGAGTCTCCATAGAGAGCGAACCAGTCGACGGTGCGTTTGGTCCTGCCCGACACGAAGGATTCCCATAGTTTATGCATTGTTTTATCGATTGTCGCGGCCTCCGAACTTCGTGTCGCTTTGCATATGAATAAATAGTTATTCACCAGATATTTATAGAGGCCCCCGAAAACGGAAAAAAAGGTAGCTAAGCAAAACGCCTCTCCGAAACCGTTTCGTGTTTGACTTATCTGCTTGCCACACAAATCGCATTACATTTGGCAATTTGCTGTACAGTCAAACTTGGCTGCAACGAACTTTTTGGGGTTAGTTTGGGGGCTAACGAATGGCTACGCCATAAAACAAGATTCATGTGCAATTATGAGAAAAGAAAAAAAGAAGGCGATTACAAACTTGTTTTGCGTCAATGCGTGGACCTGCGAATGGGTTAAACACGGTTTCGCCTAAACTTCAGTTTTGAGGGTAAGAGTGGCTGCACTGGTAATATAATTCATCTTTCAATAATAATATCAAGGTAGAGTATATATGTATATATATACATGTATATATATGACTTCAAACAAGTTATGCAATTAAAATGAATTCTTTTATATTATTAATGTATGACCGATCATTCCACTTCTAAAGTATTTATTAAGCCAAGTTCTGAAATGTATCTATTAATAAATCTTCAAATTACGTTAATACTTGAGATCTAGAAACTTGACTTTTGAGAGTGATCAAGAATATATATCAACTCGAAAATATCGTTCATTATCACACAATTAACACTTTTTGGAATACTCGCTTCTAGAGTTTATAAATTAAGGAATTGTGTTCTTTAGTTCTTGCTCAGTTGTTCGTCTTAGTAGAGTTTGACTGTAATAACTTTTGTTGAAATCGACACTGCACACCTGTTAGTCCCAAATTGATAATACGCGCACACACATATATATCACTGAATGTATATAGTTATATAGTGATATATAAGGTATATTTATATATATAAAAGGGTATCTTTTGGGTTATTCCGTTGCGCCAACTGACGTCCGTAAAGCCACAACTAGATCTGAACTCTGAGCTATGAGAAGCTCTACGAGCTCTGCGAGAGCTCTGGAGCAGCAACTGGGGCGATGGCTAATGGAGCGTGTAGAGGTCGCTGTGCAGCCTGTATTTGGCTGCCATTTACAGATATTTATGATTTGTGAACGCAGAAGACATAACGATATGAAGAACAAGAATAAAATAGTTCGTCGCCATGAGTCGCAGCTGGAATACTCAGCTGAAGCGGCAATGCTTTAAATCCAGTTCTCCGATATTAACGGTATTACCTTTTACTATGTAGATGGATAGTATCCATAGCAATTAAATCATATAGTATGCAGATTGGATCTGTTGCAATTATAAAAAGACCTCAGCTAAAAGAATAAGTTGAATAAATGTTTACACTTTTGGACAACAGTTTATGACACACTTGTGATACCCCTTGGTTAGGGTATAAACAGTTAAAGACGCAGTGGGAGACGCAGTTGACGGTCAACGGAATTAAATTAATTTGCAGTCAGTTAATTTCCTCTCAATTAAGAGCAGCGCTCCAAAATTGATGAACTCTACGAACCAACCAAATATTTAACTCTTTGACAAAAACACGTTTTTTTTATACTCGTTCAAGAAGTTATGAATGTAGATTGGTAGACTTACTATATTGTATATATGTATAGTCATGAGACAAACGTTCAGATAATATTTATAGAAAGGAGATCTTGAATATGTATATACCTTAGTGTAAGATGGAATGTAAGGCTTATAAGCTTGTTTCTCAAATCGGATCAAATGAAATCTCTCACAGAATAAGAAGAAGAACATGTACACAGAGAAAAGTTTATAAGCATGAATAGATTTCTTTCTCTTTGCAGTGCGAGCGAGTATTGCGCAGTCGGTACTTGCTTGACTCTCTGAGCCGGAAACTCACCTTCTCCTGAGTGGATTCATCCACGCCGCTGTCATTGTCACCTTCTGCAAATAGACAATGGAGACTCAATTAATTATGTTGTCAAGAGTTCTTTTCATATCTTTTATTTATTTTAGTTTTATTTTTTGTAAATGGCTTCATTAATGGACACGCCCACTTTGGCAATGGCTCTTACTGTGAGCGCCCAGTTTCTGGGGCGGCGCATCTGTTGGGGATGTGGCATCGAATGGTGGCTCCGTCTCCTCCAGCAGCGGGGAGCCCATGGGATCGGGCTTCATGCTGTAGCTCTTAACCGGAGTCTGCGCCTGGCCCATGATGACGTCATCGTCATCCTCGTTGTGCGCGCTGCTGGCGGACGGTGGGCGTGGCTGTTGCTGCTGCTGCTGTTGCATCTGCTGTGGCTGTGGCTGTTGCTGATGCTGTTGTTGTTGTTGTTGTTGTGGCATCTGCTGCTGTGGTTGATTGAAGAGCGGCGCTCGAAAGGGCGCCTGCGGCGGCTGCCCGGCCATGGGACGCACAAATGTGGGCGGCGGCGGACGCGCCATGTTTTGTGGCGGACGCGGCATGCCCGGCCCCGACCAGGGGAAGCCGCCCGGCGGCCTGGGCGGCCCCTGCCCGGTTGGGCTCAGCGGTCCGCCCGGATTGGGCAGACGAGCTGGCGGCATGCCCGGCCGCATGTTGGGCGGCGGCGGGCCCATCAGCAGGTTGCTTTTGCTGTCGGTCGGTCGCAGCGGTGGCGGCATCGGCCTGCCCGTCATGTTCGGTGGCAACGGTGGGCGTGGCCCCACACCCACCATCGGACGTGCGCCGGCAAAGGGCGGGCGGGGCTGCGGCGGACCCTGAGCTGGACGCATCTGCGATGGTAAAACAAAGTTGGGATTGGGTCTCTCTTTGAGCACATAGTCGGTGTGATTGCTGTTGTTGTTGCTGTTGCTGTTGCTGTTGCTAGTGGTGCGATCTTTAGCGGTGTAATCTGTGCGCTCCAAGCTGGCTCTGGGCCGGCTGTACTCCGAGCTGAGAGGACTGTAGTGGGGATTGGAGGCGACGTAGTCGACGTGGGCTGGCGCACGTTGCGGCACAAAGCGTTCAGTGTCTGTGTAGCCAGGATTGGGCTGCTCCAGCTGGGAGCGAGCGACGTAGTCGGGATTCGATGGTGCACGCTGCTCCACATAGGGCCGCTGAACGTGGTCCGTGCTGGACGGTTGCCTGGCCGTTTCCTGGCTCATATTGGCAGCCTCTGACTGTTCGGCTGCAGTGCGTCCGTCACGTGGAGCTGGATTAGCTGTCGAATTGCTCATGTTGCGGTCCTCCTCAGAGCAGCTGAACCTAACGCCTGCGGTGTTGGTGCAGAAATGTGCAAGTGTCGAGTAATCCAATACCTGCCTGCTTCACCTGGCTGGCTCACCAACCAGGAGCGGGAGGCCAGCCACACATCATTTGCATACGTGTGTGCTGTGTGTCTTTGTGTGTGTGGGTGTGTCTGGGTGTGTGTGGGTGTGTCTGGGTGTAGGCGAGTGTGTGCTTCGGTATAATGTAGCATATCGAGTGGAGCTCTCAATATTGATGGCTGCTTCATTGCATTTGTTTACAGTTTATTGTTTTGGCATTTGCTTTGCTTTGGGGTTTATTTGTGGGGCTTTGGGTTACCGTTAGGCAAATTTGTCATGAGCTCCGCTCGCTGCTTGCAATGTGACCCAAATCGTTTGCCTGTCGCTTATTGATTCAACAAAATTTCGGCAATTCTAAGACCAGGCCAAAAGGAGCCCTCAATGCGCCGTTGGCCAAATTGTTGTTTGATTTTTTTGTACGGCTTCCAAAGGGTTTTCCGTATCGGTGGTTGCCACAGAAATTGTTGCGACATGTCTGGCCTGCTGACATGCCACAACCCGATTTCCAAGGTCAATACAATAATGTCTACCTATATTAATCACGGATATTCAGTATATCTCAATTCAACAAAATCACCGCATGTTCTCAATTCCGAAATCGCTTTATTTTAAGTTTTTAGCAAGGATCTTGACTTGAAATAAACGTGATTTTCCTTTACTGGAAAAGACGGCTAAAATGACTTTATATATTATTAAAGTCGTATAATTCGATTTGGAACCCCAATATGCACATGAAGTATATATTGTATACATTATTTTTAGTAAAAGAAAACGTACTTTATAATTTGTTCTGGTTTAAGATTATAAGAGTCTAATAAGTTGCTCAGTTTTAAACTAGCATTTGTTACCCTTAATATATTTAATAAATAAATACGAGATAAACGAAGTCCAAAAATTCATATTTAATCTATAGATTCATAGCTCGCTCTGAGAGAAACTTTATATAGAAATATATATTAGGTAAAAGTTTTCAAGCGAAATTTGATTATTTGTATTAAATTGAAATATTTCTGTAAATCTCTTAATTCCCTTCCTCTTAAATAAACTTTGCGAAATTGCAGCGGAATTGGAATGTGGAAGAGCATTGTTTATGCACAATTGTGTTAAGCTGGAAACAAATTGTCTCATAAATTGTTGTCTATGCATAAATTAAATAAATGTTGCTTGCTTTTGGTGCTCTTGTCGTGCAGTTCTCAAGCATTTAGCAAAATTTTATGTGAAGTACGAGAAGCTAATGCAAATATGGAAACGTTAAGACTTACCGCATCGGTTTCACTCATTACAATTTGTTTGGGCTTTTGGTATTAGTTTTTTTTTTTTTTTTGGTTTAAATCTGGGCAGGGGCCAAGAAGTTTTGCATTCAATCGATAAAATTGCTTTGGAGAATCTACAGTTGAAACAGTTTAAACTATATAATATATTTACTATATGGGGAGAAAGCTGAGCGGCTGCTGCTGCCACGTCGTGGCCTTCGCACGTGCAGAGTCACAACTGAGCGCGGCAACAACTGTGCTTTACAGAGGCGCCACGCGGTTGCAAGACCTCCCGAAAAGAAAAGCAAGCCGCAAATTAGTTTGGCCCAAATGATTTGTTAGTGGTGCAGAAATTCCACGGCGGGTTTTCATGTCAACTGCCACACACACAGCGAGAATCGCGGCCCCCAAATTGATTATCAACAATTGTCGGACGGGGCATACGGGCAAACGGGACGTATACTCGATGCCGCAATGACTGCGCACTTGCCTGCCATAACAAAAGCAAATAACTGAAAAACAAAAACCATAAAGAAACAAAAGCATTTGAAAAGAAAACTAAACTTGTTTTCCATCGAAACGCGCGCCTTTTTTCAATTAGAAATTTCTCGCACTTGGCCAAATGGAAAAAGCAAATGTTAACAAACTTGGCAAAAACCAATTGATTTTTGTTACCAAAGTTTTTGCTTGCAAAATAAGGCACTGCAGTTCCGATTTTATCACACAGAATACACTTAGCGAAAAGCTAGTCATATTTCTAAAGTAAAGCTACAAATAAAGTTTCAAAAATCATCACTTCTTTTAATTTCTGGTCAAGAAATATGGGAAACTAAGATTCCAATCGAAATGTAATTCATATATAAATTTATGTATGTATTTATGAATATACAAATTACGATATTAATAAAATAGAAAATTTTAACAAAAGAGCAAAATGTTAGACAGTTTTTAATTAAAATCAATTTTAAGATAAATTATAAAAAAGGGCTTGAAATAAGAAATTTGCATTGATTTTTAGAAAATTGAATCTTCATTCCCTGTAGAAGAAACGTAAAAAAAACCTTATGCAATAAAAGTATTCGAATTTTATGTTTGAAAGCTTAAGATTTTTAAATAATAAAAATTTTAAAAATCTGCTTTTAATTGGTAATCAAAACTTCTTAAATAAGAATTAATTCATGTTCCTAAATATTTGTTAAATTTGAACTAGGAAAGTCTTCACTTCATGTAATGCTCTATAAATTTTCTCTGAGTGTAGCCACATTAACCACAATAGGCACTTTTACACTCGGACCCGTTATCAATTGTTGCAGTTGGCCATAAACAACAACAACAGCTGCTGTCGTATCCTGCAATTTTATCGATTTTCTCTATAGCCAGAGGGTAATAACTCAGCCGCGTACAGGCTAATGCACTTTGCCCTTTGCCCTTTGCGCTTTGCATTTTGTACTTTGCATTTTGCACTTTGCACCTTGCACAGTGCACTTTGCACTCCACACCTTGCCACATGCCACATGCAACTTGCCACTTGCCACTCTTTCACACACTTTTCGAGTATACACACAATGCACACCTGCTTTCATACACAAATATAAATAATTTTGATTTGTTGCCACACTTGTTTTGCTTTTCCTTTTGAGTCCTTCGAGTCGTTTCGTCCTTTTGTTTTGGCTAACGCGCACGCTGCGTTCTGTTTGGCGCGAGTGTTAAAACTCGACTGCTTTTATTTGCTTTGAAAACTTTCGAATTACAATACTTAGAATTTGTTTTGGATGTGGCCCCGCGCCAATGTCCTTGCGCAGTTCAAAGGCTCTCAGGCGCCGCTCACCTGCCCCATTCAGCGACTCCGCGTCTTGCCACACACGGCCACGGCGTATACTTCACTTCACTCTTCTATTGACATACAAATTTATTAGTTGGCCGCCGTAGCGAAATGCAAATTCAACACGCCAACAATGCGGCCAAACATCGGGGCCCAGTTCCAAGTTGAGCCTCAGGCGAAGGCTCAGATACAGGTACATGTAAAGGTACAGCTGTTTTCTATGCAAATCTCATTTGGCTTGATTAATTTTATGGGCACAAGGGGCGCATTAGACGCGCCTCGCTTGTTCCTTTATTAACAGCACTATAATTCTTGATACATACAAATTATGTGTATACACGAGGGCTGATCCGTGAGTAACTAGCGAGGCAGTGCTTCGAGTCCCGAAGATTTCAAGCTCGATTTAGAATAAGAATTGTATTTAAAAATTAATGGATCGTTTCACAGGGTTATCAAACTATTGAAATGAACCAATTCGATGACAAATATAATATAAAATACGCATAAAATATTCTTCTATATAGTCTTACATTTAAAATTCTCCACAAGCTAAAGCACAAGCGACTTTATCTTATGTAATAGCTATATATATTTTTAATAGTATACTTAATATACTTTGGTAGCAACCCTCGTTGGAACATAAATCAACGAGGGGCGCTACAGGCACCGCCTGCCACGCATCGCATTCGATTGTTAGTAGACAATTTTTAGTACACTTCGTCTATTATTCAGGTGTTGTTGTCATAGGTTCCTTGATTTGTAACTAATTGTTGTACATATATTTAGGATCAAGCGACACGCAAGGCCCGACATTCTGGGCTGCGTACACCTAAATAGTAGCCCTATAGCGAGGTTATGTGATTTGTATTGCATGTTGGGTTAGCTTTAATGTCTGTCTAGTTAGGGTTTGTTATCGTTCGACTGTCAAGGTTATTACGTCTGCGTTGCAGTTGATTGGGGCAACAGTTCACCTCGTTTTCCTCTTTCCTACTGGTCGAATTACTTATATAGGACTTAAGGCTTGGTCTTAGCAACTGCTGACTTGGCTAATGACTGCGGATTAGTGGTTTACCCCTTGATTTTAGTTCAGTTGCGCAAATTGATGCACTATTACAAATTCGGGTTCAAATTGCGTTCCAAAAGTTAAACTAAATTTCATATTTTACTTAATTTGAAATTTATTTGGTACATTTTATTTATAAATAACGTCCTTAAATTATATTACCTTAAAAATATTAAAGTTTATTTGTTTGTAATACATACCATTTTAATGAAGCCATTACAAATATAATTTTATTTTAAATTAATTATAAAATTTGAATACCTGTAAAGAAAAAGGAAATAAAATGTAAACTTTACTTAACTTTGCATTACATTCAGTTTAGCTTAAAGCGTCACCTAGCGACGTTTCTGAGTACTTATGAGTATATCATTTGGGTTGCTGTCTAAATAAAACAATAACCGTTTCGTTTGTGCTAAAAGCTGAAACGGTGTGCTAAAAGCTATTGAAAGGGGAAATGTGCTTACGTACACACACGTAAGCGTTAAAGCAACACCCGCACACAACACAGGGGGTGGCTCTGCCGCAGCGCTGCGCTGCTTCTGCTGGCTACTGTTAAAGCCGCCAGCAGAGTATTTGCATCTCTTTCTGCCTCTCCTGAGCATTTGCCGAGCTTGTTTTTGTTTTTCTTTTGGTTTTTTTGGGGTTGCGCTTCTGTTGGTATCTATCGGCATTTTTGTTGGCTTCCCTTAGCGGACATCCATATAAATGTGGCACACGTCCATATTCCCATATTCCCATCTTCCCATATATACCCTATATATTATAGACACATGTATATACCCTATATTTCATATGTATCTATGTTAATTTTGCTTTCACTACGCTCATTGATTATTTTTGCTTTACGTGCACTCCTAAATTTATTCTACATTTTAAGAGCAGATGCGATGCCGACAAGTGACACTTGAGGAATCTCTAAAGATGAGTGCCTCAATGGGCATTCTCTCCATATATGTGTGTGTGTGTGTGTGTATGCTTAAAAGCTTTGTGCAACTGCGCATGTATGGTCTTAACAGCCCCTTAAAGGCTGCGTCGTAATAGATGAATCACTGCCCGGTGGAAGGCATCCGAGTTTAAGATATTGCGTTTATATTACTAATACTATGCCTAAGAATCCAGGCTGTACGCCGGAGCTTTATGTTTGATGGTATGTGTAAATTCCAGCACGAATGGATTCACAAAACATGATAACTGATTATAATTGACATTCTTATATGTGTGCACATACATACATATATGTAAAATATATTTGTTAAATCCCAGGATTTATATGTTTTGAAATAATAGTATTACACTTTATTATAAGATATCTATTTTTGAACTAAAAGCTTCCCCCATATGAACGATTACTATGTAGTGCATAAGCTAGGGGTATTGTGAGCCAAAAACTGCGACTCCCTTGAGACAATTGTATTGTTGCCTGTTCATTTATCAGTAAACTATATTTATAGTCTCTTTGACACATGTCTTCAACATTTGTAGTTTTGACGCACTTCGCTTATTGATTGCCACAAAATGTGGCAACTGCGGCACGCACGCAGCTCCTCCAAATGTGGCAAAACCGATATGGCCATGCGACAACAAGAACTACAAATTATGCGACAACAATCCCAAATGCGGTATCATTGGGTAACCAGACGATCCACCTAACCTAACATATACAGCTATCCATCGATCTCTCTTCGAGCGAGGCGGCGAAAGTGAAGACAACTGTTAGAGCTTATTTATCAACTTCAAATTGTTATAGTTCGGTTTAATATTATCAGATTTTGAAATATGATACCATAGAATGGAATGGAATCATCAAATATTGATTTTGAAACCAAGCCCATTTTGACAAAAAATGTGATGATACCCCTTGTAATTTTCCAAAATTCTCAAAATTTTAGGTTTTGATATTTTGAATGCCAATGGACAGTACTGCTTCATACGAGCTTAAAAACATATAGCTTTTGAAAATCGAGCTTTATTTGCCAAAGTTACAGTCAAAATAGATAATGAAAATAGAGTATTTAAGAAGATTTTTATTGGAATTAAGAAAATGGTTATTTATCAACTTTACCTTTCCATAGCTCGGTTAAATATTATCATATTTTAGAAAATTATACCATTTCGGACTCAGCAAATTCCGTAGAATGGAATGGAATCATCAAATATTGATTTTGAAACCAAGCCCATTTTGACAAAAAATGTGATGATACCCCTTGTAATTTTTTAAAAAATCTCAAAATTTTAGGTTTTGATGTTTTTAATGCCAATCGATAGTACTGCTTCATACGAGCTTAAAAATATATAGCTTTTGAAAATCGAACTTTATTTGCCAAAGTTACAGTCAAAATAGATAATGAAAATAGAGTATTTAACAAGATTTTCATTGGAATTTAGAAAATGGATAAAGAGAGATCATTTATCAACTTTACCTTTCCATAGCTCGGTTAAATATTATCATATTTTGGAAAATGATACCATTTCGGACTCAGCAAGCTCCGTAGAATGGAATGGAATTATCAAATACTGATTTTAAAACCAAGCCCATTTTGACAAAAAATGTGATGATACCCCTTGTAATTTTCAAAAAATCTCAAAATTTTAGGTTTAGATATTTTGAATGCCAATCGATAGTACTGCTTCATACGAGCTTAAAAATATATAACTTTTGAAAATCGAGCTTTATTTGCCAAAGTTACAGTCAACCAAGCTAGAAAAATAGGGTATTTAAGGGGATTCCTTTTGATATTTAGGAAATGCATGAATATATTAAAAAACAATGACTTGTCTACACTGAGCCTAGTATTCTAGAATAAATATTCAAGATTTCAAGTCCTTAACTGTTGTAGTTTTTGAGATCGACATGATTATACGCCCAGGCTGGCAGTCGAGTAGAGTTTTCAAATTTCTATAACTTGGTTAAATACAATTAAAAAGTTAGACCAGTAGAAAAAACTGTTGATTTAAGAATCGATCGCATTTTGGCAGTTTAATGAACTGGCCAGGGCTGTGTAGAATGAGTCCTCAGTTAAGGGTTGGAGGGTTTGTGCCGTGGCTGGTAAGAATTTGCGTGTCAAGCGACACTTTGTTGAGAGTAGAAAACAATTAAGCCAACACCCAGACGCCAGAGCCCTACTCCTAAACCCCAACCCTTAATCCCCGCCACCCAGTTTGATGTCTTTATTAATCTGTGGCCAACATTTTATTGATCAAACTTTAAAATGTCAAATGCCTTAAAATAAATTTAATTAATTAATAAAACGCTAAGTATATGGCATTTCGCAGGTAGTGACTTAAATTAGCATTCACCTGGCACACACACTTGCATGCGTACACACATACACACATACACACATACACACAGGCATAGAGACACACTTTAACAAATCACACAAATCACTGCTTAATAAATGTTTATTGTGCGAGCTTCCCATATTAATTTTTGCATCCCATCTAATTTGTATATGCCAAACCCCCCTCGTAAATAGATTTGTGGGCGCCTCTTTGCATGCAAATTATGTTGGCATTAAGGGTCATTCTACACACACACACACACACACACACACCCATACATACACATACACGTTCTCTGATTTGGCACAGTTTTTATTCTACTTTTCTAGCTGTCTGCGACTTTGAAATGGTCAACAGAACGTTTGCTGCTATACATTGACCGACTATAAAATACCGTATATATTCTCGTAGATTTTTTAAGCATAATTGAGACTGTAAGTCTTTTATTAAAAATCATTTTTAAGACAGTTACATTTTTTATGGTATGACGCCCTAGTTTAAAAGTTTAAATCAGTCATAAAGCGGTTTTAGTTACAGCTTGATGTCCCGTTATAATTAGATTAAAATAACAATTAAAATTAAAGTCAAATTAAGAAAGAACATTTCTACATTTAAGTCATTTTAAGCTCGGAAAGCAAATATACAAAATGGATCGAATCGTAATATTGGTCATATTCGGATCATTATATTTTGCTTACAAGGCCTACGGCATGGTGATACAAATTTTAGTGTTGTATGTGTTATATATTACATGGGCTAAAAATCATTACAGGACATGAACGAGTTGCAGCAAGCGCTGCATAAACAGAAATTACGTAACGAACAGCTCCAGGCACAAAACAAGGAGCTTGAATTAAAAGTGGCAACGGATCACTATAAGGACGAACTGATTGCTTTCTTAAATGAAACGATTACTGCGAACACCCGTAGTTGCACAGAAAACAAAAAAAATTATGCTGTTGAGCGCATTCAACAACGAACAGCAGCCGTTGGGGAATCAAACAACGCTTTAAAATCATTTCTTGATGTGAATGTCACAAAATTCACGATAAAATCAGGTCGAAAACTTTTAAATAAGTGTTTATCCCAGCTAACGGACCCCACAATTTATAGCTGCATTCCAAATCGCACGTTTACGGGCATCAAAATGATTTTCCTGCCCAATTTTCACCCTTTACGCGTCTTCTGCGATGGTGAAACGGCAGGACCCGGTTGGACTGTCATACAACGAAGAAACAGTGGCTCACTGAACTTCTATCGGACTTGGGAAGAATACCGTGATGGATTCGGTGAACTCGAAAAAGAGTTTTTCCTCGGGCTTGAGAATATCTATCGTTTGACAAGCTATCAACGCCATGAGTTATTTCTTTACATCATGGAATTTGGGGGTAAAATAAAGTGGGCACGGTATGATGATTTTTTGATAGGTGACGAGAAGGAGAATTATTCGCTGAAGAGCATAGGAGAATTCGTGGGCACCGTTAACGTACTAGCTAAACATGTAAACAGCGCTTTCTCAACTTATGATCATGAGAGCTCCCCGCAAAACTATTCTCGTACTTTTGGTGGTGGCTATTGGTATATTTCTGCAAAGCAGGTAAATTAACAATTTACTTAAACAATCATTTTTATTCGAATATAATTTGTAATTTTTTTTTTTTAGCAATCTTAACGGTAAGATTTTCAGGGTAAATGATAAAGAAAGAAGCGGCATGGAATGGACCAAATCTTATACCATAAAAGAAGTTAAAATGCTAATTCGCCCTAAGATCGGGATTTAAGAATTCCTTTCTTTCTGAACATTAAAAATCAATAAAACATAAAAAAAAAAAAGTCTGACAAAAATTGCAATCTATAGACGAAAAAAAAATAAACAACTTTTCCCCAATTACAAGATTAAGAAGTTGACATGTTTACAAATACAACTTTATATAGTTTTGAACTAGATTTCAAAATCTAATGAAGAAGTACACAATTAGAAAAATTAATCTTTAAAAATTGTTTGGTATTACGAAGTAGTTTTTTTTTTCATCCGTCTAAAATTGGATCTGGAACAAATTGATGAAATGCCGGTAAATTTTGTGTTATGTAACCAATCGGATTAGATACAGTTTGAAACAGCGTTAAAAATTAAATAATCCTTTACAAATAAGCACTTAGTATTTATTCGTATACATTTAACTTCGGTTAAGCACTTTACACTCTGATATTCAAAATGAACGTTATTGTTGTGTTGGTCATACTTTATACATTACTGGGTTCAGTCAATTCGAAAGGCTTGGTAAATAGTTAAAATTAGATTCATTAGAATATATATGATTTTAAAAAATAACTTTTGCAGAGCCTTGAGCAGTTGAAAGAACAATTGTCCAAGCAAGAAGCACTAACCCGAAAGCTGCAGCAACAGCACGCCGATCTTAAATGGAAAGAAACCCTGAATTCTAAAAAGGATAAGGTAATCGACTTTTTACAGTTTATACTAAAAAGGCTAAATACCGTTTGCGCGAAGTACCTTAAAGCTGATAATGTTGTGGAGATAAAAAAACGAACACCAGATTCCGCAACCCCTGCCACGGGTAAACGCAATCGAGTCTTCAATTCGCTGTTACGAAAAAATCCCAATTTAAGGCTGGTACCAGTGCAAAACGAGATGCTGACTTGTCTTAAAAATAGTACTGAAGTGTAAAAGAGCATCAACATTACTTAACCCCCAGCTATCGGATAATAAAAGATAAATCGGAATCTTCTACTTGGAGTATGAATATATGATAATTCTTTAAGTTTCCTCACAGAATAGTTAATATTTTCCAATCTAATTTGCGGATTGTTTTAGACTGAACTTTTATCGTTCAGTCGAAAGATGTTTTCAATTATTTGTAGGCGAACGTAAGATACGCATAAATCAATTAATCGTCAGTCAAATTAATCATAAAGACCATATAAGGGTCCACGCGTGTCGAGCAAACAGTACAGTTAAACTTTTGATAGATTTTCGTGCTTCATTTGGTTCCAGCAGGCAGGGCGTGGCAGCAGCGACACGAATATGGAACAAAATATTTGGAAATTAGATAGATTTTCTTTAATAGCGGAAATCGTAGCAATTAGCAGAGTATTTCATTAAAGGCGAGGGTCTTCTCTCACTTACACTTTTATACTCTGTTCACAAATTTAAAAAAAAAAGTATATTAGAGTATGAAAACTAAATCTAAATACTAAATATACATATATGCGAAGAGTATTGTTTAGTCGATATTTTTATTTTTGTCTTTTTTAAGATACTAAAGAACTAGCACGCCCCCAATAAGGTGAATGTTGAAAGAAAGAAGAAAAGCAAAAGAAAATCAAATGAAAATGCAAATGAGAATATTTTCGCTCAGTTTGCGCGTAAATTGTGTTAATTAAAGTCAAACACTTAAGAGTAGGTGACAGAATTGTTGTCAAAGTTGCCTATTTATAAACTAAAAGTGCTCTCTCAACACTCGATTAACAGTTATGGCCAGAGAACAGGCAAATGCGTCATGAGAAGCGCATAGAGGAGATTGTAGCCTTACTTATCTATGACAAGTGCAGATAGAGAATTTAGTTAACATATACCTGTTATCAGAGTTCAATATTCAAGAAAAAACAAGCTAAACTAAATCATAGAAATAGGTTAACGTAGATTAAATACCCTCTAAAATATTTCAAAAATAATACCAAGCCAACTAACCCTATGAAAACTATTTAGTTTATATAGTTTTATATTTGACTTATGTATAAAGATTTTGTTTTAATACGTTAGCCAATTACATAGGATTAATTGAATATATACGATTAGTTGAAGATGAAATTTAAATTTGTTTTAATGTTCTACACTTTTTACAGGAACAAAATATTATACCCACTAAAATACCTCGAAACTCATGCATATCTGCAGCTATATATTTAAAATACATATTATATTTATATAGTTTCCTCTCTGGACTAACACATCAGACAGAAGTAGGTGACGCTCACGTCGGCGATGACTTCATACAAATAACAGCTGAGTGAATGAATGGATGAGGGAATGGATGAATGAATGAATGACAAATTGAGTGTTGGAGAGCTGGAGATAACTGATAGTAATCAACAAGTATATTTATTTATATTTTTAACCTCTTTGTTTTTGTTGTTAGTTTATGCTTTTTAGCACTAAGGTAAGAGCGCACAAAACAATAACATTTGTTGCTGTTGTTTTTGTTGTTATTTAACAAAGCCGGTTTGCAGTTAAGCTGAGTATTTGATTTAATCAGCGGTATGGGTGAATACGAGTGCGACTACGAATATATCTGAAAATGTAGCATAGTTTGAATGAGTGTTTGTGTGTGTGTGAAACAAAACAAACATTTGTATGCATAATTTGTGCCAAAACGAAGCAAAACAATACTCTGAAATAAAATAAACCTATAAAGTCTGATGCAAGCCACTGTGTAATATTAAAATCCAGACCTATATCTGCATTCAACTTGCTTTAAATTGTAAATTGTAAACCAATATCCCCGTTTCACTTTGGAGAGTTGAATAAGTGCTTGAAATATGAAAAGAAATTTAAAAACCAAATAATCATTTTATTTATTACATAACGAACTATACTGATGCAATTCTGTATATATGTACGCAAGAGACACCTAAGATTAAGTAAGAGATTAAGAATGTCTTTACACTTTAAATATTCTCTTTAGATATGACTGTTGTTTACATTTCTAACTGCCTGTAAAAATAGATACAAACGTTTAATACATATTTAATCTACAAAGTATCAACCTAATGAACTAATCAAGAACTGAACTGCAATCCGCTTTTGGCCGGATTTTAATCAATTCAGAACCTTTTGTTTTTATGATTATTTCAGTTAGTTTAAGTTTCGTTTTCAGATCAACTTTTGAACAAATTCCCAGATAAATTTTATTTAATCTACGATTAACGTCAAACTCAGTTGAATGACAAAGTTAAGATACCATCAGTAAAACTAGCTTAATTGAAACGAGGTCATATGCAGAGCGACCGCAAAAAACAAGGGATGAGATAGGGGCAGAGAGAGAGAGGGAGACAGAGAGGTAGAAAAGAGAGAGAGTGAGAGAGGGAGAGAGGCACTTGCAGCAGCCGCAGCTCTAGTTGCTGATAACTTTTATCGCTGATGTTAGATTTACAAAGCATGTCTGGCACAATTAAAACCTGGGTGGCAAGCGGTATGTGGCATGCAGCAGGCAACTGGAGGTCGTTGAGAGCAATGATAC